>VZDJ01000146.1:1643069-1817008 GCA_008694505.1 Cyanoderma ruficeps | reverse complement strand
CATACATACATTCATACATACATTCATTCATACATTCATTCCTTCCAGCTTTCCCAGAGAAAGGTCACAGCCTTGGGCTCATCCTTCCAGGACCGGTGTGGGCTCCTTGCTTAGAAGTGTCAGACAAGTTGTTTCATGTCAGAGGAGCTGGTGGCAGAGGCCCTCGCTGTGAGGTCGCTGTGAGAGCCGCCCGCCCCGCACACACAGAACAGGATGGGCTCCTAATGGAAAATCCGACCGTTCACTGGGAGAAGGGGCAATAAATTGTGTCTGTCTGCAGGAGTGGGCTGTGGTCTGCAGGGGCTATAATTTCCACTTCCTGACATAACAAAAACTTCTCAGTTTATACAGAGCTAATTAAAAAGCTCTCAGGTCCTGCCGTTTTGCTTGAAGAGCACCCATAAAAAAACGTGGAGATAACAGGGGACACAAGATTCCTTCCTGCTGGGAACATTCACCTTCCCCTTCTCCAGCTGGCATCTCTTTAACAATATCTCTTCATTCCCTCTCTCCTGTTTGATCTTCCTTTGTGTCTTTCCCCTGTCTCTCCTTCTGTCTCTTCATTGCACCCTCTGGGCTTGACAACCCCGCTGTTAATCAGCTGCTGCTGAAGGCATTTGGGCATTGCCAGTTTCTGCCTTTTAACCCAGAGCAGGATTGACTCTTTCCTGAATCCCAGAGAGCAACAGCCCTTTCCAGCCTCCCATATGGGTCTGGATGCACAAGAAATGCATTTCAGCCTGGAAGAGGGTGTACACACATGCAGGGAGATATTTGTTCCATAGCTGATGGAGAGTTAAAGATAACTCTGGGTCCAGGCTGCCTTTACATAGGTGACAGCAGGCAATCTGTGGGCCTGTTGCAAATCCAGCAGGAGCAGAGCTCCACAGAAGGCTCCAGCATAGTCCATAGATTTTCAGCCATTATTCCACAAGGCATCAGTGCACTTAATTCATTTAACAACATTGGAGCTTCCCTCCTTACCTTTCTGCCAGGGTACCCCTGAATCCCAGCATCTCCCTGCAAAAGGCAAAAAGACAAAAAAAAGTGATGCTTGGCCTGAGAGGGACAAATCTCTGCCCTTTTCCCGGGGGTATTGCTGGGATGGGAGAGCATTCCATGGGGAAAATTCGCCTTTTGCTCAGAGTGATTCCACTGAGCTCCTGTCCCTTCAGACCCACAGGTCAGCGTTACCTGCACTGGGTTGAGCCCTGGCAGGAAAGCCCTGGCAAACAGGCAACGGGTGTCAGCTCTGTGCCCCAACTCCACGGTTCTTATCTCCTCACCCTGGCTACATATCTCAGATCAAAACAAATTATGTTGGGTGGCTGCAGCTGAAAAACAGCAACCACCCCCTCCCTCGCACTTTGGCAAGTGAATAAATGGGAAACCGTGGCAGAGTTAACAATAGCATTGCAAAATCCATTCCTGAAGCACTGGGAAATGCTTTGAGAATGGAAGGAGCCAATAAAGCTGTGTGTGGCAAACAATTTTGCAAGATGGGCTGATGAGGCGTGCCTGGCTCAGTCGAGATGCAACTCAGACGTGTCGCCTCGATGAAACCCATGAGTCAGCACACGGGCTGGGCCCCAGAGGCAATGCTGAGCTGGGTTTGGAATCTTTCTCAGCTATTTGATGTAACCTCTTTTACCCTTCCTCCATCCATCAAAAGGTACACATCTGTCCTCATCAGAAGAGTCCAGCTCTGTTCATCATCTTTCTACACCTCCAAGTGAGGTAAGATGTCTCACCTTTGGTCCAGGAGGCCCAGGTAAGCCCTGTGGATAAAATCAAAACAGACACTGGGGTTGGAAAGTGTAGACATTACATGGACAGCAGGGTGATGGGGGGATGCTGGCTGGTTTGATTTGGAACACCCCTCAGAGATTCGCACTGGTGAGCTCAAACCTCCCCAATCTATTCTTCATGTAGTCCATACACCCCAATAAATCCATGTCCCTAGCGCTCCATCCCCCCAGGTTTGTTCTTGCTGAATTTGAAGACTAAAAAGCTGCTTTGCCTTATGCATTATGCTCCAGAATCTTTTCTGTTTCTCTGGCTTGCTTGGGGAACTTGTTCCCAGCCCACTGCAGCTCTGCAGTAAATCAGGCATTTGCAGCTTCCTCTGGCAAACTAAACAGAGAGAATATATTAACAAACAAACCACTTGTGTCTTTAAATGAGAAATAACCAAACAATTTACCTGATATGAACCATGAAGCATACCAGATATATGTGTGTGTGTAAATATAAATAAACAAAATATCTGTGCAGAAGCTGCCTGTGAGCAGGCAGGAAAGGAAAACTACTCTAGATATGCTCTGATGCCTATACCACCCTCGATGTTGCCTGCTTTGGCAATTCAGGTGTTTACCCATCCTGTCCTTGGCTCCTCAGAGAGAGGTGAGGATCTCTCAGAGAGAAATGGAGAGACTTACAGGATCCCTGACCCCTGTACTGTGTGTGGAGAGGTGCATTTGCCTCCAGGGATAAGACTTGCTTGTCCTGCTATCAGGCCTTGAAAACTCTTCAAGATGGAAGTTCCTTTCATTCTGCAGTGGCTGCAGAGCCAGCATGCCACATTTGCCCTGGCATGGAGCTGGTTTCTGGTACCCACCTTTCCATCTCTGCCAGGCTTTCCAGGTTCTCCCACTCTGCCCTGTTGCAAGAGAGGGGTATATTAGCAGCATTTTCTCTCCTCTGCCCCACCATTCAGGAATGGTATTATTTTATAAATGGTGCTTCTGTTCCCACCCTCCTCAGCTGCTTACTAGGACAGGGACAGGGCTTCAAAGGGGTGGCAGAGAGCACGACAATTATACCCCACATGTTAATTCCTCCCCAGGGCCATCTGCAGGGGCTGAGGAGGAGGAAATGAGCCTGGTGTCACCCACTGTGTGTCCAGATAGGAGCAGTGCCCAGTTCACATCTCTGCCTTCCGTCTCACTTCCCTCCTTCCCGGGAACTTCTTCCTCTCCACCCACCCACATTCTCTGCAAACCTCCCATCCATGGCTATCTCAGCTTCACTAGAAGCAACAGAGGCCAGAGGAAACAGCCTGTGCCCCAGGGGATGGGGAAGCAGAAGGATTTGGGTTTTGTTAAGGACTTACAGGGGGTCCAGTTGGCCCAGGACGTCCTGGGATTCCTTCAGGTCCAGCCGGTCCAACGGGCCCTGGTGGACCAGGAGGCCCCGGGGGACCTTGGACCCCTGCTTGTCCTTGTTCACCCTGCAGTTTGTAAAACAAGAGTTATCAGCAGGCAGAGCAAACTCTTCACACCACCACCCTAAGGGCCCAAGGCAGGCCAGCCTGACTGAAGCAGAGGAGATAGAAGCAAGTCCCAGGTTACTGCCAGGAGAAGTTTCCAAGAGTGATGGAGAGCCCTGCCGAGGACAGCTGGGCTACCTGGGAAGCAGGAGCCAGCACCCAATGGTTTGCAAAGACATCTGAGGTCACCTGCTCAGAGCTCCCGTCTAAAGGGATCTAGTGATGACAGAGCAGTCCAAAGAGACCTTCTTCTTCCTTGAGCCAGTCAAGTAAAATTTATGTGTCAAAGACCAACATCTCTTGAGTCTCTGAGGAGGCTTTCCAAAGCACTTGACAGTCACATGTGAAGCAAAGCCTCCCATGACAACACTGGCACTTCCAGGCACAGCCACAGTGTCTTACCTCAGCCTGTTTTTCCCCCACACTATATTTGTTGGACAACAGCCCCTCTGTTTTGCCAAGGACCAAAAGTAGAAATGCCACAAACCCGAAAGAAAATTACACGATCATCATGGCATTCCTGGAGCCCACCCAAGGCAGGCCCATGGACACCAGGCAGAGCCTGTTTTTCTAAGCTTTCACAAGGCAGTGCGTGCTGAGCCACCTGCCATTTTCAGCTCTCCGAAATGGGGCCGTTTGAGCCGGTTCCTCCCCGGGCCCCTCAGTAGCCACTCAGTGGCTGTGGCTCATGCCTCAGCAATGTCATCTGGCCCAGAGGACCTGCACGTGGCATCAAGCGGCCCTGAGGAGACAGTGGGTTGGAAGCACCACGTTTGAATACCAGACTGCTGATCTATAACTGATGAATCCAGCAAGCTCCTAGGGCACTGTGGCGCCCGTGCTAAGCTGTTCGCTTATTAGGCTCGCCTCCCTAGATAAACTACCACGAGAGCCTACTGCTAGTGACCCAATTTAAACCTGAAAAACTTTCCTTGGTGGATCCCTGGGAAGCTAGAAACCAAGCGTGGCTGTTTCTCAATTAAAAGTCGATGGGTGTGCAGTTGGGTCTCCACTGCATTTATCCTCTCTACAGCCTTATACTCTGGAGGAAAATGCATTAAATCTGTCCCCCGTGTTCCTACCAATGCGCTGTTTATCCTGGCTGCCTTTAGTAAAACATGCAGATACAGGGATGTTTGCTTTATTTAGAATGATAAATGAAAGTAATAAGCTGCAAATTTCATCCTTTCTGCCATGAGCTCTATTTAAAAGAAAATTTCCAGCATGTGGGCCAGGCTCACGAGAAGCTCAGTCATGTGTGGAGCAACAGCCCTTTTCCTGTGCCTCGCTGCCCAACCCTCAGCCCACACTGGGAAACCTGCTGGGCCAGGCAGGAGGGGGTGCCCTTGCTTCTCCCCATTTTCAAAGTGGATCTCCATTCATCCTGTGGCCCTTGCAAGGGAATGCAGGTTCTTTCCTAAGCTTCCTTATCCTCCATACTCAGTGCTATTCAACTGTCTGGTAAATGGTCTCATCGTTTTTAAATATGGAAGGTAATTCGGATCTTATGAAGATGTTGGGAGGACACCAGAATATACTTCTAGATTTCCTCTCACCTTGACCTCTCCTTCCAGCTTCAAAGACTTTTCTCTCACTGCATCTTACAACACCCCCAGCATGGGTGCACCATGGGAAGGCAAAGGGGGCTTTGCCCATCTCACTTTGGCTCTCCCTCTTCTATTCCCACCTCAGCTGCTCTCTGCCAGCCCAGTCCACACTCCAAATTTAGGGCACCAAAGTGCAGCATGGTGCTGGGATGGGGTGCTGGTAGGGGACAGGGACCTGGGCAAAGCAGGAGCCCTGCCCCAGCACATGGAGCGGCTGGAAGGAGTTCACCCAAAGTCCCATTTGCCTCACCCTCACTTTGCTGTCTTGGGCACAGCAGGCTTTGTCTAGGCAAGTGCCCATCCTTGCAGATCTCTAAACACACCAAGTGTTATTACCACATCATTATAGTCTCATTAATGTGTTCAGCACAAAAAGGCCCCCACAGAGCTAAACGGACAGTAAGTCAATACAGTAAGTAGACACAGTAAGTGGGAGATCAGGTGTCATTTTCCTCAGTTGTCATTCTATATTTTTAGCAGTCGACTGGAACTATTTTTCAGTTCTTTTAAACACCAGCCAGCCACCCTGACTATTCCCCAGCAATGCAATGCTCCCTCAGCCTCCTCATGGAGGACCCCGCTCAGCCCACGCCTCAGCTAAGCCCCAGTCCTTGGGCAAAGCACGCCTGCTGATGTGCTCAGAGTTAGCAGCAGGATTTTCCTCTCTTCCAGGCGCTGGTGCTAACATCCATTTTGCAGCTTCACTTTTTTTGTTAGTATTCCTATGCTGGGCTCCTGGAATTGCCTGGTGCTGGCAGATCTGTAGGAGCAGACCACACCCTGTTGCATTTAGAGAATGGATACAGCAAAGGCAAAACGGATCATGGCAAAACTCTCCGGTGAAGTTTTCCTCTGCGGACAGAGGGAATTTGCAGCCTTGGCTGACGACAGGATGTAGGGCAGCTATTCAAGTTTCCCACTTCATCCTGGAGAGGAACTTCAGCTTTCAAAGCCTTCCCAAGAGGTCAGTCCTTGGCCTGGCTCTCCAGACTGTCACTTTGAAGGGCAAACGGCACAATCCATGGGGCTCTGTGTGGTGCGAATGCTGAATCGATAGAAACTGAGCTGAAACCACGGGCTCAAGTGGTAAGGTCAGGATTTGTCCAGTGCTGGGCAAGGACCAGGCACCTCATGGTAAAAGGAGGTGCAAGGACCAGGCACTTCCTGCATCCTGCAGTTCCCTGTTAGCATCCGACTGTCAGACAGGCAGCAGGGTGACCAAACCCAGCCACTTAAGAGAATGCCCAGCACACTTCAGCGGGATAATCGCAGCAGTGTGTCCACACAGGAAAGCTAATCCCAGCTGATGGAATGAGGGAGCATAAAGTGGGCTCATGAAAAGCCGCATGAACTCTGACTATGGACACTCTTATTCACTATTCATATGTCCGTAATTCACTTTATGAATTCATTCCCAAAATAAACTAAACATGAATTATGGCCCTGGAAACCAAAATAAATGTGTTTACACAAAGATTAAATGCAATTTAATGAAACCATTCTAAGAGCTTATTTAAACACATTTCCCCAAGTGCCTCAGACTAGACTAGCCCTTAGAAGAAGCGTTTGCCTATTCATTCATCTCAGTTAAATTTCACAGACATTAGATGTATTTCAGCAAGAGGCTTCCAACCTCTTCTGGAGATTGAATATGCAGGAACTGACTCCTTAAGGGAGGAGGCTGCTTGTCGACAGCCCCAAGAACAGCTTCATGGCCCATTTCTTTTAGTTCAAAAAACCGGCTTCACTGCATTTCTTTTTAGCAACATTTCCACATCAAAGATTTCCTCCGCTTTAAACAAAGTCCCTCAGCTCTGCCTGAAACTCTTGGAAAGCCCTCTGCAGGGGAAGAAAGACAGGTAGCAAGCTGATTAACTGCAAGCATTGGGATAAGCTCAGAAACAGGCGACAAGGAGGAGAAGTCTACCTGGAAAGTGCGTCTCTTTATGACCGGAGGTGGAGCCAGCCGCACTGAATTGAGGAGAGGCAACAGCTGAAGAACATCAAACCAGAAGGTCGCAGGGCAAAGAGGCCATTAGGGCACCGAGAGTCAGAGAGCAGCCAGGGGAGAGAACAGAGAAGAAGGGAACAGAGAGATTGCCGTGAAAAGAAAGCCCGGCATGGGAGCGGCGCAGGGCGGGCGTAGCGCAGGTACCTGCTGGCACACCTCTGAGCTCCTCCGTGCTGCCCACAGGGGCACCCACCAGGTGCCAGCCCGGCAGGTCTGGGGTGCCCCCTCGCCATCCCAATGCTCCCACCACACAGAGCTTTCACGGCTTCCTCTGCTCGGAAATGGAACTTACCCAGGGCATTTTTGACTCAGCTCTGCTGATCCCCTTAGGAAGTGCCCACTGCAAGACGTCCCCTCACTGGCTCTGCTAGGGTGTCCAGCATCGGGACTGTTTCTTATCATCATCATCAGATTTCGGGCAACTATCAGAATTACAATTTTCTCCAAGCTTTACAAGTGCAGTTTTCTAGTTCTCTTACAAGAAACCCAACATACTTCCAGGTCTCAACCTTCCTCCAGCTATGGAAGGGAGTGGAGAAAAGCTAGCTGGGGTGAGCACAAGGTCCTGGCCGGGTTCACTTAACTTGAACACAACCACCATGGCCAAGGGAGAAGACCAGGCCTTGGAGCTGGACGCCTAAGCAGGGCATTGCCTTGGCAGCCTGCGCTTTGTTTCCCCTTGCTCAACAGTAACATCACCCTCTGACTGCTTATAGCCAGGAATGCTGCCTTAGGGCACAAAGCTGACCCGGACACACAGAAATCAAATGCACTAAAGCTCAGGAGCATTTGTTCATCCTTTTGCTGTATCCAGTTTCCACTTGCATGCACGCTGCTGTCACCCTGGCACCCACCATGCCGGCTCCAGGCCCAGGAATGCTGCCGCGGCCTGATCCACTTTCCTGTTCCTATCAGTTTTCCATTGAAGCTGCCCTTGATTTACATAGGAAGAAACGAGAGAGCCTTTCTGTGCCTGGGCACAAAAACGTGCCCCTGTGTGACATTTCTGCACGTGAGCTGTGCGCTCAGATCCCAGAGGTGTGCCCACAGGTGTCCCACCACAGAAACCATACACTTCCAAGCAACACATATTATTCCCTTTAAACATTGTCCTTCACGTGTGCAGTGAAAGCAAGGATCCAGTCCTGTTGCAAAGAGAAGTGGTAACCCAATTTTGCAGCATAATGATCAGGTGGTTTTGTTCAAATGCACTGATCCAGACAGCCACAAGCTATCACTCCAAAAGCAGTGCTGATGGAAATTCAGCTGGGCTGATTTTATCCAAAGGCAAACCTCCCCTTTCTAAAAGACAGTGCAGGAGGCCCCTCAGCTCAGGAGAGCCAGCTAAGCTGGCTTTGCCTGGCTGCTCAAGTGCTGAAGGGTATCTGAAATATTATACAGCTTACAGGGAAGCTGAGGGAGGATGCTGGAAAGGATGAGGAGGAAAATGGAGAGAACCAGTCCTGAAAACAGGCAAGACAAGACCCTGCAATGGATTCAGGTGCAAGTGGGAGAGTTCAGAGAAGAAATCTGAAGGCACTTCCACCCAGCTCCTGCCCTGCCCCCTCTGTGTTCCAATGGGAAGTTTTTTTCAGGAGGCAACGTGCAATATTGGATCTGCACCCTCGAGCCTTTGCATCAGAACTGGGTCCCTTCAGACTGCTACCCACAAACCTTCAGCGTAAGGATCTGGTTAGAGCGCAGGGCTGCAAGTGTGGTGCTTAGGTATTCCTGGGGAACAGTGAACACACATGAGACAAACGGGGTCAGTTAGACAAAAACAGCATTTCTGAGAGCAAACACAGCATGGCTGGTCCCCTTGTTTCCCTGAGTGGCACTTTGCAGCAGCTTGAGTGGCCCTCTCACCTTGAATGGGCAGCCCCAGTGCATGGGCTCGTCCCTCACAGCAGCACAGGCCACACAGACTCATACAGACAAAAAAATAGGAAACGACAACAAGAGCCAAGGCACATATCCTAACCTTGTATTTCCTTCCTAAGAAAACAAATATGAAACAAAACTGAAACAACATCCCCAGTTTGTCAGGATGCTGGTATTCATTTCCTCACCCAGAACATCTGACAAAGAATCTTATCAGACAGAAAAGCAAGAATAAATTGCAATTCGGTCAGCAGTGTCGCATTTTTGCAACAAGGCCCATCTTAAGTTTCATTCAGGGAGGAAGAAAGAGAACTGCACCTCTGCTGGCTGGTCTGTGCCTCTTGACTCCCTGAACTTGCAGTTCAGGACAGCCTGTACTTGAGTTGATCTGAGGACAGTCACTCTTCCCGTGAGCATGTCTCAGCCTTGAACAACTCATGGGCTTTTTATAATGTTGAGCTTGGTGCCTCATGAGACCAGAAGTATCTCCATGAGAGGCAAGGAAATGCCGCCAGGATGTGAGGCTTTGTACCCACCCTTCTCCTGCCGTCACAGCCCTGCAGCTCATCAGTCACCCTACAGCCTTGACCCCCCAAACCAGTGTGCCTCTGCCCCAGGGCCTGAGCCCGGGCTATTTCCAGGGATGCACCAGCTCCCTTCCCAGTGCTGCTTTGGGTCCTTCCACTGCTTTTCACCTTGAGCACTGGGGACAGGCAGAGCCAAGGGCTGTAACAGGAACTCAGGACACTGCTCGGGTGACCAGTGTTGTTGGCTTCTCTTTAACATAACAATCTAGTGAGCCGGCCCACTAAATAAACACAGCTGACCGGCTGTTATCCACGGGGACTGGCACTTCCCCACGGCCTCCTCCTCCTCCCTTGCTGCCAGCCCAGCTCTCTCCCCAGTGGCTCTGCTGCTCCAACCCTGCTCCCTCCGGGCCAGGGACCAGAGCCCAGCTGATTATCCAGAGGCCCATCAAAAATAAACAGAAAGCTCTTAAGCTTGTCTCCCTGTACACCCAGATTACAAATTCCAGCCACTTCATATGATGTCGTTCCAATGCATTTCCAGTGGATTTTCAGCACTCCGGGTTTTTTTAGAACTCGTTAAATCCCCTCAAGCCCCATGATGTTCTCTCTCCACTCTTGGCTGCAGCACATGCTGGCCGGGCCAAGATGCAGGGGCAGGTGGGGCAACATCCTGGCTTTTATTAAACAGTTGCTGGCATCAACCCTCCCACTCAGCCTCTTCCTTGCAGGCAGAAAGTCCATCAGGCTTGGGGACCAGCACGGGGACCAATGTGGCCAGGGAGCATAACCCTTCCCCTTGTCTCCATGCAGGGATGACACCAGCATGAGGGAGGAGAAAAAGGGAGGAGTGATGATAGAGTTTTCCCCACGTCTTCAAACCCCACACTGCTCCCGGCCATACAACCAGAGCAGAGGCTGTGGAAGCAGCACGGAGCCAGTGCAGCAGCTCAAGGTCTGAGTGGGTGACCTCTACTCCTCCAGAGCCCCCAGGTTTGGGGTCAGGACGTGGACCTTCCCCTCTCCAGCACACAGCACAGGAGGGTCTCCAGGAAGCAGAATTGACAGCGGCTATCTAGGGGTCAGCTCTGGTGGGCAGGAACAGACCGGAGAACCAACATCCCTCCTGGAAAACCTTATCTGCTGCTTTTCTGCGAAACACATCCATCAGCCAAGCACTGCCCTGGGGGCCCAGATGACGCATCTTGTTAACGAAACGATCTCTCCTTCCAACAAAAAGCCATTCAAACGAAGGGGGATTAACATGCAGGAAGGCACGGGACAGAGGATAATAACGCTAATGACTTACCCTGTGCGGGTACTCTGCACACTGACCCTGTGAAAGAAGGGGATTAAAAAGGAAAGAGTTTAAACCACAAACAGAGGCGACCAAAATAGGCACGCAGGGTCAGATCCAGAAGGTGTAAATCATTGTGACTGTATCAAACTCAACGCGGTTTTGCCAATTTGCACCCAATAAGCACCCTGCCTCCTGTCCCCATCCCCTCAGCCCTCTGCTCTTGGTACTCCTCGCTCACAGTCAGATCAAGCAGCACCAAGTCCACCAAGTCCCTTCCTCTCTTTTCATTTTTAACAAGGCCTCCATTGAAATTACCTTCTCTCCTTTTTGTCCTGGGAGTCCCTATGAAAGAAAAGTGATCAAAAAAGGCCTCAGTAAATGAAGGAGTTCAGTGAATGCAAGGGGAAAGGGATTAGGGGGAGAGATGGGATAGGGATGAGATACTTACGGGTTCTCCCCTGGGACCTGCAGCACCCTTTAAAGAAACAGAGTTTAACGTGGGATGGTTTTCCATTTACAGTGACAAAAAGGACAGCGTATGGAGTAGGTGAAAAACTGAGTTTTAAAAACAGTTATGAAGAAAATTCCCAAGAGACATCTGGGTTCCCTTTGTTACTCTGGAGGAGTGAAAACGCACACATGCTCTGGCCGCACCACGGGGGGGAAATATTAAGAGGAGAGGGGGAAAATCATCAGGAAAACACACCCTTATTGTTCCCAGGACCTCAGCTGACAGCGCGTCTCCTCGGCCAACACACTGGGATGGAACCAGGAGCAGCCAGGACTGAAGCCTGAGCTGGGATTGTGCGACAGGGGAGTGGGGAGGGGGATCTTCAACATGTGCTTGCCAGAGGGCTACACTGACACTCAGGCTCAAAAAACAGAATTACAGAATTAGCAGAAGAAAACACTCAACACTGTAGTGAGCGAAGGTGATTACAGAGCCCCTCTCTTGACATACTCGTGTCTGGGGTTTCATCATCAGAGATGTCAAGAGGAACAAGATGGCATCTGGGCTTCCATAAAGTGCAGTCTAAGTTTATCATTTTCAACCAAAAGCATTTTAGTATGATGCACATATGAAACAGAGCTTCAAGGGGGTGGAGGGGGAACCGCATTTAATACAAAAAATATGCTTTTTTTAGTTGCTGTTAGATAAGTTGAAAGCTGCCAGATTGGTTTTCAGAAATCTTTCCATCAACTTTTACTTGTCCTATGAGGCCAACCACAAAAAATGTCAGCTCCCAGAGTATATTTAAAGAACATAATTGCTAACTTCAAGGAAAACACGTCCCATGCCTAACTAGAGAGTTGCTGTTGTGACATGATGAATGTGATAGCCATAATGCAAAAATTACAGACATGCATCCCAGCACTGCTATTATGAAGTTACAGAATTAGGGATGCAGCTAGTGCATCAGCTGAAACAAGATTGCTACCCTGCCTGTGAGCTTGTTTCCAGCTGAGGCACATCGTTTCAAACCAACCCACCACCCACAGACAAACATATGTATTTTTACCATCTCTCCCTTCTGTCCAGGATGGCCCTGCCAAAGAAAGGAAACACACATCAGCTTTGGCCACTGCAGACTCCAGATGATGCTGATTTAACAGCTTCTGCTGAGTGAAGCGTGTATACCCAGAGCAGTACAAGAAAGGTGCAAGGTGCTGCTGTCTTGGGGGTGAAGTTCCTCATTGCAAAACCAGGATCCTGCTACAGAGAATTAGAAGCCAGAAGTATGTGCTACCAGCTCCTTCTCCATGACAGCACTGGAGGAGCGTGGTGGGGAGCCTGGCTACATGGCTGCTATATGGAGCTATGGGTTTCACATCTACTGGGTTCATGGAGAAGTAGCTCATATGTGCCCAACTCTCTGAAGGATGGGAAGAACTTGGGTTTCAACTGCAAATCTCCAATGACAGTATAAAGGTCTCACAGAGGTCTTTAGGATCCTTCCCTCCTCCACTGCAGTTCTTTTTGGCACAGCGGCAAGGAGAAGGAAGCTGTTGGCTAAGACAGAGGGCTGATACCTTGGGGATCTGCTCTGCCTGTCTGATTCTGGGTGGGAGTGCCTGCTAAGGCTTTCCCTGCAGCAGCCAGGCTGCTGCACTTGTGAACTGCTATTTTACAGATTTACCTAGAAAGGAATAGGCCATGCTCTGCCTTCCTTAATCTCCTGACTCCTGCATCTCCCCCAAGGCATCTGTGGCATCCTCCTGCCTGCCAACCTCCTAATTTTCTTTTAATCCATGCATGTGCATGGCATTGCAAAATAATCCTCTTAAAACACACGGTGTAAGACCTGCTGACAGCACAGTGAGACCTAGCAGGAGGCAGGCAGGAAGCCTGCAGAGAAGTCCTTTGCTTACCGGTTTGCCGTCCAAGCCAATAGGGCCCTGAAATAAAAGATGAAAAATGATGAGAAATGCTTTCCCCAGGGTGTCTGTCCATCTGCCCCAGGAAGCACTATGTGCCATGACACTGCATGGGCTGGGGTGACGTGAGGTGACTCCCTGCCCTCCTGTCGAGTCCTGGCAGGTCCCTGGCCCACTGAGTACCAGCCCAGATTTCAAACTGCTCCAGCAGGGACCTGCTCACTGTCAGCACGTTTCAGCAGCAATGCTGGACACAGGAATAGAAGCGAGGAGGGATTCATAGGCAATTTGCAAAAAAAAAAAAACAAAAAACTCAGAATTTAAAGTTTTACAGTGCCCGGTAAACTGGTTGAGTATCAGCAGTTTTCTCAAGACGTTGATTTACAAGGGCACCCACGTTTGGGGGGAAGAGGGATTTTTGCAAATGACAGAATAATAGTGTCCCAGGGAAGAGCAGCACATGCACATACAGATACAGCTCAGCACATGCTGAAGGTACTGTTTGATGAGAAACAGGCTCCACAGAGCTGTCCCACCCAGCACTTTCTCATGAGCTGGGCCGACTTGTTTTCTGCTCCTCCAAAAGCCAAAGGACCACGAGGGCCTGGAGAGATCTGCTTCTCCTCAGCCCAGGGGAGCTCACAGCCCCCCTTTTCACGGCACACGGAGCCGTGGAGCCCACTCAGACAGCTCGGAGGCTGCCAATCCCTCCCGTTTCCAGGCGTGAGAGTCTCCCCCGCAGACCTGCTCTGGCACATGCAGTGTCCTGGAGTGCCAGCTGAGCTGCCGGTGGGAGCAGGGATGTGGGGGGTGTGTGTGTTTGCCTCAGGCTTCCTAGCTGTCCAGGGTAAATGCATATGGATAAATAGCAACTGTTCGAGTTCTTCAGGAGCCTCAGTGCTTCAGAGAGTGTGCCAGCATCTGTAGGACTGAAATTAAATATGCTTTGTCCTCTCCTGGGCCTTATGTCTGTTCCCTTGCAACCGTGCTGGAGAAGAATTCCTCCTCCTGTCTTGTGTCCTTTCCCTTTGGCATGACCAGGGTGTCCAGCCCAGCTGAACAGTCTCCAGCTGACTCTCAACAGGCAGGGAGGGCCCTTTTTGGATCCCAGGCATTTGCTGGTATTGGAATATCACCTAAAAGTTCAATTGAAGTTGGAATTTCCCCTGCCTAGGGGTTGTTTCCTTGTTTGGGATAGGGGTATTTCTTAGGATGGTTTTCTTTTACCGAACAGATCCAGCTTTAACTATATTATTTTAACACTTGGGGCTTTTCTTAAAATTAATTTCCTTTCAGAGTTGTGTGGTTTGGTTTGTTGGTTTGTTTTTTTGTTTTTGTTTTGGTGGGGGTTTTTTGGGGTTTTT
This sequence comes from Cyanoderma ruficeps, assembly GCA_008694505.1. Taxonomy (NCBI): domain Eukaryota; kingdom Metazoa; phylum Chordata; class Aves; order Passeriformes; family Timaliidae; genus Cyanoderma; species Cyanoderma ruficeps. The sequence goes on along the minus strand of VZDJ01000146.1, from coordinate 1,802,674 downwards.
TTTCTCTCCCTAAGTATCATTTAAAAGAAAAAAAGAAACAAGAAAGAAGCAGAAAAACAAACGAAGAAAACATTGCTTTTTCCAGTGATATCAGATCAGGTCATTGGTTTCAGGAAGAAATGATGAGATACAGCAAGCACTTATGAGGCTTGCTAGTAATATCACACATCCGTACCTCATAAATTAAGAGTTACACTTACTGGGAATCCAGGAAAACCTCTTGTTCCAGGCTGTCCCTGGGAAGGATGAAACAGAGACAGCAGTTTAGAGGAACTGAAATCAATTTTGATGGATCCTAAGTTCTCTCTACAGAGCCCTTCCTCCTGCCTCTGACCAATTATCCTACAGCTCACTGAAGAGATACCCAATTCCCCTCCAAGGGGAAAGTGTCTTGGGAAGGAGGGGAAATCTCTCCTCCCCACTCCAATTTGCACAGGGCCAAGAAAATGCTGGAGCAGCTCCAGTTTGGATTGCAAGCAGTTTCCTTGAAGTTTCTACATTAATTAAATGGGTGTCCCTAGCCCATATGTTAGGCTTTTGGACTATATTCCACCGGCTGAGCTCATTTTATGGCAATTCTTGCTGCCATAAACCTGAGATGTTTAATGCAGGGTGCTGTTCTGGGCTAGACAAGCCTTGCAGGTCACTGATGTCTAAATACAACCATCCCTCTCCTCTTCCTCCCCTCGTCCTATGTCCCAGCTCATTAATTTTCCTCACAAATAATTCTGGAGATGATTTTTTTTCTCTCTCTCTCTTTTTTTTTTTTTTGGTGGTGGGGTGTTTTTTTGGTTGTATTTTTTTTTTTTTTAATATTCTGAGAGCTAAGATTAAAAAGGAGAGTTAGGCTGTGTGATGAGAGGAACATGAGTGCCAAGACTTTTCCCCCTGCCCCTTCCTGTCTAGCTAGCTATGGCTACCAGTTTGGAATCAGGTACAGCAAACACTGCCTTGGGATGTGTTTGGCAGCTCCTTCATCCCCTACTTAAGAACACCAGAAAACCAGAAAATGTCCTGGCTGTGAATTTTTCATAGTTCTTCAATATTTGGGGTTTGTGACATCCCAGGTCACTCTAATTTTGTTGGTATCCAGGAAGGATATCACTTCATTTAAGAATTTTGCAGTCTGTTTCCCAAAAAAAGCAGGAGCCAGGTCAGGAAGCACATGGTCCATTTTGCCCAGACCTCAGCAGATCTTGAAGCACATTCGTGCAGACAGAAACAGCCAGATGAGGTAAATCCTGTGCCACGCTCATCAAGTGACCACTATGGGATCTTGCCTACCCTGAAAGCCGTGCTGTGATGCCAAAATGCCCCTTATGTGTTCTCTCATTTTGAGGAAAAAATATGCTTTCTTCAGCAATCTGAGCTCCCATGACTGGACAGTTGGAGTCCCACAGGGGTTCCCTAGGAAAGAGCTGGGCATAAACAGGGTGCATCTCTGCCTTAACTAGAGTGATTCCATGTGGTGCTGAGGGAAGGAAAGGGGAAGGAGGGGATGGGCCTCCTGGGCTGTGAGGTTGGGGTCTGCCACAGTGAAACAACAACCATCCTTTGGGAGACCTCAGAGCTACACTGACAGGGAAAACCTCCACCTTCAGGTAACATCTCCAGCCACCCTTTGCCTGCAGAGAGACTCAGTGAAGGTTTATCCCTGCAGAGGATGGGCCCAAATAGCCTCTTGGCAGGGTTTGAGGGATGCCCCCACCACAAAATCTCTCATGTCACACTGAAGAGTTCTGGTTTTGTACACAATGCTAGCAGGACCTAATCACATTTGCACTGTTTCTTTAGTTCTGCAAAGTTGAACTTGGTCAGCTTTGCTTTGCAAGATACACACAAAACCACCTGGCCCTGTTGGCTGGTGACCAGAAGGGAAGATAGGCTATAAATTAAAGGATCTGTCCACCGCTGGCTTCTGAAAAGGCAAGAAGCAAGAAGAGCCTAGCCAGAATTCATTAATTTTGGTTCCCTGTTGGACACCTCCCTGACAAAAAGTGCTAAAAAAAGAATTAGGGAGAAAAACCTGGAAATGGTGCAATTTGGCTTCCTCTGTAGACTGTTGCCTGTTTCTTCTTGGAGGACAGCAGAATGATTTGCACGGTATCACGCCAAGACAACAGTTCAGCAGCGAGCGATTCCAAGAGACTGTTTTTGTTGGGTGGCTGGTTTTCCTTGTCTCCTTTTTAAAATGTTGATTGTATGAAGTATGTAATCCCGGGAGCTGCCAAATCATGGAGACCGTCTGTTTCTGCCACTATTGGTGTGCTGTCCCTCTCTGGCCAGGAGTTAAGCAGCTCTGAGCTCAAGCAAAAACTTTAACCTCCAAACAAAAATCTGGAAACTATTTGTCATCCCACATCTTTCCGAGTGGCCCCTTGGCCAGGGTTTCCGTGTTTGTCTTCAGTGCTCAGCCATCCTTTTGACCTATCACCAGCTCCCCAGGAAACTGGATCATCTTCACAGTAGGCTTTGCAGGGGGAAAGTGTGGAGTTAGGCCAGTCCTGGCACCACAGGGCTTTGACTGGTGTAGGCAAAACCCCATTTTAGATACCATTTGCCATCTAATTTTTCTGCTGCTTTAAAGATGCAACGTGTTCTGCACTTTCCCAAACAGCAGCAAAGGCAGCAGCACCAAAGCAGACAAAATTGTCCTGCAGCCCGGGCACGTGTCCTTCAAGAAAACTGTCTCCTTTGCAGGACCTACATGGACAGGAACTGATGGCTTTTCTCTCTGATTACTATAATTACACTGTTCAGGAGGCTGAGAGCCAGAGCTTGTGAGAAACAGCAAAAGCAACAGGGCACTTACCCTCCAGAATCTGCTGTTTGTGGAGCAGGGTGGTCTTGCTCAGGCCCTGGCTTGACAGACTTGCCAGCCCTTCTTCCTTGCCTGGACATGTGGCCAGGGACCATCTGCCAGGCATAAAACACTTGGGGAGACCCATTTGGGTCCTGGGCTTTGGTTCTGTCGCTTCTCAATCTCCAGCATCCCCGGCAGGTGGGCCTGGGGACCGGCAAAGCTGGTTTTTATTAGAAACACTTGTCATGGGGCTTTTGGGAAGTTAATTGGAAAGCCAGATGTAGCCAAGTGTTCGCACTGCCTAGGTCTCTCTCACTTGACCTCTGCTGTGAAACAAAGGTTGCCAGCAGCCCATCCTCTCTGCAGGTCAAGGACGGTGCTCTTCACAGGTTAATCAAAATCGGAAGTGCCCACTGGGAGGGAGAGAATTGAATCTTCAGGTCTTTTTTCATGGAAATGTCTGGTGGAGGCTGTGCGGGGATGGAGTGGAGAGGTCTGGCTCCACCCACACGAAAGCAGAGGCTTGGTGGCTGAACCGCAGTGCCAGAAGCAACCAGCATTTAAAGCAAGTAAACACTCCAACCCTTCATCCTGGTCCTTTTTTTATGACCCTGTCCTTGCAGAAAGTTTTGCCTGGCTGACTCGTTGCGCCTTGTAGAGACACTTTTACTGGAAGAGAGTGCAAAATCCTGCCTTTTCTCAGCCAGATAAGCAGTAACCATGCTGACAAAGATCTTCCAAGATTTTGGGTACATGACAAAGACCTCTCCACTACCCTTTGTCTTTGTGAGCTCCCCAGCCACCGGCTTCTCTCTGATCCTTCTCTTCAGTAAGATCAGGGGGCTGGAGACTTGCTGGAGATTAAGCAAAAGGCTGTTATCAGCCAGGCAAAGGACAAATTTCCTCCAAAAGTGATAGCAGCCCCGTTGCAAAAAGGAAATATGCTTCTTCCTTTTAAATGCAGGAACTTGGTTTCCTTGCTGAGGGAAGGGTTCCTCATTTGTTGTCGAATATGAGCTATAATTTCATTATATATAGTATGTAATAGCAGTGTAAAACCAAGGCTGGCTCAGCATGGGAACCACATTACACAGGGCTTTTTGCTCTTTCCAGCTGATGCTGAGTCTTAATGCCCTTCCTAAGTCTTTCCCAGTAACCTGCCCACATCCTGCATCAGACAAAAATAGAGGGAAAAGCCACTTACGGGAGGACCGCGGGGCCCGATGATAGACATGCCGGCTTCTCCCGGAGCACCCTGCAGGGAGACAAAGCAGAGGAAAAGGGGTGAGAATACGAGAGGAAAACACAGAGACAACTATATTCCTGTCAAGACTGTGGTTAAATGAGGGTGCCTGAGGTGTGAGATCTTCAGGGTTTATGGGGCAGCTGCTATTCTGGCCTCCCCCAGCTCCTGCCTGACACTTTGGGAGAAAAGATGTCCTTGAGAGCTGCTCAGATGTGCCAGAAAATGGAAGCTGCACAGCAAGGAGGAGTATAAACACATAAAACACTTTCTGGCAAAACAGAGGTTCTGCCCCATTGCAAGTGTGAAAGATGGCTTGAAACCCTTTCTGTTTCCTTCCTGTGAGTTCCAGGAGGATTGTGTCCTGCAGAAGAAAGGAAAAGAGAGATGTGCTGGGCTCCAGGGAAATGTGAGCTGCGAGCACTTATTTGGTTGCCTCCAGAAATGCCTCGCTTGCATACTTCTCAAACTCAGTTGAGATTTGGATGAAAACAAAGCAAAGTGCTTTCTGGAAAAGGAAACAGCTGCCTCTCCAACTCCAACCACCCACAGCGTGTGATGGGCAGGACATGTCACTCTCTCTGGAAACATGGTGTATTCCTGAGAGGCAGCTCCAGAAGTGCCCAGGGCTGAGCAGCTTTGGGATGGAGCATCCCATAAGCCAAGCAGCCTACAAGAAAGCAAAGCAGTCTTCAATACAAAGCTATGGACTGCCAAAGACTTAGGGATCTCATGGAGGGCTTTGGGGAAGCGGGGGCAATCAGGAGTGATTTTTTTCCATTGTTTGTTTGTATCTATCTGCTGTCCTTTCATGAAAACTTTGGCCAGAAACAAATGCAAGGAAATGCAGAGAAAAAAGCAGAACAGCTTCAGGTGGGAAATTCTGGTCTGTTGGGTAACATTGGTTGGCTCTGATGAGCAAACACTGAACACAAGGATGAAGAATCTCTATCCTACTTTACCCTTCCTTGTTGTGTTTTTCTCTCTACCTGTTATGAAGAAGACCAAATGAGTCTGGTATGGTAGTGTGGAGATGACCCTCCTTGTCAGGTAAATATCCATACCTTTCTAAATTCTACACATTGTTATTCAGTTATTCACAGGTCTCAAACACCTCCATTTCCCTGCTCTCACACGTGAGAGGTACTCACAGCTCTGGGGAAAACATAGTAAGACTGAAATGCTAAACACTTCAAGACAGGGGCCAGCAGCAGGATCACTTTGTAAACCAGCCCTTCTTTGTGGGTACAAATCACAACTCACTGCACGGCAGACAGTCTGTGAGATGGTGTCCCACTGACTTAAACTGCACCATCAGCTTTCCTCGGGAGGAAGAGATAGGAGTGCCCTGTGCCACTTTTATTCCTTGCTCCCACCTGCACGGGGGATCGGGCTAACCTGGGAGGTAGACGGGAGCTGCAGGTTTGTTGGGGCAAGCAGAACTGCCAGAGGGGAGAAAGTCAATGGTTAAAATCCAGGAAGCCTTGAGGGAAGCCCTGCATGTGCCCACTGGCTCTTATGCTGTTAGTAAACTGTCATAAACAAGAAACACAGCATCTCTGGAGGCTGAGTGGCCTGGAAGGAATTTGGGAAATATACTTGCACTGACACAGAAGATGGGGCAGCCCAGGGGTGTGGAAGCCCAGAGCTGTCTGCAGTGGCCATGACTGTGACAGGGGAGCTCGGCCTGGCCCTAGAAGAGGACAGTTTGGGGGTGCTACAAGGAGCTGACTCACCTTCTCTCCGGATTGCCCTTTTAGTCCCTGGGTCAGTGGCAGCCGTCACAGCCACAAGCAAGAGGGAGCAGGGAAGAGAGAGAGAAAGGGAGAGAGAGACAAACACAGGCGTCAGCGGCAAAGGCATGCTCTCCTGCCCCACAACCCTGGCTATGGGGCTGGGATGAGCAGGGTGCCCTCAGCTCCTGCCCTGGCCCTCTTCCCCGTCCTCACCATGGGATGCCCGAGCAAGGAGCAGCTCCAAAGTACAGCACTCAGCCAGGCAGGGGATGGCCCCCTTTGCTCAGGGCAGAGTTATTTGGAAGGGGCAGCTGCCAGTGGCAAGCAGGGGTGCGTGTCAGGAAACCCAGGGTTAGCAAGGCCAGCTGGTGCATGAGGTGACAGCGGGAGACACCCAAACAGGGGGATGAACTACAGGAGGGCCTGGAATTGCAGGTGAATTGGAAATACCTCCCCAGCATGTATGTGGGTTTGCAGGGCTGGTCACCCTGCTGAGACCAGAGGAGCCCTCAGGTATGGGGTTCAGGGAGAGCAGTTTTGCCCAAACTGACAAGGATTAACCTGAAAGCCACCCTCCTCCACCCCCCAATCCTGGGGGTTGGAAGGGAATGGGAAAGATAAGGAACACAAAAGAGGGTTGGACTTACCGGCCGCCCAGGGATTCCCATCGCACCTTTGTCCCCCTGGCAATTAAGGCAAAAATCAGAGGGAATTGGTAACTGGCCAAAAGCAAGTTTATAAAACAGCACAACTGAACTAAGCCACAGCAGCAGCTTCACACTGGGGTGCAAGTGTCCAGGGATTTTGAGAGAGAGAGAAAGTTAAACAGCAAAGCGTGTTTGCGTGTGCCCGAACCTGTCTTTAGGATGTGTGAGCCGCCAGTTCATTTCCAGATATGACAAACCCACACATCTCACAACAGAAATTACATACAGCAATTTAGGCAGCAAAAGGAGGGCAGGAGTCTCCAGCCAAACAAAGTACAATCCCTATTTCTAACACTCCATAAAATCTAGGTCCTGGGAACTGGCTTCCTGCAGTGGCCAACTGTCACGTTTTTCTCTTTCTTGACCAAAGTCATCTGGGTGTTAGCTATTTATTTATAGAGTTATCACTTTAAAACACAATTCTCTTAGATTTGAAAAGACTGTCCTGTCCAGAAGCAAGAGAAAAATGTGAGAACATAAGCTGACACAGGAAAAAGCACGTCTGGAAGAAGACATATGAGCAGCTGTTTTCAGTGTCCTCTACCCCTTTGAGATACTTCCCAGTGCATTGTCAGCATGTGAGTGATCCTAACAGTGGTTTTGGGAATGACTTTAGGTCAGGTGACACTGGACAGAGCCTCGTAAACACATGAACATAGGACCAGTGACAATTTTCTTCACTCTCTTACCTACAAGGCAGTTGGCTGCTTCTTACAGCTAAATTGTACTATGCAATTAAAAAAAAAAATTACCCCCTCTGCATTCCTGGTCTCCAAAACTGAAGGCTATGCAGGTCTGGAAGATAGCAGCTCATTGCTAAAGGATCTTGATGATTATGGCTTCAGCAGTCATGTAGCTTTTGCTCTATATTTTGCAAAAATGACGTGATAATAATCCCTCAGTTCTGTTTCCAGCGATGTTTGGGGTTTCCTTATGTAGAACAGAATGTTCCTGCCCCTGGCTGACTGTGTCTGCAGACATAAACCTGGTTTTCTGGTTTCTGCAGCTGGAGACACCAGCCCCACTGGTGCCATCTCTCCATGCTTCCCCACGCATTCAGTCCCAGCGCGTGTGAACATAATCTGAATTCTCTGGAAGGGGAAGGCACTTAGGTCTGTTTGTTCTTCTGGGTGTACACAAAGGCTGTGTATCCCAAACTCAAACATTATTGCTTGGGATCAAACCATTCCCTGGTGGAAGTTTAGCCACTTCCCTCTGCAGAGCTGTTCAGTATGGGGGGGACATTCCTTTCCATGCAGCGTATGTTGTGATAAATTGAAGAGCCATATACACTTTGCAAAAGCACCCCTTTGAGATTGATGAAACCCTGAAGAGATGCTTGATTTTAAGTTTTGTTGAGGATATATTATGGTAAACTGCTTTCTTCTAGGGTTTTAGGTGCGTTCTCAGTGCTGCTAATATTTGCCTATCCCTGTGTGCCAGCAGTGAGCAGAGCTCCTGGTGTCGGCATCTGGCCCTGGGATTACTTTGCGGCTGCTGGAAAACGTAATGCTGAGCTTTCCTCTGCTTTTAGTCCCTTAAATGCTGCTTTCCTCCAGAGCTGAGCCCAGGCTGATTTCCCTCGTGGTGTTTGAGGTAAAAGCTGAATTTGCTCCTTCTATCTCTGCTGTGGCTGGTGCCCAAGCAGGAAGAGCCCAAGGTCAGGGCTGAGCTGTGTCAGGTCTCTAGTGAGTACCTGGAGTGGTACATGAGGGCTCCGTGTCTGGTATGTGACTGTGCAGAGTTGCAGCCCTCCAGGCAGCAGCAGCAAAGGGGGAGCTCCCGGTAGGACAGCAAATAAATGCCAGATGTTTATAAGGAAAGGTTGTCTGTGACAGGGAGCCAGGAAAGAGCACTCGTGGGTGGATGACACCGTGTAGGTTGGTTACAAAGTCATGAAAAGCTGCCTGAAGCTCCCACATCAGAGTTAAACGAGCATGAAAGGCAACCAGCAGCCTCTGTCCTGAGTCAGGGGAGAGCCAGCAGCACAGTTTACATTCCCTTACTGGGAAACTGCCTGTTATGGCTCGTGCAGTCTCCAGGTGAGCCGCAGCCTGGGGAGCATGGAACCATCACCAGGAAATCGCGCTGCCGTAATTCCAAAACCCACGCTCCTTCCTCAGTCATGACTAACTCATATGAGATACTGTTATTACGGATTTTTGCATTTGTCCCAAGGTGACTTAGGCCTTCTAAATCCTGCTGCAACTAGCAAACACCATCAGCGAGAACACTGCACACTTTGCCTCTTCAACCAGACCCTCAAAGGCATCTTCAAAAGCAGTGTTTCCCACACACAGGAGGGTCCATGAGCATTATGCTACCCTCTAAGTTTGGACCTACAAAGCTCCTGTGGTCCCTGCTCTGTATGGGCCATGTCCTCTTTGCAAGATTCTATTCCATGTCGCATTTTTTATGTGAGTCTACTTTCTACCACCTTAGGAATGCTGGGGGCCTCCTGATCAAAGTACTGCCAGACAGAAAGAATGAGGGGATGAAACAGAAATAATGAAGTATTTACCAGGAGCTGTGGCCTTTCTGTGAGGCCCTGGAACAAGATACACTGAAACAGTAAAAGCTAGCCTCAAACCCTGAAGGGAGGGCTTGATAAAGACATGGAATCACATGGAAAGGTTTAGGAAACAGAATGGTTAAAAAAACTCTCGACAGCTCCTTGACCATCAGCTCTGATTGCTTTGGTTTCCTAATCTCCTGCTTGTGAAGTTTTCTCTCCTTTTGGCACGACTCTACCCACAGCTCTCCACACGAGCTCTGAAGGTATCTGCAAGTCCACGGAGAACAAGCTAATTACAGGGATCTGACTTTCTTCCTTAGTTTCCATCTGCTAAATATTATTTTTTCATGTATGGAATTGCTGCAGTTGCCACAGAAATGTTGCATGATCAGAAAAGGGAGAGAAAATGTCCGTGAGAGGATCATTTGCTTCGGATGTGGTCCAGACGGCAAAAGGACTATTGCACGATTTCATCACTTCCTTCCTTCCTTTGCCCCTTTTAGTCCCAATCTCATCAAATATCTTACATGACTGCGGGTTGCCCTTGCCTTCACCAAAGCCTTGAGTGACTTCAGGAATAAGGGTGGAAGCGTTGGTTGGGCAAGAGAAGAAGCTGAAGTTCCCTTTTGTTGCTGTGGTGTTGCCCATCCATTTCCCTGGCTTTTGTCCTTGTTGTCCTAGACTGCAAGCAGGGCTCAGTGCATTTCTAATGTGTATTTCTGCCCATCTCCACACTCAAGCCAACACCAGCACCGGGAGCTAAGCCCTGTCACACAGCCTGTTGCCTTTTGCAAGCTGGGAAACAAAAATGGGAGAGAGATGTGGGCTGGTCATTGCTTTGGGGTCACTATCCAGAGCAGTGTGTATGACAATCAGCCAGGCAGGAGCCCAGGTTGTTGCTCATAAACCCATTTCAATGATGAGAGGGGTGGGGGAGTATTGCCCCTGGTGACATGTAGGGCTCACTCGGCTCTTCAGAGGTGAACTTCTGCTCGCAGTGACTGAGTGGATCTCGCTCGCCAGCTGATCAGAAACCTCAGAGGTCCTGAATGAGATGAGGGTCCTACTCGTCCAAGACAAATTCCACTTTGGCTAAGAACACTCAGTCTGCCCAACTTCCTCTTGTTATTTCCATTGGCTGTAAGCATTCCTCACAGCCTGTCCTAGAAGGCTGCTTGCAGAGACAGGTTTAGGGGTCGCAAAAAGCCAGGATACGGTAGCATATAATGTCAGCACTTCTCTGGTGGTCTCACGTGCTTCTGCCAGGCTTCAATCTCTCATTACAATATTAGGTTTCTAACCCTTATGGCTGCAGAGGAAGCCTGGAGCACACGTTGGCTGGAGCGCTGACGGCTGTCTAGAAGATGCCTGTGTTGATCAAGAGATTTCTCTCTGATTTCTCACAGCAATAACAGAAATGCCAACGCCACTAACAATTTTGTGCCCACCTCATCCCTTTAGTGCCAACATATGGGCTGCCCAGGCTGAAGTGGCAGGGACAGCCATGGAGGGACTCCAGTTGCAGCCGCCTGCAGAGATGTGGTCTCCTCCCAAAAAGCCACAGCTAATGCTGAAACACATCCACTTCAGTGGCCAGTCCTGAAACCCCTGGGATAAGCTATCGCTGAAGTTTTGTGTGGATCAGGGCTTCCAGCTGTGGAATGATTTCAGACCTTTTGGCCTAGAAGGTGCAACTTTTTGGAAGATTGCTGTCATTAAATAGGTCTGTGCTCGTATATCTGTGGGAGTTCAGTCTATAGCATTTCAGCCTGATGAAAGGGGAAAGAAAATAGGTTGTGCAGCAACTACTACTCAGAACGTCATCTGCAAACTGTTTAAGACATTTTTTGCGTGAACAGACAAAAGATGACTACCGTATGTTTAACTTCTCATGTTCCTTCACAGAAACCCTGAATAGTCCCTCTATTGTACACGAATATAAACCATTTCCTCTGGAAGGACCGTGCCAGAGACAATGCAGCGTTTCTTTACAATGCTGAGAGCTATCCATGCATGGCTTCAGTCCCTGCATTGCTGCTTCTGGTTCACTGTGGGTCTCGTAATAGCTGCGAGAAAATTTCTGCAATAACCTAGCTATTCTCCTGAAGCCTAAATTGTCTGCGCTGAGGTTTTACATTAGCTAACATTTGAAAAGGAAGCTGTCAACACAATTTTTCCTCTGAAATTGATAGTTGTGCAGCTATACTTGAAGGCCCAGCAGTTCAGCCAGCCCAAGTGAGTAGCAGGGAACAAATCCCTCCAGCTCAGCTCCTGCCATGTGTTTGTGATCTATCTTTCCCTTTTCTGCAAACACATCTCATTCAGCACGTGGCATCCCATGCATGTGAAGCGCATACAGGCAGTTCCCCCAGAGGCTGCGGGGCCAACTGGTAACACACAGATCTCTGCACCACGTGAATCTGCCGTGTCCCCATCCCTGAGCTCCTTCCAGCCCCCCCTCGGAGGCTGAGCTGCAGCCAAGAGCAATCCCACCCCAAGGCAGTACTTGCTGTTTGGGATAGCCCAGGCTGCCAGGACTGCAAAGGTGGCTACCACACCAGACACCACAGACAGGAGGCTGCAAGCTCATGCCCCACAGATCCCGTGCCAACAGCTTCTAAAACCGTAGAGGCTTGGTACTTACAGGTGGACCTGCAAGAGAGAAGAAAAATAAAAAATAATTAAAATTTTAATGCAATATATCCTAACAAGAATACCTAGAAAAAAAACATTGCACCATCTTTTAGGCTTAATCCTCAGGCTGCTCCCATTTGCTGATGCACTTTCACCAACTCCCTGCCTGTTAATTAAGATATCCCCACGATTAGCAGCTGCTAATAACCACCGTGAGTGCAGGGCAGCCTCTGACAGCCCTGTCAGAGCCCTGTGTTGGGAAGGCCATGTAAGTCAGGCTCTTGACACTGTCAAACACAGTTTTGGTCCTCCGGCACACATGAGAGTGGGGAGCTTGCAATTTATATCACCCCCCCCCNCCCCCCCCCACATCCTGCCCACCCCTGGGGGCTGAGAAAATTGAATTTGAGGAGGCAAGAGCCTCTTAGCTGCTGAAATTCCTACCCATTTCTCACCAGCATGGCTAATCTTGCAAAGGTGTGAAACGGTTAACGAGGAAACTAGAGCTATTAAAGACATTAGATACCTTTTCTCTTTAATACAAGCAAATTCCCTCCTTTTCTTCTGCCTCTGATCCCATAGAAGCAAATCTGCCCTCTTGGAAGAAATTCCCTCAAATCCTTTGGGTTTATTTTATTTTGGAAATCTTTTTTGGAACATGCCGGTGTGGAGCACTGCATCTCCCTCATACAGAATGGTTGTACAATGTATATATCAGGGCTTAAACAGCACATTTCTTTCATCAGTTCCCAAAAAATTCCTCAAAATCCTGACAGATATTGTGTGTGTGGAAAGAAACCCCTGGACTCACTATTTTGTGGTTTCCTCTCTGTGGGAGAAGCAAGACACACCATACAACTGTCAGGGGTTTCTACATTTTCCATACTTTATAGACATTGTGTTTTCTTTTTTTTTTTTTTTCCCTTCACACAGAGTGCCAAGAAGTAAGGCTAAGCAGTAAAACAGGCGAGCTGACAGATAACAGGCAGCAACCTCCTCTTTGCATGGGAGGTGGATGTCACGGCGAGCACCTGCGGAATACGTCATCATCCTGAAAATGCCCCTGGCTGAAAATCCACAAAAGAAACTGGAGACTTTGGATGAACAAATGTTTTCCACATTGGAAACCTCTCACTTAGCATGACTCTCTCATACCAGGTTTAGTGACCTGAAACTGCCCTGTCAAATGCCACTGTTAGACACAGCTCTCATTGTGGTTGATCGGAAGAGGTTATCTCTAGAAAGTAACTTTTGGTTAAAATACAAAAAAAACCTCCCACCTTCATGATGGCTGACAGAGCTAAAGTCAACGCTCGCAGCTGGAAAGCTCAACAACTCAAAACAACTACAATAAAATTTAGGACAGCAGCTCAGGGCCGACCCAGATTTGGTTGGCCTGGCAATCGCCCACCACTGGTGTCGATGCTGAGGTCACTGTCCTACTTGGTACACCAAATCTAAGCAACAAAAGGGCTTCTCATCAGACAGTTCACTGAGGAGGGCAAGGCCAGACTGATGCCGGAATCCTAATTTATGCCAGACTGGGAGAAAAGAAAGAAAAAACAAAAAGAGAGTTTTCTGAGTCTGGCTTGGATGACAATAAAGTTCTGTGAGAGAACTGTTTTGGAGAGATTTTATTTCAGACTGAGTGCCCTGTCACAAGGTCAATGCTTACAGCTTGCCAATACACGGACTTTATTTCCATTAGCAACACTACAGACCCTTAATAACCCACCTCCCTGTCTGAGTGGACTTGGGGCACTGAACTGTTGAGCTGATATTAAAATCAAAACTTAAGGACATGCAAACCCTGAGCCATCCCTGCCCTTCCAGGCCAAACACAACCAGCCAGCAGCACAGCCTGTAATGGTATTGCTATACCACTGAGAGAAAACATAAGCTCTTGTCTGCTCCAGAAGCTCTGTCCACAGAGCGGAGTAAATCAGCAATGCCGGGAGCCCTGGGCCACACACCCCACACAGATCAAAGGCAAGAGGAATAGTGGAGGCCCATCTCTGTTATGTGCCCCCTATAAAATTAATGGTCAAGCGGAGGGGACTGCGCAGTCTTGTGTAAACACTCATCAGAGAACTGCAGGGGGACAGTCTTGGCTGCAATAAGTCAATCAGCAGAGACCATTCAGGGACTGGGCTTCAAATGCCGGGATCACCCGTGTGACCCAGGAAAAGCAAAGCCCTCAGACAGAGTCATTTCCAAAAGCAACATCATCTTCCAAGGGCTGGAGGAGGAGAAGGAGGAGGAGGAGGAAAGATGTCCTAAAGACAGTAGGAAGGGAGGAGGTGCTGCTGGATAAGCTGTTGCAAAGCACAGGGGATTTTACAAAGCAAAACGAAGCTTCAGCGAAATGTTTTGGTCATATTCTGTCACAGTGATAAACGGCAAGGCGTAGCAGAGGTTCTAAAGTGGCTCAGACCTCAACACAAGGAGTAAATTAACGCACATTAGAGGAAAGAGTGGGTAAAGGAGGACGTAGATTCTTGAGCCTCTACTCTCAACAGCTCCAGCCGTCGTCAGAGCAGTGAGCTCAGCCCTGGCCACAGCTCTGGCAGAGCTGCCCTGGCCTGGACAGGGATGCTGACAACCCTGCAAGCCAAGGGAACAAACACACAAGTTGACCAGGCTGCATGGGACCCTTTACAAAAGACTCCGTTGAGCTGCAACAGAGTCACCACACCACCACTGCATGTAGTCCTCATGTCACATGTCTCTTGCAGGCCCAGCCAGTTTGGGGCAACCGTGTGGAAACAGGCCTGCTTGCCCCCACGTGGGCCAGGTCTTGGTGGTGAACTCCAAAGGGCTCCACAAACAACCAGGAGCCAACAATCTCGAGAGCCACGAGCACAAATCGCACCTATTGGGAGGTCCTCCTCTCCTTACAGCAGGCTCCTTTGGGATGAGACAGAGGTGACACTGCACAGGAGATGAGCTTAGATCCTCTTTCCATATAAACAGTCAACAGAGAAAGGATGAGTCAACAGAGAAGCGATAAAAGCTACCATGAACGTTTCCAAGCCCATTCCACAGCGAAGCCCAGCCAGCAGACAGACCCAGAGCTTCCAGATCACCAAATTCCTCAGCCTTGCACGGCCAGAGAACCCACACTTGCAATTAGCACCTCCAGACCCTGCGTGTTTTGAAGCCGATCTTGCTGGGACCGGAGCGATGCCGGTGCTGGCATGCGGGCTGCAGCACGGCCGTCCGCCCACGACGGGCTGCTCAGGAAGCATCTCTCCGTGCCGGCGCCTCGCTGGAAGGCACTGGAGGGCCGTAAGTGACTGCAAGCGCTGTTTATCCAGCTGCGAGGCTTGTGGAGCAGCAGGGGATGGAGGAGGGGACGGACAAAACGTGTCAGGAGTGGACGAGTGGGAGGAAGCAGTGGTCTCCTGCAAAGAGGAGACCTCCAGAGTACCTTTGAAACTGAACATTGAGAAAACAAAGAATTCTTGTAGGGGTACCCAAGGTCCCTCCGAACATATGGCCTCTGGAAATTAGCACCATCTGCACTGTCCCTTCTCAGCTGCTCTGGTTTTCACGCAGACAGAAAACTTCCTTAAAGAAGCTCAGCCTTTCTGTAGCCCAAGTGAGCAGCCACCTAAGGGTAGGTTCACCTTATTGCACATGCAGAAAGACCACACGTGTGGTGAACAGCACGGCCATGCCACAGAGCCCTCTGCTCACTTGATCTTCCTCATGGCCCGTTCAACCAGCCACTGACCACAACAGAACTGCAATGATTCCTCTTCTCTCACCCACTAAGAGAGAGATAAAATGCCACCCTCCACACTGTCACCTCTCTGGCCTCAGAAAAGGAGAGGCTCAGTTTTGCAAGCAGGTCAAATTTATCCTGATTTGGAAAGTCTCATGTTCCAGACTATCAGATGTTAAAAGCTGAACATAGAGGAGCAAGTTTAGTGAGAGGCCTTCTGCTGATGACAGAGATATTCTCCACCTTGAGACGGCAGTGCTCGCTGGACCAAGAGGATCATTGAAATGATCCCATCCACTTACAGGCATTTCCTGAAGTCTGGAAAAGTGTCCATGCTCAAAAGGTTCCCAAATGCTGTTGTTTATTTTTTTCCCTTTAATTTCTTGGATTCAGGCATACAGTGTCTACAATGTGCGTATCTTCCAGCCTGCTCCAAGAGCTCACGTACAAGGAGCTTTTTTTTCCTCTTGTGGAGCATACATAAGACAAGGAGGAGAGGGAGGGAACATGAAGATGTTACTGTTGCTTACTTGGGTCATCCTCACTACACACTCTGGCAGCAGGGAAGATGTAAACATGTAATCCATCCCTGTGAGGAAATCCAGCCATTTCACAGACCCAGAAGCCAGTCTTAGGGAGTTAGAGAGATACAGTTACTTCCTGACATTCAGGGCTATGTTAATTGATAACAAGATAGCTGTGGCCAGGCAATTAGTTATGAAATGCTGATTAAAATGTCAGTGGCCTGAGCATGACCTTACCCAGGGTGGCATGGAACCCCTAATTCATGGCTCCATGGGCACCCAATGCAGACTGACTCCATTTTGGAGCAGGCATACCCCAGCTGGGTGCATGGAGCACAAACCTATTTTAGAGTTTGGCCTGTTTCAAACACTGGCCATGCTGCAGTTTTCACACAACAGGTCCAGAGTACTCATATTCTTCTAGAGCCAACTTCCCTGCCCCCATCAGGGGACAAATGATACAAGGAGAGGCAGAGGGAGCATTAACTCAAAGAACTTCAAATGAAAAAGCAAAAATGCCATGTGTCTTGCCATAATTTATTATTATTAGCTATAGGTAGAATTAAAGACAAAGAAGTCTTCAAAATAATAAGAAAAATTTTAAGCACTGACTACCCAAAGCACAAACTCCAGTAATTTTGCTTCAGGTTTTGTCAGCAGTGGCAGACAATCTATGTGGATAACTCACTCCAGAATGCAGAAGGCCCTTGCAAAAGGCCAGGCTCCTCCATCTCTAAAACATTCCCTTCTCAGCTACACCCTTGCAGAGTGGCAAGACGTTCTTCAAAGGATTGCAGAAATGTTGGACAGTGAAATGACCATCAGGATTTCACTGCCAAAAAATCTGACCAACGCTAAGCTGAGGCACCAGGTTATTCCAGTCATTCAAGCTCGCCCCCAAAATCAAACCCATGACATCACCGAGACTCGGCAGTTAATATCAGCAGCTGTTGAGGATAAAAGTCACTGCTCAGGCACTCTGAGCATCCCAGTGCATCACCACCACCAGCCCAAGGCAAGCAGAAGGCCACAAGCATAGCACCAAAAAAAGTCCAAAGGATGCTATGACCAAAGCAGACACCAAGGTGAAGCCTCACAGAAAAATCAACATGGTTAAGCATTAGTCTCAAAAATAAAAGAGGGGGTCTGATAGTGGAGTTTAATCAGAGATTCCAAGTGCATCTCCAAACATCTCTGCTTGTTTCAAAGCCTCCAGAGCCAGAAGAATCTGATAAGGGTAGGTGGGGCCTTTGGCATAACCATCGCCAGCCCGTTAGGCAAATTAAAGGGCTCAGCAATAGACAAGCAGAAATATTCTGACAAACATTTGTGAGAGCCCCTTGCAAAAACAAAGGGCAGGAAAGGGTCAAGAGCAGAGGGCCCACACAGTGCTGGCTGCACCCAGGACAAACAGGGCACCTCTGGCACTGCCAGGGGAGAGATGGTGGGATGGCCAATGCTTGGCAGCACAATGCTCGTGTTGGGCAGGCATCCATGGGTCAGCAAGCTCTTCCCAAGCAGCAAACAATCGCATTTGTCCCTGCCATGCTGAAGCACTTAGCACCACAGAGAGCAGAGAAATCCGGCCTGGGAAGGACTCCCAGGGCCAGCTCACCCAGTGGGTTTTCATGCTTGAAGGCCCCCCCCAAGGTTTTCCAGTAGTGGTGCGGACCCCTGGATGGTAAATGGAAACCTTATGGCGTCAGGCTCATTCCACTCCACCACCTTCTGCCAAAGAGGCAGTGTGCCCCCAGGCTCCAGCAAACCACCAGCCCCAAACCACTGTCCTTGTCTATCCCCCTTTCTCTTCCCCTTCTGCCTCCCCTGAGCAAACCAAACAGAGATTAAAGGATTCCTGTGAAATGAGAGTGACACGAAACTGAGGAGGGAACATCTTCAAAGCAACCAAGGGAATAAAAAGTCTGTACCTAGCCCATTTGGGCAAATATTTCTCTAACCTGTTACTGTCCTCTGGGGATAGCAACACCACATGCTTCCCTAGTGATCCAGTCCAGGCAATACCCAAGCCCTGATTCATATTTATTATCTTTCTTAGAGACTACCCAAAATTTCCAGTGTTGTTGTTTAAGTCAGTCAATGACCTCTGATGTACAGCAAATTCAAAGAAGAGTTGTTTTTTTTTTATATTTCTCTCCTTTTTGTGGTTACCTCATGTATTTGGTGTCTGCTGTCCTGTTCTTCAGTCTTCTCTTGTCTTTAGACTAAACAAAACCTAATTCTTCCAGTCTCTCTGCAGAGGCCATGTTTTCTGGACCTCTGGTTGTTCTCATTGCTCCCCCTCAGTGCCCTTTTTGCCTCTTGAAATGTAGTTCTCAAACAGCAACCGCCTCTCCAGTTCACTGCATGAGTCAATGGCAGACAACTTGGTGAAGGCAGAGGACATGGTGTCTATTTACCTTATCGGCAGGGTCTTACTCACAGGGGGAAAATGAGTCCGTCCCTGCCACCACCTCTGCCTTGCCCTTAGTTCTGACATGTCACTTGCTCTCCATGAGCCCTCAAAGGCTCTTTTCTTTAAGAAGCTGATGTCCTCTCTGTCCGGTGTGGCTGGCATTCATGTTCCAATGAGGAGGAAGGTCTCCCCCTCACTCATGAGGAACAACTTCAGCCTTTTCTTGGTGTCCTTGACAGTCCCACCTCACCCTAGCCTCTCAGATTTTCATCTTGCTTACCCATGCATTTTAAATTCTTCCAGCTTTACTTTCCTCCTGTCTTGAATTCATTGTGCTGAGGACTGTGTGACTTTCTTTAGCTGATCTCTTCCTATAGCTCTTTTGCACTCAGACAACTTCAACTCGTGCCTTCAACAGTTTCTCTGTCAGGCTGCTGAGTTTTCTCAACTTCTTCCCCAGTTCCTGCTCTCCAGGGGCACTGCCCCACCAGTTCCCCAGCTCCTTCTGTGTTTTTGAAGTCCACCTCAAACACCTGAGCACCAGAAGCACCTCACAACTCTTAGGCTGAAGATGCACGTGCCAATTCAATAAGGTACCACTCCAACAAACCCCACCCTCTGGCAGATGTTTGATAATCTCTCTGGAACACTCACCCTACATCCCCAATACATCCTCTTCCATGCCAGGAATAAGAAGGTTGCATTTGAAAGCTCTGGAGAGATCCAAACCAGCTTGAAAATTGCGGCTGGTTGTTCAAGAGGAGTCTCTCGTTTCTGTACAGAGGAGCTGGCCGCTCCTTCAGCACTTGGCCAGGCCCTGCACAAGCCCTATTCCTCAGAGAGCTGCAGAATTAGGAAGGAACCACAAGGAAAAAATGGACACAGTAAATCATGGCTGGCTAAAGCAAAAACCAAAATCCATGGCATTTTTACTTCCTGTTGAAAATTACAATCTCTCTCATAATGTGGTTGCCTGGGAAAAGTAGAAAGTTGGACCTTACTATAACTAATAATTATTTGAATAATTCTCTGCTCATGCATTTCAAATGCAAACGGCACACTTTATTCACTTGGCAAATTGCATAATTCATTTTAATCCTATATAATTTTTGCTATTAGCAGCTGATTTTAATAACTAGTGCACCGTTACTTTTTTCTCCCCCCTAATTTTTGTTATTCTTCTCTCTTTTCCATCTGCTAACTCTTTTCTTCTTCCTTCCTCCTTCCAAAATACTTTGCAACTTTTATAACAGCAAATTCTGTCACCTACCCAGGGACGAACAAAAGACCATTGTGTTCAATTTATCTTTTAATAGACTCCTTCCTCAAATACCTCACGGACTGCCAGTACTGTCTTCCAGACCCTGTCTCACACCCTTTTGAGTTATGAAAATGTTTGGGAGGGTCTTTCCTTTAGCCCAGACATTTTTCCACCCCAGATGATTGATAGCTCCCAGTTACCACTAATTACCCTATCAGCAGTTGGACATGAGCCTAGCCACAGTGCTCTTCCTCCAGAGGCCAGCAATGCATCCCTGTCGCTCGTTATCCTCTCCTTCAAGGATGGAACAAACTGACTAATTAGAGACACTATAAATTCTTCCTTCAGGCTCTTCCTGATGTGTCGCCTTGTTTCCAAACAGAGCATGTGGAGGAGAGTGGGGCTGATGCTAGTCCTTTCAAAAGGAAATATGCGATGGGGTTTATGAGCCTGAGTGGGTTTGCTCAGCGTGTTTTGTGGAGCAGAAGAGCAGAGTATTCATTCAGCCAACTCTAGCTGATGCTTTTTAGCACATCTCAAGCTGGAGACGTTGGCTTGGCTACCCCATGCCCAGTGGAAGCCAGGCTGGGGCAGCACACACATATGGAGACAACCTGTGTTGGCTTACAGGGATAAAGGACTCAAGGCTTCCCTTACCTAGAATGAACTGAGCGTGCAGATCCCTTCCCTGCTGCCTCCAGTGCCAACACCAGATGCACAGCACACACTATGGAGAGAGCCATCGAAGTTGAAAGGCAAAAAAACAACAATCCCAACCAACTGCTGCTTCCCGCTGAGCCTGGTCTGGAAGGCACCTGTATTTTCTCATATTCCCAACACAGCAAATTTGACCCAGTAAGTTCGCTGAATTCTGTCAGGACCTCCATCTTGTTTGAGAAGGCAAGATTTTTTTTTATTTAGGCATACAGGTGGTTATTTTTTAAGGCAGTGAGGCATCTTAGTATAATCTCAAAAAGAAAAGAGAACACAATGAAAACAGACAAGAAATACTTTCCCTTCTCCCCAGAGCAGAGAAAAAATAACTTGGAGGAAAACCAAGCAAATTTAGACATCAGTTACTCTGAAGCTCTTCCTCCCAGACAAAAAGAAAGGCCCTGAGGGCACGAGGGGAAAAGGGCATTATATTTACTGAGAGGTTTCTCCAAAGCACATGGGCCGTGTGGTACACCTGGTAAAAAAAGGCTGAGGCTCCTCAGCCACTGCTGAAGAGGCAAATTCTATCAAAACAGGAAACCCTCACTGTTCTAGAAAAGAAGAGAGCAGAGGAGGAATGAGAACCATGGTTGGCAACAGTTTGCTGCATGGGAAAGGCACGTAGAAAAACCCATGTGGAGGAGGGGGGAATGGCTGAATGCATGCCAAACCATGTGGGGCTGGGAATAACACATGCCCCACACCAGCCCTTGAGCCAAGAGTCACATGTTTGTAGCTTCCCTTCCTAAAGGGTCTGAGAGCCACTCCCCATCGCCGTCCCAAGAAATTCCTGGACCCTGCCTATTAAGAAACAGTTTAGTGCAATAGCAGAGCATGGGGATCTATCCAGGATGGCTTTGGAATTCAGAGACAGAAATATTCACAACCACACATGATAACCCCCATCTCCACCCGCTTCCCCAGAAAATAAGCATTTTCTATAAGCACTCCGGTCATCCATAAGCAAGAGATCACCACACACATGAATTGGGAGCAAACTAAAAAATACAAGGCTACACCTTTCAGAGAAAAAACATGTTTCTTGCCCCCTTCCTCTCCTTCTGTTTTTAAGCCTGCATTAAATCACATTGCACAGGTTATGGCAAAGAGCCTCACAATACCACACCTTCTCCCTGGATTTCAGAGGGGTCAGAGCCAGATACACCTCTCCCTGTTGGGCAGAGAGCTGACACGTGGCTCCCTCGCTGTGGCCAAGGCAAGTGCCACAGACCTGTAAGCTCCGTGGGTGCTCTTGGGGCCTCAACCCCTCTTTCAAGTGTGTGGTAATTGTATATCCTAGGGTCTAAGGAGAAGTTAATTTATAGACAAGGACTGCCATTTTGGGAGACATAACTACTCCCTCTTTGCTACCAAAATCACTCTAATAAGGAGCTAATATTTAAAAGCTAAACAAAAAAAGGATTTAAAAATTCCTAGCCCATTGTATTCTTCAGCTCCGTTAGGGACAAGGCCAACACACAACTCCCAGCAGCTGCTGTTGCCTCCAGCAACATCTCCTCCCTTGGACAGCAGTGGCAGATGACAGAGCAGAGGGACAAGAAAAGAGCTGCCACCAGGATCTGGCTGCATCCACCCAGTGCCACATCCCAGTACCAGGTTCAGCCTCTGGAAGAGCCCTCCCGAAAGGTCCTCTACCTGCTGGTGGTTGAGCCGCCCAGCAAGGGTAGCCTGGTGTGGATGGGACAGCTGGGTGGTCCCCAGCGAGGCGGACACACTGCCCGGAGCAACACCAAATCATAATAAACAAGTCCCTCGCACAAAGCTCTGTCAGTTCAGATTCCAGTTCAGCTGATATAATCTTCATTTTCTCTTTGAAAGAAAGGAAAAAAAGAAAAGCAAAAAGAAAAAAAACAGACATCCTAAGGGAGAGGAGTGAGGCAAGCGATGGATTGATACTGTCCGTGTGTGCCTCAGCTCCCCATGTGCTGTTAATCAGCTGCCCCCGCCCCGGGGAATACGCTGATTTAATTACCGCCTGCTTGCACAGCCCGGCTGCGATGCTGCTCGCCCAAGACATCGCATGAGGAAGAAACAGACACTGAGTCTCAGCAGCCAGGCTAGAACAGGATAGGCAAGCAGAACAGGAGACATCCCAGCCCAGGTTTGGGGGGTGAGGGGTTGAATTGGTCCATTTCAGGGAGCACATGCGAGTGGGCTGCCACCCAATCCCTTATGTGCACGAGGTAGATAGCATCAAAGGGCACATCACTGCCCCACCAGGGCCTTGGGCACTGCAGAGGGGATGGATGCATCAGGGTGTCACCCTTCTTCCATCTGAAACACAACCTTATTTTGAGGAGAAAACCAAAGACACGCAATGGGCAACGAGGGGGTTTCCAGATTGGAAAGGAGAGAAATAGCCAGATGCAAAAAGGGCAGATGCCCAGTTACCGGGTGTCATGTCACAGCCCACTCCTCTCACCAGGCGCACGGCACAGACCCCACACGTGAGCACATCTCTCCAACCCCACAGACTGTCATGCTGCTGGCATTCTGCAGTGTTAATCTGGGATGTTTGAGCATCACTCTAATGCAAACAAATATTTTCCAGGGCTTCTGCTTCACAGTGCACTCATAATGTCAAAGAGGCCGTGCACAGTGGGACACAGACCTGATACAGCTCCTGGAAGAGGAGAGCTGCATGAAGTGCACCCACCCTCAAAGTGACTCATCAGTCAGTCACTTCAGAGGGGCTTCAGCACAAGATGTGGGTTGCTGCTCTCCCACCTGGGGGACAGCCGGGAGGTTTAATAATTAATGGCCGTACGCTGGCCCGCAAAGGCTGGCACAAAAAGCGTCGCTGCGTCTTTAACAGCTGCCAGCGATGGGAAACTCATTGGAGTGTGTGTTCGGAGGGGAAGAAGGTTAAGATGATTAACTGGTGCTAACAAGTTTAGGATGTGGAAAAAGTATTTTCTTGGACGTCCATCAAAGAGAGGATTGAATGTTCCCCGGCGGAGGGGGAGGCGGTATATGTTTAACAGATGAGGTTTCTGCCTCCTGAGGCTCGCCCAGCCCCACATGATGCAACCTCTCCCTTTTAAAGGCTGACTCTGCCCCTGTACCATCAGCGTACCTGTGGCCCCGGCCTGGCACGAGGGCTGAAAGGCGATCCGGGGGAAGGAAAGCCGCCCCTCCCCTCTTCCTGTTGATCTGCGTCCTGGGACACCCTCGGGCACCGGCGGATCGGCCTGGTCCTTGGTCCCCACAGGGCAGAGGTGTGGGCAGATGCCCGGAAAAGCCAACAGGGAATCGGGTATCACCGCACCGAAAGGAGAAACCTTGGAGGGGCCGGCTCCTCATAGCCCTCTGCATGCCGCTGTAAAACCCCTCTCTGCCCCACCACAGGGACACCAGAGCCACCAGCCAGGCCACCAACCTACTTTTTACCTCCCCGTTGCCCTCAGGCACATGGCATCATCTAACTCGGGCACCGAAGCCAAGTCCCCTTGCGAACAGCTTCAGAGCGATCTGCTTGGCGCCTGCAACCTCTCCTTGGGCCCATCGCGGGTATTTTCAGCTCTCCTCGGCGGCTGGCGGGCGCCCACGCTTTGCACAGGGGCTGGGCTGCCACCGGGCGCCGCGCCCAGCCGTGGGCCTGGCGGCCGGCACGGCTCACCCTCCTTCCTCCGGCCGCCGCAGAGCCCCGGCATGGGCAGCACACGCGAGACCCGCGTCGCGGGCCCGGACGTGCGTCAGCGGCTGACGCAAACCAGCCCGGCCATGTGCACACAGCCCAGGCCTGGGAAAAATCCTCCACCCCAGTAGCACGCTCGTGCTCAATCAAAGCCGTTGCCATACAGTAGCAGTGCAATGTGCTCTTCGGGTTTCCTCAGCCAGCTGGGATGTTTTTGCCTCGCTTTGTCAAGGCACTGATTTATGCCCATATGTACCATATACATTGTAAGCACAGGCACGCAATGGTGTAAACACTTCTACAAACATCTGTACACAAACCCGTCAAACATGCAGAAGCTCCCTGCTGCCGCCCTCAACATATGCCCCAGTGCCCCACAGGCAACCTGTCGGGCCCCAGTCTGCACGTGTGGTGCCATGTGCCACTGGATTGTTATTGGGACACGGATAGTAAAGGTCACCTCAGGACCACTGCCTGATAAAAATCAGCACAGCCACGATGGTTTTCTCCTGCCTCAATCTGTGCTTTGGCCAGAGCACTTCACGGCGGGTATCTGCTCCAAAATCTCTTCACCATGCATTTAATCCTCAACGTCTTTCTCTGCATCATACCTTTGTCTGAGGAATAGGTTAGTTTATCCCTGGTTTTCCAGGGGGAAGGGCTGTATCAAACCAAGGTTTATCCAGGGCTGGGGTGGAACATTTGGGCCGTACTATACAAGCACCATTAAAGTTAATGCTGGTGTCACCAGGACTCACGTACCCCTGAATAGAAATGTTGACCTGTCTGCACCTTTGGGCAGAGCTCAGCCTCAAGAGAAAAAGCCCCATAGCAATTCCATGTCTTTGGAGGAAATTCTTCCCACCTTCCAGCTAGTTTGAAATTTTAAAAAAAAGCCAAAAATCAAAAGTTTTAAATAAGAAGGCCTATAATAGACAAAGAAGGGAGCCTTGGGATGTACAGGAGGCAGGCCTGAGACTGGCAAGGGGGAATTATCTGAACAAGTAGATGGCTGTAAATAAACAGGCCACCCTCTTTCAGGGCACCACTGTTCCAGGGCGCCTTCCCTTTTCAATGCTCTGGCTGTTTCTAAGCACATTTTGGATAAAGAGGAAAAGACCGAGGTGCTTGCCATCCTAACTCTACTGGATGGTATCCCCACAGGGATGCTTTGAGTCCTCCAACCATTTGGCAGTGCAGGCCACGCTCACCAGTGTATTAATGACTTATGCAAGCCCTCCTAGTCTGCACTGAGGCAACAACAGCAGGTTAATTAAAATCTATTAAATACTCCTTAATAAAGTCGGTTTAAATCCCAAAAGCAGACTAAGTCGGATGAGTTGATGCTTAGAGGTTTAAGGAACATCCTTTCTCCCCTCTTCCTGTCCCTCAGCCATGGATGTGGCAACATACAGGTGACAAAAGCCAAGGTTGGGGTGACTCCTCAAGCCGCTCCAATTAAGAGCACAGCAGCCTACATGTTCAGAGAAAGAGAATTAAGTGACCAAACAAACTATTTGTTTGGTTTTTTCCTGAACTGTTCATCCCCCATTTATTCATAACTGCTCACAGAATCCATGGAATTCATTGTGTGGTTTGCATCTTCAAAACAAATGAAACAACAGTATGTCTAAACCAAACAAACCCCAACCCAAAATACAGCCAGCAGCCCAGGGCGCATGAGCAACTTCAGCCCAGGCTGAAGTGTGTATATACTCTGGAGGGCCCAAAAATGTGGATGGGGGAATACATTTAAATTTCAAGGAATAATAGAATTCCCAGGAAGCTATCTTACAAAGAAGGGAAAAAAGGAGGGTAGTATTTAAGCCATGATTATGCTGCAGTTTTTCTTCCAGATGTGCTGTGGGGGCGGTGTGCCAGAGAATCCCATTTTCTGACACGGCAATGTGCTGCTGTGGCCGCAGCGGTGCCAGATGCCCATTGCAGCAGCCCAGGCACTGCTCCCTCCAGATCCCGGCTCTCTGGTCAGCCCTGCCACGAGGGCTTAGTCCTTCCAAGGGAAAACACAATTCAGACAGCTCAAAGCTTTTGGCAAGGAGCAGCTGCTTGAGACCAAAGTCCTCTTTTCCAATTTTTTCTTTTCCAATTTTTTTTCTTGTTAGTGCTTGTCAAAAAGCTGCTTTGAGCCGCTTTCAAAGCGGAAAACACCTTTTGCACAGTCAGCATAGGGAGCCACGCTGACTTACTGTCCTCAAAAGGGGTGAAATACAAAACCATAGCATTTCAACCAGTTCAATGCACCTCCTGACAGTAGGGCCACAGGGCCAAGGGTGTTCCATTGCACCCTCCCACCTCATCCTCCTCATGGCTCTGAGCCAGGGCCACTGACAGGGCTTGTGGCTGCTGGTGTTTAAATAGCTGGAGCTGACCTTTCCACACCCTCACCCCACACCAGGGATCCCAAACACTCCTTCACCTCTCGGGGCTCACCGGTGTGTTCATGTTTTTAATCACATGGAAGCCTTTGAGCAGCATTAAAACACTGGCACAGGTTGCCCAGAGAAGCTGGGGCTGCCCCATCCCTGGAAGTGTTCAAGGTCAGGTTGGACAGAGCTTGGAGAAACCTGGTCTAACTGAAGGTGTCCTTGACTGTGGCAGAGGGCTGGAACTGGATAACCTTTTAAGGTCCCTTCCAACCCAAACCAATCTATGATTCTATGATCTGTCCAAGCAGCCCCAGCAAGCTGGAAAAGGATCACGTTAAACATGACAGCAAGAAAATATAAAAAGCCATGAGAACAACCTGGCAAGAGGTGGAGAACCCCAGCTGGGACGTGAGGAGAAGGCAGGACTTGGGCACTGCCCCCCTTTTTGGCTCATCTTCACAGAGATGTTTGGGGAGAAGATACAAATCCCAAGTTAAAAACAGATGCATCCACTTGGACACAACATCCTGCCTGTCTGCTTCAGGGCCAAGGCTCAGCCCACACTGCCCAGGAGTCTCCCTCTGCTCCAGCCATCCCCACCAGCCCCTCATCTGCTGCCTTTCCCAGCATTTTTTCCTTCCTCTGCACCTGTCTGTGGGGACAGGCGCAGGTTGGGATGTGGGAAACCCACCTCCCACCAGCTGGCCCTGGTGGCTCTGGGTGTCACATCCTGGGTGGGAGCCAACACCCCAGTGCAGCCCTACGCTGTTTCTTGCTGGCCTCGTCCAGCAGCTGCCAGTGTACCAAGAGGTCTGGACAGCACAGGATGGGTGTAGCCAGGAAGAAAGCAGAATGCCTGGACTGAGTGTGAGCACACGTCCCCTGGGTGCAACTGGGGCCACTGCTGCACCTTGGCTCCTGCAAGCTTCCCTGCAAGAAAGGGGACAACAGCAACAATTTTAAGTTGCAGTATCTCCTGCTGGTATGTCTGTAAAGTCCTTTGCAGCTGAAGGGTGGCCAAGCAGCTTTCTCTGTGCCCCATGGTGGGGCAGATAGGAAACGTGGGTGAAATTTTGTATGAGAAGAAATACCCAGGGGACATTCCTTTGCAAAGCCTCAAAGACATTCCGGAGAAAACATCAGTTCCTGGCCACTGCCAAAATCCTTGCAGCTGCTCCACACCATCCTCCAAGCCCCTGTAACACCAGAAGATACAGTGGTTTGTGGCAGGGCTGTGCCACCTTCCTGTGACTGCCAGTGCCAGTCCCTGGGAGCTGCCTCCTCCTGCAGCCCAGGTCCCTCATCTGCCCTCGAGTGCTGCCACAGGGAGGGATGGAAAAGTCATTCAGCATCCCTCTGAGCTGCTTCCCTGCTTCCATGGCTGACTGCCTCCAGCACCGCAGGCTCCCAACCTGACCAAGGAGAAACCGGACCAAAACAAGCATTGTGGAGGCAGAGGGAAAGCAGCCAGCCTTTTTTTTTTTTTTTAAGGGATACTGAAGACCAGAGCAGAGAGCCAGCACAGTGAAAAACAGCCACGTGGGGACTGTGAAAATCAGAGCTGAGGAGAGGAAGATGGGAAAGGTCTAATAAAGAGAGTCACAATATACAAAATACACAAGCGCCCACCTCCGCCAGGAAAGCTGTGGGAAGGGATTGTGGTGTAATCCCTGGCTGTTTGAGGCTGCCCAGGCAGACACAGTCTGCATCTGCAACTGGATCAAGATTAGATCAGGAAAGCTTAGATTTTTTTGCCGTGTCAACCTGAAACAAAATGCTTTCCCCTCACAGCATTTTTTTACTACACGGAGGAAATTAAGGGAGGTCAGTTGGCTGGTAAGAGGATCCTCCAGCCTCAGGTAGCTCCCGACCACATCCACACACCATATGGAAAAGCATCTGCTCAGTCCCAGAAAAATTCCCCAAGTCACATCCATGCATGCAACAACCTCAGACCAAAACCTGTGCTGAGCTCCCTGCCCACACTTGGCCCCATCCCAGCACAGGGTCTGGGGCTGGAGAATAGCTGGATACAGTCATTGCTGCCATTGAGCTTCCTCTTCTCCAGCCTGTACAAAGTTGTTCCAGATCTGTCTAGCAGTAAGTGGGGACAGAAGGAATGACAGAGGTTATCTGTTGAAGGGAACAAAGTCATTAATTACCCAGATAGGTGATGCTAAACTTGAGGGTTAAGTCCTCCCCACTGAGACATTGCTGGAGAAGCCCACTGTGACCTCTGAACTCAAAAACACAATGCTAAGGAGCAGCATCTCACAGGTAGTCACACCCAGCCCAAGTGATCTGAAGTAGCCACTTTCCAGTCAAAAGCAGCTTATATTTCCTTATTGTTTGCTATAAATACAGCTGTGCTGTTTTCCTGACCATGTTATTTCTAGAATCCTTATCATACGGTCTCAGATAGCCACAGCACAGTCACACACTTCACAATCTTCTTTTTCTCCTAGTCCCAGCTTTTCCAAACCATTTATGTTCACAATCCCATCTGTTCTGAAGCCCTTCTGTGGCAATGGGTGACACTGCCCTGGACCTCCACATCCGCACTGAACAGGTCAGCAAATGAACTTGTCTTCCTTTTCCCCTTCTCCACCATGCAGGGACCTGACTCACAGTTAGGGCTGAACTCAAATGTCATTTCTGATAAACATTTTTTTGCTGAGGAGCAAGATGTGTTTATAGGCAGTGAAGTGGGCCAGTGAGAAGCAACAGGCATGTGCCAAGTCTTGCAACATCTTGACGCTTCTGAATACCTTGGTCTCCCGCAAAAGTCCTGCTGTCTGCTCCTTGGGGCGTTTTAAACACAAGGGAAAAAATGCATAGAGGAAAAGGATTCCCAAGGTCTTGTGCTGGAAGAGAGACCATGTTGAAAAGTGGTCAGGTGGCCTGCATTGCACCAGCCTGGACATCAAAGGGAAATACCCTGGAGCAAAGGGTCTAAGAGGAGACAGAAGCTGGCCGAAGGTGCCTTTGTTTCTGTACTGCTCCAAGCCAATCAAAACCTCACGGCCACAACATCGCCTTTAGACCATGGTTTCATTTCCCTCAACAGCTTAGCTGGCAGGGTGGGGGAGAATTTTATGTATAGTTTTTGTATCCATAGAATATTTGACAAAGACAAGCAATTTTTACAGGTAAAAAGGAAGCCTCAACCCTTATGAGACATTTAGGAGACATTTATTATTATTGTCCTCCTGAATCAACTCTGTTATTCAATAATACTATGAGCTTAATGGAATGAATGGGCACCTAAAGGTTACGAGAAATCCAGCACAGACTGCTGCCAAAGCTTCCCAAGGGATGTGGGTGTCTGTAACCAAGTGTTATGATCTCGATGCTGAAATACCTGGGCAATTCATCTATCACACAAATGGTGTAGGAGGGACATTCAGATGGCCTCAAAAAGGAGCAAATCTCTTTTTTCTCTGCTCTGCATTCAAGTTCAAAGTTTCCTTCTTCCAGCTGGCTCAGAAACACCAGGAGGACATTCACTCCCGTGGTTTTATGGTATTTATTTGTCAAGTCCAGGCAAGAACTTAAAAATGGAGGAGGGCTGTGATTTTTGTTCCCATTGAAGGGAAAATGTTGGTATTTAAAATCAGTTGAACTCAGTTTTAATCTGTTCTTTTGAGGAGCAATACTGAGAAAACATTTCATTTGGACCATCTTTCAAATTTAAACCAAAATTGCTCTCGTTGTTTCTTTCTGGGACTAAAAAGCACGTCCAACAGTCCTGATGTGGACTAGTCAAATCAGGGGTTTTCCCATGTTCTACAGTTCTGGATCCTGGATTTTAGCTCTTTTCCATCACAAACCTGTAGACCTTTAAGTCTTGCTTTTACAAGCTGCTGTGTTGCAGATTCATTTTAGTCTGGCAAGAGACTGTGCCTCCTATGTCTGTACAAGCCTAAATGCAAGGATCTTGAGACCTTACCTGCACCAAAGACAACCCCTGTGTAATTTTATCCACACTTATCCCAACTGTTGACCACATTTAAATACCTTTTGATAAGCACACCACCAGATATTGTCACACTGGACACCACAGAGAACCAAAAGAGAGACCACTGAAAATGGAAATGCTGCTTTCATGTGCTCATTACTTTCCCTGCCATGTTCTTTGCAAAACGAGTTTCAGTCACCCACTTTGAATATACAGATTCAAATTCTCCCAGAACTTCAACTTTGGATGTGAGTGGTAGCTGGTGCTTCTCTATTTTTTTCTAGTCAAATGCATCAAAAGATGAAGAAGGCCGAGTGATTCATACTCATGGAATGAGATGCCATTCACGAACATTTTTTTCCATAGCAATTTGTCACTTATTGTATTGAAACCACTTCAGAAGATACGTCTCAAAGAGCCTTTTGACATTAACATTATTAAAACCATAATGCAATTAGGCAATCCCATAATATTTCTGTATGTTATATGAGTGGAACCTCAAGTGACCACTTCATTCAAGCCCCTCATTAAATGGCTGCTTCTAGCAGAAGACTGTTAATTCTGCAAGATGCCTCAGATAGTTGTAGAACACCAAGGAATTCAAATCTTCTCACCCTAGAGGCATTTTGGCTCACCAAAATTGAGCTTTGGTGCTGGATCTAGCCTACATGTCTCAAATCTTCCAGAATTAGGTAAGAAAGATGCACTTCCCAAGAGCTTCTCTGCCCACTTCAAAATTGGTATCTAAAATCAGTGGGAACATTGGCCCTCCAGATGTATCCTTCTCTCATTATTGGCTATCTAGACATCCACCAGGATGTCTGTCACGTTTCCCGTTATTCCTGTCACATGTTGGCATCTACGTACGTACCAGACTTGTTGCCCACATCTCCATATCGATTTCCTATACCTCGAGCAAACTGTTATGCAAATACACATAACTTTGCATTCACACAGGAGACTGCATTAAAAAATCTTTCGATGAGATGTAGACAAGAAAAGGTCCTTCCAAAGTGCCAGCTGTCCCAGATCCCTACCTGCCGGGCAGTTGCATCGCTGGTGTGTGTCTCGAACTTCTCGATGTCTTGGCAAGTGGAACTTTAATTTCTGCCAAGAGAGGGAAAACAGAAAAAGGATTAATTTATACCATTGAAACAAAAGCCTCAAATTCTTGAAAAAGTGGGACTGGGAGGGGATGCTGCCCAAGTAGAGATGGGAGAGACAAGCCAGAACAGCAACAGCTTGGGAATGAAGAAAGGCAACAAAGTTCATAGTCTTTAACTAGAAATGCGGGGTTTGATTGGAAGCAGGCTGAGGGAGTTTCGTAATGGCCTCCAAATGTGGTCCTCCTGACAGGCATTACAAAACCAAGAGCCGGCAGCAGCAAATAAATTGGTGACTGTGTCCTCGTGACAAAGCCACATTTCTCAGAAGACCCACTCAGTGGGCAGAAAATGGAGATCTGAAGCAGGTCCTCTTCCACCCTGCAGCAGACTCCTCGGGTTCTGGGAGACACCTGGCTGGACAGAAGGGTCCCGCTGCAAGATTGTGGCTGAAGATGAACTGAAAACAACAACAGCATCCCCTGAAATCCTCAGACGCTGTGAAACTTAATTTTTCCCCCAAGGGCAGAACACGACAGAACCTATCGTGAGCTTCCACAAGGTGGAATTTTGTCAGAATGCTCATTCCATATATGAGTTTGGATTTCTAATGGCATCAGCATGTCAGCCTCCTGCTCTCTGGGCCCATCTCTGTATCTCTTGAAGGGCAAATAAAGTCCACCTGAGGTCACTGCATCTTCCTTCGCTGGGAACACCAACAAAATTAACCCATGTTCTGAGCAAAATGTGCTTCAGGGAGAGCATCCTCACCACCCCTCACAGACCTTATAAAATAACTGTAGTTTAGTGAAAAAAATGCAAAACAATCTAAATAAGTTATTAATTAATGCCTGCGAACCACACTTGGTTAATGATTTGAGAAGGCCGAGCTGCTGGGGTTCCTAAGCTCCAGAGTCACTCTCTCTTCCCTCCTAACCTTCAAGTCCAACTTCCCATCCCAGCTGAGCCTTCCTATTTTTTGAACTACTTCACAAGTGGGTCAAAAGAAATAGCCTGATATAGGGCACGACAGAAGCCCATGCCCAAGATCATATAGAAATTGCTTTATTTTCACAAGTAATTGAGCATCTTCCTGCAAGAAGGCATCAGTGTGGGGAAACATTCTTTTAGAGAGGATAAAAGTAAATCAACTTGTTTCTGCCTGGGATGAAGAAAGGCAGAATTGGCTGGAACATTTCCATTTTTTCACTTTGGAAGGACTGGCTTCCTCATTGCAAGTCAAAAGAGTAATGGTTGTTGTGACTGACTAGAAATTAAATATTTTCAGAGCTTTATTTTGCATGGTAGATTGAAATGTTTTGATAGCAAGTTGATTTGATAACAGGGTGAGGAGAAGGTTTTAGGCAAGGAAAATTGCCAGTTCGCATAGAGCATTTCATTGGTGTTTACCTTCTCAGCTAAAAGCACAGATATGTGAATCTCTGCATTTGGGCACGTTCCCACCCTGCTGCCACCCCAGATGGCACAGCTCTGTTCTGCAGCAGTGCTTGGCTGCTAACTGCTGGTGGTCAAACATGGGCACAAGTAGGACAGCAGAGCCTTTTTTTGGATATTCACACTGGTATGTGGACGTACACAGCCCCATTCCTGTCTACACACGTGCCAACCAAAGCGTCCCAACAGGAGACTGCCGCTTTTGGGTGGTGTTCCCATGTTTGGGAATCAGGCTCACACAAGGAAGGGGTGATGGTTTGCAACGGCAGGAGAATAAAGCCATTTCCTAGCCAACAGAGGTCCAAACACCCTGGCTGCAACAGGGCCTTTACAGGACACAAATCTGCAAGGAAACATGGAACAGATCCCTGCCCCAGGTGCAGAGGCACTGGAGGGCAAAGGGGGAATGGCTGAGTTAGGCTGTGCTGCCAGAAGCCTTAGCTGGGTTGCTGTGCAGGCTCACAAAGAGAGGAGCAGCATAACCAGACAGGGAATTGATGACCGAGCAGGACTTGAGCATGACCGGGAACGGAACAGGGCCGGTAACATTTCCCTGAGGCTTCATCTGCAGGGTCAAGGTGGTGGAAAGACCTGGGACAAGTGAAATAGCCTTCTCAAGGACGGGGGGCCCTGGGGAGGGAGGTGCGGGTGCTGCTGGGCAGGCTGGAGCACAGCCCTGGGCACCATGACCGTGCAGCCGTGGCACACTTACCAGCACTTGGACATTCTCCCCCATCCCTCATGTCCCCCTCAGTCCCAGGAGCTCTGCAGTCCCTGGGGAGGGCTGTGGGATTGCTCCCCTTTAGTGGGAGGCAAAACCGACCAGGGGTTTAGGAGCACCTGGCGTTCATTCTCCTGCACAGTCTATTAAACAAACACTGCCACAGAAAAAATCCTTGGCTCTTGGAGACCTCAGTTCAACTTTGGGTGGAGATGGTGAAACAAAACAAACCCCCCAGCCTTTTCTGCTTCCCTCGTTTCCACTGTGCAAAATACTGCCTGGTCCAACACAAAAAGCTGGCTTTGTTCAGGAGAGCAAACCAAATGTACTTCCCTCTAAAAACTTAATTTCTAAGAGAAAACCTTCATTCCCAGGCAACAGAAAACCATTCAATTTTAGGGCAAGGTTGGCTTCTGTGAGCAAAATTTAAAAAGAAGGTGGGCTCTGGGAATCTAGTGTTTGCAATCTCCTTCCTGGGATCTGGGGTTTGCTTTTTCACCTGGGGGATACCTGGAGCATGTAACATCAAGAGCAGCAACAGGCTGCCTTCCAGAAAGGTTAAAAACACTTCCTATGGAGGGGATTGCTTTGTCAGCAGAGCCGGCTTGCTCTCGTCTGTCACATTATCCAGTGACATAACAGCTGCATCTTCCCCCGACACCGCGGCAAGTGGCTGGAAAAAGCCTTTGCCGGCGCTGGAGCCACAGCTGATCACCCCCGCCTGCATCTCTGTCGATTTCGGGAGCCATGGCACATCGCTGAGGGCGAGGAAAGGGAAAATCCCGTCTGCAGGAGGGCAAGGCCAGGGGGGTCACGCTGGAACACCTGCTGGGAATGGGCAGTAAACTCAGCCCGGGCTTTTCCCATAGCTTTGTTAACTCACCACAAGCGTGACAGGACAGGGCTGACATGGGTGGAGAGAGCAGCGACAGCAACGCCACTTCTGACATTAAAGGACCGTGGCTGTGGTCTCCTAGACCTTGCAAGTGCCTGTCTATTTTGGATGGGCACTTCAGATTAGGTGAGAGGGAAGGCACTTCTCTCACCTAAGGGGGCAGATTAATAGCTCTTTAGCATTCCCGGTTGTTTGCAGTCACCCGGGGAGGTGAAATCATTTCCCACCACTATCTCCAACAGCTAAGAGAAACACGTTTTAAATAGATAATCTATTACAGCCATCAGGAGGATTTCAGGGGTGGGTGGTTTTGTTAACTCTTATTGTTTTACCTCCAATTCCCCTGTTTTTTCTTAAAGGCCCAGCTCCTGGGACCATGGGACCATATGGCACAAAGCAAAAGCTAGCAGCCAGTCTCCCAGATGGTGCAAAGAGCTTGGAAATAACACCACCTAGGTACAGGGATTGCAAGCAGCTGAAAGGAAATGGGACTTAGCTACCAGAAAAGTCGAAAGAAAAAGATAGATCTCCTGACTGTGGGACAAAGAACACTAAAAGATAAAGATGTAGGCAGGGGATGCTTAGGGCAAGCTTGCAGACCCTAGGAAACAACTGTGCAGTGTGCTTTGAGATATGGAATAAAAAGAGAGGGGGGGGGAAATACTTCAAGTCAGAAGGGAAAAGGGAGTTGTCTGGTGTCCCTCCCTTGCTCGCATAAGTAAGGAAAGAGTTCCAGGGAAATGAGACTATTGGAAAAGCAGTGAAGATCAGTGTTCCCCCCCCATTCACAGGCACATTCCTGAATCCCCTCAGAACCACTAAAGCCACAACGAACACCTCTGAGAAGGCTGAGGGGCAGCTGATCTTTCCCCGGCATGCACAGGATTACCTGCTGTTGCATCACACATACACATTTCGATCTCTACGAACTCACAAATTCTGGGATTTTTTTTTCTCTTACCAACAGCACTGAATCCATCCTGTTTCCACCCTGATGAGGTTTTGGCAAATTAAATAGCACCTAAATGTTACTTAGCATGGGAAGGGACCTTGTTTTCTTCTTTGGGAAGCTTTGCCTCTCTTGCAAATGCCGGTAGTGAGTTTATTTGTGCTCCTTGTATGATTTTATGATGTCTCATAAATGCTGAGGAATTCGAATTCCTACATGAAGTTACAGTTCTCCCTGTACTACCTGTTTCTGGCCCATTCTGCACAGATGTTTTTACAAGAAAACCTAGTAAATTTGAGTCTGGTAGAATACTCCCTCGTGGCATTCGCCTACACCAGGCAGAGGTTTAAACAGTAGCAAATGAAGCACTGGTCAGGCTGCTTCTGGGAAAGCATCTGCCGCCCTCTCCTCACTCCTCCTGATCTGAGATGGAAACTCTGCCACAGCCAGCCACCAGTGCTCGAAAATCAGGCTCTGAGATTGAGAAAACATCCCCACCAGCTGTCTGAAAATTAACATCTTAAGCAAACCAACCCAGCTTCTCTCCCTGCCACTTGGCTTTATGTTTGCATGACTAGAAGAAAGGCCTCTAAAAGGGCTTTGGCAATTTGCACTTCTCAGTGCAATCTGTATGGTGTCCCTCGTAGACCCTTGGGAACACCCAGGGCACACCTGGGCACAGCCATGGCCAGACTGGAGGGCATTACACACTCCAGCTCAGAGCAGCACAGGTTTTGAGCATAACCTTAGAGCTCCTCTATCAGCCCTCACAGACTTGACTCCTTCACATCCCTCCAGCTCATCTTCACAGCCACCACAGCTAGAAATGTCCTCCTGTGCTGTGCCTCCCCTCCCTCCTGCCTACGCACCTCTGACCAGCTTTGTCTAAAGCTGGGGTTCCTTTAAAGCTTTGCTGTTTTATTTTGTGATGGATAACACTGAGCTGGCAGCTGTGAAACCCATTAAGGTTGAAACACCAGGAAACTGTGAGGATGTGGCAATGAGAGGCTGCGAGGGTCTGAGCAGGGGGAGATGAATATCCCACTTTCACGTCCATGAAAGCAAGCCCATCTGCAGCCCCTCTCCCTCAGTCATGGTCAGCACGACTTATTTTGCTTTCCTTACTGTTTTCTTCCCATCCTTTCCCTGTTCCCTTTATCTACCCTGTTTTTCTCCATCCTTGCCCCTCACCAGTCAGTCCAGGGCCTCAGTTCAGACATAATGGAAAGGAGGACCGGAAGGATTTTTCTTTCCTATTCAAAAGCCTCATATGTCACCCCACCATCTGTCCACCAGCAGCCCCTTGCCCTGGACCTCAAGCTGCTTGGTCCATGCCAGTGCCTGTGGCTGAGTGTGGAGGTTTAGATGCTTTGCAGAAGTGGGCAGCACAGCTGGCAAGGGTCTCCTGTCCGAGGGACAGAGCCCCCCTCCCCCATGGGCATCGGACCTTCACAGGTATAAAGGGACAAGGAGACATGGGCCATGCATCCCTCCTCTTCCATAGTCTCCGGCCCTTTTCTCCAAGCTCTTTTTGAGGCTGTGGCCCAGGATGGAGCTGGCAACCCTGGTGATACTCAGGAGCAAGTGCTGGCCCCTCAAGCAGTCGTTCCTGTCCTCGAGCTGCTCCCCACACTGGCTGCAGTGGGGACTGTGGCCACCCCCAGGAGCACGGGAAGGGGTGCTCAGGAAACGGGTGCTGCTGCTGGGCACACGGGCATCATGAGACCCCCATTTCCTCGCTAAGCTGAGCTATAAAAAGGTGTAAAGGTGCCACTGCCAGCAGAGCCAGCAGGACACGGGGCCATCTGGCCCCAGGCACCACTCCCGGGAGGCCTACTGTGGCACTTCTCAAATCTCTGTAGAGATAAACTTCGACTTCCCAGCAGGCTCGTGCCAGCAGCAACAGAGGGATTGCTGCACCTATCCCCTGCCTGGTGGCAGGGAAGGAGTCCCTGCATGAGAGTGCAACCGCAGGGCACAGATCCAATCACTTGCAATGCTTCTGCCTCCCCAAACCCCTTTTTAAAGTAGGATGTTGCCCCATGGACCCTGTCTTTCCCTTATTCCTCATTCAAAGAGGCAACTCAAAACCATATCCTTCAGCTCCTGCAGTGTTTGCTAACTCAAGGTTCACAGCTTTTGGCTGCACACCCCAGCAGATCCAGGGACTGCCCTCACAGGACCCATAAACAGAAGCAGAGCCTGTCAGCTGTAGGTTTAAACTCCTCACCACAGACTTTCACTGTTCCTAGAAAGCAGGAGGGGGTCCAGGTCACCCCAGGTGCCAGGCAGCACAGCCCAAGGCAGGTCCCAGTAGTCACCTCTCTGATCATCCCATTCCTCACCTCATTTGGGAATAGCAGCCCATGAGGGATTTTTTCAGATACACACAGCTTTTGGGCTAGCCCCAGGGATCTCTCCAGCATGACTCAAGCCAAAGCTAGAGTAAACAGAGAAAAGGAGAGGTGGGTGGAAATGGCTCCAGCCCTGAATTTCACTCCCAAGCCTCTCCTAGAGCTGTGGGAACAGGTCAGTGGGGACCTGTCTGGAGAGTTCAGAGACATGAGCCACCATCTGCTCCCTGACACATGTCAACACCACTTCAAAGCCCAACAAGGCAAGGAATACTCATCACAGCCAGAGCAGAGGAGCACAGACAGCCCCCAGCAGCATCAACACAGCAAAGTAGAAGGTGTCAGCAACAATAATCTACAGGTTTGGGCCCTCTTTATTGACCTGCTGAAGCCAGTAGCAGCATTCCTCCACCACCAGAGGAGAGCCCACAGGGTTGAGTGGAGTTTGGACAGGACTCAAGTGAGTATAAAACAGCCATATGCTCTGCATTGATGCCCTGGCAGCACCAGACACCATCCTGGCAATGCCACTGTGTCTCATTTTCCTGAGCCAGGAGCTGTGGAAGGGGCCAGGGCTGGTACAGCAGCAATGCCAGCCCATCACAACATTGGTGTGTTTGCAATTACCTCTTCCCATGGCCATGCTAGCTGCAACATGCCTTGCCTGTCCCTCTCCTGGGGCTCAAACCCATGCTGAATCCCCAGGTGTAACCTCTAGCTCTAATTCTAACTCTTTCAAGCATGCACGACTCCTGAAGAGAAGGGCTGGAGGTTTTTGCCTCCCCACCAGGACCAGGGATGAAGTTTTCCTCTTTGCAAAGCACTGGCTTCAGCTACAGCGTGGGCTGAGAAAAGAGAAGTAAACGCCAAGCAAGTTTGAGAGGTGGGAGGGACCCGGAGGAACAGGGAATTTCACCCAGCAGAAGCATCACTTGTGCAGAGATCCGTTTTTAAGGAAAGGGAAAAAATGGATAATGTGACTATGCAAGAGTGCATATGCCAAAATCTATAATACTGCAAACTATACATGCAAAATGAAAGAACACCGACCTCGTTGAGCAGTTGGTCAACTCTTCCCAAAATAGCTGTCTCCATTTGGTCTGCTGAGAGCCAGGCAGGGAGCTGTGTGGGTCTGTCCGCTTCCAAGTGGGACACCCGGGACTGCAGGTCGGAGGTCCGAAAGTACAGCAGGAGGCTCAGCACCAGAGAGAGCAGGGAGATGCCGGGCAGCCCCGAGCCCAGCAGGAAAGGGAGGCGGCAGCATCTCTCCCCATCGCCGCTCCTGGGGGGAGCCACACACCCCCTGTCAAAAGCTGCTTCGTCGACGCCTTTCCAGCTCTTCTCCTCCAACATTCCCTCCCTGTCCTGAGAAACAATGAATAAATAAATAGAATAAATAAAGCTTCACTCCTAGTCCAAGAAGCACAATCCAGAAGGCATAGAAAAAGAACGTCGAAGGGGATCCCAGTGCCAGCAAATCACAAGTGACAGCAATAATGACAAAAGTGGATCGGGGAAGGGGGGGGTGTCTTTAAAAAAATAAAAACCAACCACACACACATAAAAGGGGTGCAGAAAAAAAGGGATCCAACTGCAGCAAAGAGTGCCAGGGGGAAAAAATAATCGGATCGAGATTTTTTTTTTTTTTTCCCTCCTGTATTTCAGTCTTTTGGTTCGCTGCTAGGTTTTTGATTCTTTCTAAGCTGTCAGTTTCAGTTCCTTCGCAGACTGGCCAGGAGCTCGCACATGAAAGTCCCCATTAGAGAGGGGTAATTCTCAGCTGCTCCGGCGACGTTGTGCTCTGGCTGATCGTGGCTCCCCTGTAACATGACACACTCCCTCCGAACTACGGGGCTGGGATGAGCGAGCTGCGCGGCTTCCCAAAGTAACCTCCTCTGCTCGCCCTCTCTCTCCACCTCTCCCTTGCTGCATGATTTATTTATTTATGCAAAGCGCCGGGGTGGGATCGGGCAGTGGGACGCCCCTGTCCTGCTCGGTCCCCAAACCACCTCTCCGCCGCCAGCCCTTCCCTTTGAAGTGACTCTCGCCGAGGTTATTTATAGTGGCAGGAAAGAGATTGTAAAGCAGAGGCTGGGCTCACACCAGCCTGCGTCTTCCTTTGCTCCAGGCAGCCGAGAGCACTTTATGGGATGGTACAAACGGGCTGTCGCGTCCCCCACGCAGATCCTGGGGCAGCCCTGAGGCACCGGCAGTAGGGTATTCAGACCCCGATATTTCGAGGAGAGCAGCCAGGCAGGGTGAGAAGCGGAGGGAAACATCTGGAAACAAGAGCTGGCAGCTGAGGGCTCCGCAAGAAACAAGCAAAGGGCAGCAGGGAGAAACACCCCAGGCGGGCAAGCTGCAGTGCAAGGGGGGAACATTTGGGGCTTGATTTGGGGGTACAACCTGCCAAGGGTGGTTGGTCAGAGGAACTAATCCGCTGAGGCCCTCTAGTGAAGCAGAACTTCCCATCATCTCCGTGTCCCACCAAGCACAGGGCACCAGACAGACAATCCCCTTTGGCAGGGAGCAGTCTCCCCAAAACGTGCCGTAGGGCAGCTCCGAGCCATGCATCTGGGAAACAAAGCCTCCTTCTGTTCTTCAGGAGCAAGGGAGGGCCACCTCTCCCAGTTTTTCTGAGCATAACATACAATATTTTATCCTCCGGGGTGACATGCAGGCTCTGCTGAGCCCCTGCCTGTCTGTCTGTCCATTCTTTCATCCTCTCCTTGAGCACGCTCAGCAGTGAAGCAGCACAGAGCTCACCATGGTGCACAGTCATTAAAACCCAGGCAGCAAATTGGTCTCTTAAAATCTGGCTCCCTCGTGGCTCTTTTGCTGTCATTTACACATTTTAAATGAAGATTTTGCGTGCAGTCTGTGCTGGAAATTAACTGGCAGAGAAAACTCATATTCATCTCTGGCCTGGTCTCTGTTTCAGGGGGCTGGAAGAAATAGACCTTCTGGGAGCAGGTTAACGCAGGCACGAGCTGTTTCTCCTCCACCAGACAAACCCTCGGAGGGCCCGGTAGCACACAGCCCCAATTCTTTGAATGGCCTCATGCCTTTCACAGCCACTCACTTCCCAAAATGGGGTTTTAGCGTCTGCGAGGCAGGAAATCCTTTCTTTATTTCTTTTAGTGGCTTTCTTGTCATCTCGCTGCTCAAATTTGCGTTGCTGTTCCGGCACGCACGGCAAACACCCCTCTGATGGCTGCAGCCTTTCAACAGTTTTTCATATGAGCGGGGCAGAGATGTGTAACCCACAGAGCTGGCGCACAAAGGGTGTCTATTCGTTTGGGAGGTGTAGCCACCCCGCTCTCCTACCCCCTGCCCAGCCTGTCCCTGTGTTAGCAGCCTATTTCTTTACAAAAGGAAAAGAAGTCTTTGAGGTCCTGCCTCTGGCAGAGGTAAACCATAGTCCATGGGAGTTACCCAAGATACCACCTGCAATCACAGCAATTAAGTAGACAGAGAGAAATGAAAGGGAGACGCTTAGAGGCTGATGATACAGTGTTGGAGAAGCAGAGATCTTCTCAGGAAAATACCAGCTAGCAGCTGGTCCTGAGTGTCCTAGAGATTACCGCAGTACACTACCTAAAGACTGGGGCTGAACTACTGATGACTGCAGCTACCTGCCTGTGTTACATGAAGTTTCACCTGAGGCTGTCTTTCCCCCCTCTATACTAACCTAAGCACTGAAATCCCAAAAAGGCACCCTCTAAGCTAAAAATGGAAGTCTGCTGGATGTCTACATCTCATTTCCCCATACTGGCTGGGGAGAGCTCTCTGCTCTTTCACGCTGATTTTTGATACAGATCCTGCTGTCCAGACATGAGCATCGCCTGAATGACTCTATAAGTGCCTTTTCCTGCCTCCCCGCCAGCCCCTCTCCAGCTGATCAGCTCATTTAGAGGGTATGTCATGGTTGCTGCAGGCCGGGGAGCTGCACTCAGATGGGTTTCATGCAGAAGCCTTAGCTGCAGATGTGCAGGAGGGTAATTTTTCTATCCGTGAGATATTAAGGAGCCTTGTCATCCCATGCCAATAGAGATGGACTAATTTAGCCACAAACCTGAGCCAGCTGTGCATGTCGAGTCTGCAGCACTGCTCAACAGAAAAGCTGCCTCCAGAGACAGGCCTGGCACGTGAAATCTTCTCAGCACTCCTTGAGTTGAGCACAGCCCAGACTTCAGCTCTCTCAACGTCCTGAGAGGAGGTGAGCGCTGCCCTGAAACCAGTCCTCCTGAAAGTTCGTGACTCTCAAAGTTGGCCGAGTAGAAACAAATATTCACTTGCAATCAGGAGTAATTTCACTGGCTGGTGACTCTTAGAATGCCCTCCATACCCTGAGCTTGAGGCTGTATCCCTCTTTCCTCGGGGAGGATGAAGAAATTCCTTGCAAGGACAGAAACCACACACTTCCATCACTTCTAACAGGTCTTCCAGGGTGGTTAAGCACCTCGGCACAAACATACAAAGAACTGGAGCAAATAGAACTCATTTGTAACTTCCCAAAGCATCTGAAACTCCTCCGTACAATGAAAAAGTTTCACATCTAGCACATGGCACTGGATCAATTGATCAGTTACAAGCAGGTGTGGCAAGACTCCAGCTTGGTCAGTCTCGAGCTGGCACGGGCACTTTGTCTTTCTCAGGGACATCTGTACAAGGGCAAAGCTCCCCACAGAGTTTGCCCAGCACTGCTCTGCAACAGACACACAGTGCTCATACTATGTGGGGGTTCCTCACAGGGCACAGTGTGGTCTCACTGCAATGGACCATGAACCCTCTTTGACCTGAGGCAGGTGCTGTGGAGGTAAACCACTCCATGACACAGGCCAGAAATGGATAGAGCTGGGCATGGATGAGGTTCTTGCTTCTATGAGCACACTTCAAACCAGCAAGGTATCTACAACAAGTCTTCACCTGAAAAGAGATAGATAACAGCAGCAGGCTTTCCTCACTTTCCTTCACTTGAAATCAGACAACTTTCCACTAAAAAAATAACTTGTCCTTCCTGTCACTAACTGAAAGTTAAAGCCAACTGCCTGGAGATGGCCATGTGCTCCATCCCACCACTAACCTTCCCCTTTTCAGACCACTTATAGGGAGAAAAACCCCATCCCACTTCTCTTTCTCTTTCTGTTCTTCTGCTTTCCCCCTTCCCCCCACCCCCAGCAGGAAGCACGGGGGTCTTGGTGTGCTCAAATGAGCCATTAACTAGCAGCCGACATCTCCAGCTATTGTAAATATATTAACTCAAGGCCTTTCGCTGCATTTATTAGACTCAAGAACAACATCTGGAAACAGATGTTTTCTGAGCAGAGAAGAGAGGAGGAAGGAGGGTAACAAAACAAGAGGGTGGGAAAGGCTCTTGCAAGTGGAAGTGCATGGTCTGCAGACCATCCCTTTGCAAAATGCTGCTCAGATGGAGCACTGCAAGGGGCTGAGGCAAGCGCAGCCACATCCCTCCAAGGCAAGGCAGTGAGAGTAGAACATCTTAGTGGGGCTGCCTGACAGAAACAGCAATGAGGGAATAGAAAAACTCACATCAGCTTTCAGGGCCCTTGTGAGGAAAGGTCAGTCAGAACACTCTAACACAAATGGTATACTGGGGCAGAGAGATTTAGGGGTTTTTTTTCCCTTCCTGGTCACGGACCTTCCCAGTCCTCAGCTGATCCGTATCCCAGAGGCTGCCAGGCTTGTAGTGGGACAGTGTCACCTCCATAACAGTTTGGCAGCATCTGTCACATCTGTCACTGGGCCCATAGTGTAGGCAAGGTCTAGGGCTCCCACAGTATCCTGTCTGTCCCAGGCAGCCTGTTCTCAAAAGGCAAGCAGAGTGAAAACCTCCCGTGCCAGGCACTCTGTAGGACCAAGGGGTCCTGCTCTGATGTGGAGTCTTGATTTTATGGCTCAAATTTAGACAATATTTAGAAAATTACAGTCTTAATTAGGGACAAAAACCAAGCATGCACATGGATACTTAAAAATATATCCCACAGGATTGTGAAACTGCATTCTCAACTAGAGAATGTATGTTATACTCAACTAGAGTATAACATACATACATACATTTGGCTTAGGTACCAGGTATGCCTAAGGTAAAATAGAGGTCTGAGGTCAAAGCTTCCCTGCATTTCTTTTGTGGAAAATGCAGTTTTACACATACATATACCCTCACTTTTTATTAAAATAAAACTGAAGCCAACAAACAACTACAAAAACTAAAACAGAAAGAAACAAAACCCCACAACAAGTATTTTGTCATCTTCAACCTCAGGTTCACAACGGGTATCTCCACCCTTGTCTCTCTGAGATGCAGTTACACATACTTTGCAAGTAAGGTCAGGAATATTGAGTATTACCTACCTAATTTGGTATTTGTTTATAGGAAGTATTAAGTGGCCTATGGAGCAGAACAATTCCCGCCTGAGGAGCTGCTCTAGCCCATTGTGGAGTTATAGAATAAAGACACATTTGATCCTTTGGGAAAAGGGTTATGAAAATACATGGAAAAAATGTACTGTACATGCATAGTAATATCATGGCTGTTTTCAATCACTTGGTCTCCTACAAAACAAAGGGGCTCACTGCACAATATGAGCTCCTAGCACTGGTAGCAGCAAAGAAAGTAAGAAAGAAGCAAAGCTAGTAGTATCTGGTTAGGGTTTTATATTTTCATAACCCTAAAATGCCT
This sequence comes from Cyanoderma ruficeps, assembly GCA_008694505.1. NCBI lineage: Eukaryota > Metazoa > Chordata > Aves > Passeriformes > Timaliidae > Cyanoderma > Cyanoderma ruficeps. The sequence goes on along the minus strand of VZDJ01000146.1, from coordinate 1,758,214 downwards.
GAGCTCATTGTTGCCTCCCTCCCAGCAAAGCCAAAGTGGCTTTGTGCAGCTGCAGTGGTGGGAACCTGTCCCCAGAGCTGTGTGAGAACAATCAGGCAGAGCTGAGCTGCATACAGGGTGGGAGCCTGGCCACCAGCAGCTCCTGCAGAGGCTGAGTCAGAGCTTCCAAGGGAGGACGGAGCAAACACAGGTTTTGCACAGTTTGGGGCCACCCCTTCTCCCGCACACCCCGCAGAGGGAAGGCTTTGCCGGAGGAGAGCGCGAGACAGCAAGTGGTGGACACACAGTTACACTGCCCACGCCTGTCCTTGTGTTTCCAACTAACCTCTCACCTTTTGTTCAGATGATGAGGGAAATGGCTCTGAGCAAACCAGGCTCTGCACCCTTCTTCATGGAGGAACTTTTTTCTCACAGCAGAAGCCCGTCACAGCCAAGAAGCATTTCACAGGAAGAAGTTTTGTTTCTTTGCAGCAGTTGTTTGGTTTTTTGTTTGTTGCTGGGCTTTTTCTTGTTTTTTTGGAGCAGATTTTTAATTTTCAGTGCCATTGGAGTCTGCGGAGATGATCATCTCTGCTATCCTGTTTCTTGCTGTTATCTTGGTTCCTGCAGAGCCTGGATGGGAAAGAGAAGTTAAATTAAGAAGAAAAACATTGCTGCAAATAAGAAAAAGCCTCCATCCCTGTGGCACAATTCCCCAGGATCTTGCAAGCCTAAGAATTCCCACAGCAGCCTGTGGGAGATGGGTTTTGCTCATGACAGAGGTATGCCTACACTGGGAGAGCTGCTTTGGACATTCTTTGTTTTGGTGAACCTGGAAAATCCCTGGTGCAGAGTATTGCTGCAGGTGCTCAGCACTGCTAGAGCAGTATGAAGATAGAGCAGTACGTAGCAAAGAGGTTCTTCGATTGAACACTCAAAATCTTCCCATCCAGGTGGAAAAGTAAGGGTGAGATTTTCATGCATGAAATCATCAGGGCACAACGTCCTCCATCCCAAGGCTGGGGCTCTGAGGAAAAGCTCCTCTGTTCCCAACAGCAACTCCCTCAGCCCCTTGCTGAGCAGAACACCTCCCTCTATTAAAACCAAGCTCAGGCATTGCATGCTCAGTTAGTTACTTGTGCACCGAGGTGTTGGCCACAGTGCATTGGCACGCGTGGGACTGATAAGCCAGGGCAGTGATTTGCATTTAGATTTACCATTAAACAGTTTAGTGAAAAGCTACTGCTGAATGCCTTCAGCCTCCGTGCACAGCTGGGCTATTCCACCCCCCCTCAAAGTGCACCCTCCTCCTCCCACCTCCCCCTCCCCTCTGCCAGGCACAGGGTTCCTGTTAATCCTCCACTGCCTATTTCCACAGCCAGCGCTCGGAAAACCATTTCTCTTCAGCTTTGGCAGGTGCAGATCAGGCTCAAGCTGCCACCAACCCGGGACATCTGGTCTACATATTTAGGGTGAACACCCTATGAGGTGAGCTGGAAACCCCAAAATCTTGAGTCCAGCCCAGGGCCAACGTGCACAGGAGAGGGAGGCAGAGCCGTGTCACAGCTCTGTCTAGGAAAAGCAAACCCTGCAGTGCCGGGGCAGGCGCGTATCCCCGCGCAGGCAGCCGGGAAACCCGCAGCAGCTTTGTATGGACTTTGAAGTTAATGAATCAGAGCTGGGAGGATTGGGAAACCCAGACTAAGTGTCAACTGCACTGGGGAAAGCAAAAGTAATGAAGCAAGGCTCTCCCAGACCACTGATTGTTTTTGGAATCCAGAAGTGAGGGAGAATGGATATAGCAAGCTCAGGAAATTGAAAACAACTTTAGGTAAATACTTCCTCCCATTCCAACACTTGTTCTTTTATCAAAGCTGATTCAGACCCTGACAGCAGCGTGCAAGGCAGCTCTGCTCCACCGTAATGCAAAAGACAGGCCCAGCAGACGAGAGGTTAGTGGCTAATGGAGCGGAGTCGGGTTCAATTTCCCTGGAAATTACTCACAGAGAAAAGCCAGGAGACAAGGAGCACTGCTAATGTCCTTCTGCAGTGCCACTGTTTCCCCTGTGCAGGGCAAAGCCCTCACTCATGCCCTCTGCCCCCCACAGGTCACTCCTGCACACCAGTGTGAGGCAGAGGAAAGCAAAGTGAAGCAGGAAGGATGTGAGCCTGGGAGCAGATTGACTGTGTCAGAGAGCAGCATGGCTCCATGGCAGAGTTTTCCCTCCCACCATCGTTTCTTTCATAGCACCTGATGTAAATCCTCCCTGGCAGGGTAATTAACCTGCTTTATTAAAAACAGCTCTACCAGTAAACCTTCAGCTATCTAGAGAGTCTCTTCCAGCTTGTTGGGTTTTTAGCTGCCACTGGGGGCTTTACTTCCTTTTAGTAGCATCACATGGGGACTATGGAAAGATACTTTTCTGTCCCAAAGGCACACTTGGCAAGACCAATTCACATGGTGGCTGCAGTATTCCAGGACGTAGCATCTCCATCAGGCTGGGCACCCAAAGGACACGTCTGAAACTGAGTGCCAATAAACAAATTTGTTTTAAGAGAAGGGCTCCAATCCTTCTCATTTGGGACTCATTAAAGTCTATGGAAAAAAGCTCTTTTTAGCTTCCTTACTCTTTGCCGCTTAGGTGTCGTGCCAACTCGACATCAGTGTAGTCACTCTAGATTTATGCCAGTCCAGGAAAAAGGAATCCGTTGTGACAGGTCCCAACGAGAAGAGGGAAGAGCTGGGTCCTCTGACCCCAAACCTCACTGTCCACATGGCTAAGCCAGCCACTCCTTTTTTACTTCAGAAATCGGAAACTTTATCTTGATGCATTCAAATATTCTTCCTCTTTCTCCTCAACAAATCAGTGCTGTCCACTTCATGTGCATGCTTTGTACCTTCTTCAAGTTTGAGAGGCCTGTTGATGATCACAAACAGCAGGAAGTAAAACATATATAATTACTAGATCAGTATTAAGTGGTAAACAGACCCATGCAATGGCCCTTGAAGGACATCAGTCTGAAATGGTGGTTCACTTCCTTCAGGCTCAAAAAATATTTTTCTTTCATGTGGCCACATACTGCTACCAATACACTGATTAAAATAAACTTCTCTGCTTTAAGAGGGGCCACCTAGAAGAAAGCATGGAACCGTTTGCTTACAGGGACTGCTGCCTACCTTGCAAATCACAGAATCACTGAGGTTGGAAAAGACCTCCACGATCATGGAGCCTAACCTTTGGCCAATCACCTCTTTATCGACAAAACCATAGCACTAAATGACACACTCAGCCAGTCCTTAAAAACCTCCAGGAATGGTGACTCCACCACCTGCCTGGGCAGCCCGTTCCAATGCTTGGAAACCCTTTAGGTGAAGAAATTCTTTCTGAATTGCCCATCCTGCCTGTGTCAGTGGATGTTGCAATGGATCAGGGCAAAGCCACCACAACCCATGTTTATCCACAGAGGTTTGCCTTTCCTGACGGCTCTGATACGTGTTGGTGAGGAAGGAGCTGCCTCCCACTGGTGCCCCAGCAGTGGGGAACACTGCTTGGCTCTGCACACAACTGTCCCTGCATATTTGGAGCACGGGGGTTTAGTGCAGGGGCTGAAATATCACGCCTATCAGTAGGGCCCTGTGGACAGAAAATAGCAGAGGATCTGGTGGCAGTTTCCTTTCAAGACATACAGGAATAGCAGCACACATCTCTGCTGGATCATGTGGACTGAATTCCTCAGCTGAACTCCTTTGGCTTTGAATTCTGCAAACCAGTTTTTCCCTCCTTGGCTTGTTTGTTGTTTCAGGACCACTGAACTGCCAAGAATGGTTTACATTATATAACCACCCTGTCCTTATTGCATTTCGAGGAGGAGACTCTGACAAACAGCCAGATCTAATTTGTTCTTTAAATTGGCTTCTAGGCCAGACAGTCATGCCTTCCAGATGGAAAATCCAGTTGCATTCACCAGCAGATATCCCAGCGCATTCAGGTCCCAAATCTGCTTTGTCCTAAGCGGGCTTTGGCATGCAATTTGATTTTTTTGCACCCTATGAAAGGCTAATGGTCACTTCAGTTCCCTGGTGAGGCAGCATCGCTTTTTGTCACCTGTACCAGTTCAGCTGTCAGCTCTGCCCCGCTGTCCTGTTATTTTTCCTAGAAGCCTATCTGACAGCTGCAGCGGCTTTATAACTGCCAAATTCAGAACTGGTCTTCCTGGGAAAGTCCTTTCAGGTTGTCTTTTCCAAGGGTGACTCTCTCTGCTAGGCTTGGTCAACCCGTTTAACACTACCCCAAATCAAAAACAATTTTAAGAAAGCAAACACCATGCTGTTTTGGATTCTCTCTTCTCCTGCCAGGACAGAATCAAGGATATGTTCAAGGCTGGTTTAGGTTACAGCCAGAGTATGGCCAGTGGCACGCTGTGCATGGGACACTAACATTGCTGACAGCCACGAGGTGTCAAAATCCTGCCATTGGCAGCAACAAGCCTGAGCTGCCATTTGCTTTGTTAGAGGCTAGTGAGTCAAGGGGCCAAGGGCCTGGAGGCAGCCCCCAAACCTGGCTGGGAGCAGGTCTCCGAATTGCACTGTTCCACACGTCCAGCTTGGGGAGCTGGTGGGAACAGCAGCTCAGGCAGGGACACAAACTGGGTCACACAGACAGGCACAATGCCAGGGGCTGACCACCTGCAGGGAAATGGCACTGGAAGATGCCCATTGTCAGCACCAGAGACAGGCGTAATCTACATAAGAGGGTGGCCTCAGATAGGCACTCTGTGGCTTTCTTTCAGTCCCTGCGACATTTTTTGTCCTTTAAGCCTTTTTGTTGCAAGGCACGTGTAATTCTAGGGCTCTGTGGCCTGATGTATTGATAGACAACTTGGTGTTTTTCCCACCTCTGCCACTCTATGGCCTTTGGTGATCAATGAATACTTTTCATTCTTGGAGTATTCCTCCCTTTCCTCCTCAGGGAAACAAGGCCACTCTAAGTTGCCTTAAGATAAATTGCTGACAAGGGTCAAAGAAAGAAAGAGATGAACAAGCAGTCAGCCCCAAGGAGTTTCAAGGCAAAGTTATCAAACCCTTACTTTGCAAGTCCTGAATCTCATGGTGCCCACAAAGGGATCATCCTCGAGGTCTGGAAAGGTTCCTGTCAACCAGGACATCACTTAAAAGCCAGTTTATGTTCATATCACAGCTCCAAGACACATGTACCACGTGTCATCCAGGGAATGGAGTCACCACATGTGAGTGGTGCTGAGGGTGACCCAAGAAGCCCTTAGGGACACCAGTGAGTAAGCCTCCCTCATTCTTAATGCTTTGAAGCTGACAGAAGAACAACCATTCCATTGCAATGACTCTGTGCCTTTCCCAAGTTCCCCCGTGTTTTCAAGGGCACTGTCAGCCTAGCAGCATGCATGGCACCAAAATTAGCTCTTTGGGAAAAGGTTAAGAACAAGCTTTCTTGGGGCCATCATCTCCGGACAGCCAGAGCTTGCAAAGAAGGTCAGAGGCTTGTCGGTCATTCTGTGGATGGGCAAGATCACTCCTGAAAACCTTTAGTGGAGCCCACACTGCAGCTGAGTGGGTGGACTCACTTGTAACAAGCACTGCATTACACAAGAACATGACCACAGTGGTTGGCCTGGAAAGAGAGGCTCAGCCAGGCACGTTTTTTGTGTGGGAGAGCCAAGGTGTTGAGCAACACCCAGGCACATCTGCTGCCAGGTCTCCACTACACAACCTAACAGTACACACGCATTTCCCGAGTCTCCATTTCCCAGTACCTCTTGTAGGGACACACATTTAGCAAAGAAGTGTAAACCACCATCAAATCTGAGTGGTTGCACTTTACAGCCACTTCAGCTCAGGCACAAACAATTGCACGGAGTCCACACTAGCAAAGACCAAGCCGGTGTATTACTTGAAAGGAATAGTTTGTTTTGGTTTCACTTCCCCGCCTGCACCTCTCTGAAACTGCCCTCTGTTTGTCTGGGATATTTGCAGGCATGCAATGTTTTCCTGGCTGACTTCACAAGGGACACTGTGGTACACACAGGTCCTTTGACTCCTGTGCTGCTGTGGCCAAGTCCTTGGATTCCTCTGTGGAGTAAATCAAATAATGTGTGCAAAAGCAGATGTGAAAAAAATAACATATGCGGAAGAACTGACATGTTTAACTATGAGCAATAACTGCAGGTGTGCAAGAGAGCCCCAGGGCTGATGCTCATTGCTCCACTGGATAAAAAAAAAAAAATTAAAAGTCCAGAGGACCATGCAGCTACACAGTAGGATCCAAGTCAAATTCAGGCAATTTTCCCCAAAAGCTGGCATTTTGGAAAGTATGGACACTGCAGCACCAAACACTCTCAGGCTGTAAACAGCTTCCACCAGGCCCTGTCCACTTTGATGCTCCCCTTGCACGGGACTGGGAGGCCCAGCAGCAGGGACTTGCAAGAACTGGTTTCTGAAAATAGGGAAAACAAGTTTTCTGAGGGAAAGAAAACTCAGGCTTGTTTCACTTTGAAGGCTTGTTAGCTTGATGCTTTTGGAAAAATGAAGGAAAACAGTGATGGCTTTGATGAAAAGAATAGCCCAAATGCAGAAAGAAATAATGAAATTAAGTATGTTTTTTGACAAAAGCATATTGTCTGGCTGAACTGGTGTGTCTATGTCAGATGTAGCTCAGAATCAACAAGAGTCCTCCTGACCATTGCTGGCAAAAGCCAATAAAAATCCCACTCTGGCCTGGAGCTCACACCCCCGCTATTTATATAAATTGTGTGCGGTTTCTGGGAACGGTATGATCTCAACAGCAGGCATATTTATCAATCTGTTAATGCCAAGCTGTTGCCTGCCACACGCCAGGGTCACCGGCTCCCTCTTCTTGCTCTGTCTCCATCTAGATAGAGCCCAGTTTTCAGGTTTTTCCACTTCCACCACGCCGTGACAAGAAGCCCCTGCTGGGGATCAAAGCCTCCTTTGGTCAGGGAATTAATTTCCTAAGTACTCTCATCGGGCAGATTTCTTGGGGCTACCCTTCCTAAGAACCACGCAAGGGTTGTTATGTCGGAAAGTGCATAGAATCACAGAACAAATTCTAGAATGATTTGGACTGGAAGGGACCTTAAAGATCATCTCATTCCAACGCCCTCCCATGAACAGGGACATCTTCCGCTAGATCAGGTTGCTTCAAGCTCTGTCCAACTTGGCTTTTCCGGGGATGGGGCAGCCACAGATTCTCTGGACAATCAGTGCCAGGCCTCATCACCCTCTAAGAATTTCTTCCTAATCTAGATGTCTCCTCTTTCAATTTGAAGCCAGACACTAAGCAGTTAAATGCTGTTTCTGGTGAAAAAACAGAGTTGTGCTAACAGCAAATGAGTCCATGAAGCTGTCTCATGCTCCCAGCCTCATGAGGACAAAACCCCAATGAATGATCCAAAGAAGTAGTCTTCAATATCCCCTTTTAGCCCTAAACCAACTAATCTGCACAGTCATGAACTATACACAATTCTACAATATACCGGAGGGAGGGATACCTTTCTTGGCAGAGCTGTGTCTCAGTTTACATCACAATTGCTATAAAATCATGTTATCTTCATTTAACTTTGCACAAATCTATCCTAAGTCAAAATCGATTGTCTCACAAAATACACGTTACCAGTTGCAAGTGCCAAAACAACTTTTCTTCCTCCTTTCTTAGACAAAACACGTTCTTGCCCCAGAAAATGAACACACTACAGGGTTTCTTACATGATAAAACAAAGCTGTCTTGTCATCAGAGCATCTAGTAGTCTGAAACTGAAAACCCACCCAAATACTTCCCTTGAAATGAGAAAACTGAACTAAAAAGCTCTGTGTGGACCCAGCAGTGGGGTGTGCAGAGCTTGAGCTGACCCCTCAGGGTCCACCACTTGAACCCATAGCCATACAGATGAAACTCGCCTTTCTGGGCTCGTTTTCCACCTTTTCCTCACATAAATGATGTGACCCAAACTCAGGTTGTGTTGAGTTGGAGGTGCCCAGCTGTCACCCATAGAGTCACTCATGGTCCTCAGCAGGACAAGGAGAAAATCGGGGGGCATGTACCTGCCCTATCATGGCATCTCCACAGGTAGCAGGGTAGGACCCCCACCTCCTCCTCAACCCCCCTGGTGCTCACTGGGCTGTTCATCACTTTTTTCCCCTAATTCCTCTCTGTTTGCCAGCATTTTCCCTCTCCCCTACTCCTATTTGCCCAAGGTGTCACACCAGCAGGTCTGAGGGGCTGGGCTGAGCCACCAGAACCGGCTGGAACTGGCTGGAACTGGCTGTACCTGAGGCCATTCCCGCCTTCCCTCAGAGACCCCTCAGCCCCACCACCATCCCTGGGCATTCCCGCTTGTCTTCACAGATCCTTCAGCCCCACCACCACCTCTGGGCATTCCTGCTTGTCCCCTCAGAGACCCCTCAGCCCCACCACCATCCCTGGGCATTCCTGCCTGTCCTCACAGGGATCCCTCAGCCCCACCATCATCTGTGGGCATTCCTGCCTGTCCTCACAGAGCCCCTCAGCCCCACTCCCATCCCTGGGCATTCCTGCCTGTCCTCACAGGGATCCCTCAGCCCCACCATCATTCCTGGATGTTCCTGCCTGTCCTCACAGAAACCCCTCAAGCCCCATCTCCATCCCTGGGCATTCCTGCCTGTCCCCTCAGAGATCCTCAGCCCCACCATCATCCCTGGGCATTCCTGCCTTCCCTCAGAAACCCCTCAGCCCTGCCACCATCCCTGGGCATCCCTGCCTGTCCCCTCAGAGATCCTCAGCCCCACCGCCATCCCTAGGCATTCCTGGCTTCCCTCAGGAACCCCTCAGCCCCACTCCCATCCCTGGGCATTCCTGCTTGTCCTCACAGATCCTTCAGCCCCACCACCACCCCTGGGCATTCCTGCCTTCCCTCAGGAACCCCTCAGACCCCATCGCCATCCCTGGGCATTCCTGCCTGTCTTCAGAGACCCCTCAGCCCCACCATCATCTGTGGGCATTCCTGCCTGTCCTCACAGAGCCCCTCAGCCCCACCACCATCCCTGGGCATTCCTGCCTGTCCTCACAGAGCCCCTCAGCCCCACCACCATCCCTGGGCAGAGGGCACCTGCTCAGCCCTGGTGGTCTGGATACCTGGGCTAAACTGGTGCCTGTGCTCAAGGAACAGCCTGTTCTTCGCAGGGACCACTGAGGCCTGTAGTGCTTCACCTCAGCCACCATCTTTGGGGGTCTCACCCTGTGCACAGATGCATCCCTGTGCTCAACACACCTCTCTCCCCACCTCAACCCAAGTTTCAGAAAATTACAGTAATTACATTATAAACACTGCCCTTCATCCCCCCCACCATCTCCATGTGTTTTCACTTCAGCTAAACAGCAGAAATATTTCCTGGCAGCTGTCTTCAGTTGAGGGCAGGGAGGGAGGTGAGTTGGTGGAGAGGAGACCTGTGGAAGGGACGCACTCTTTAAGCCCCTTCAGAAGGAAAAAAAAAGAAGGGAGGAAAGGACAAGGAAAGGTGTCATCACTCAGTTTTTGATGTCAGTAATGCTATGGACAGCCATGGGGAAGGCAGGCAGTGAATACCAGCCCCTGTACCTCAGGTTCTGATGGCAAAGCCTGTGCATCCAGTCTACCCCGCACATGACAGCTCCTGCTGCAGGTGCACCAAGGGCAGTCCCCAGGGCTGGCGTCAGAGGATCTTCATAAGAGGTACAGAAACTTTCCAGAAACCTGCCTGGAATAGGAACCCCCTGACAAATCCCTCCAACTGCAAGAAATTGTACAATGGTAAAATTGTACAATAGTTTGGTGTCTTAGGGGTGAGGGGGTGCTTTCGCACACTGCTTCCCAAGCCTCAGAAACGTGAAGTGTCCCTGAAATGCCTCTCCCCAGCTGGCAATCTCCTGCATGAGGTGTGTAGAACCTGCTGGCAGCAAGGGGTAGAAAGTGATGCTGTCTTGGCTTATTCACAAAAGGCAGGTATTGCAAGCTGAAGATCAGGGCTAGACAAATCAGGGACTACAACAAGGTGGAGAATCATGATCCAAACCTGAGCATATCAAGGATATGGAGCTGGACAAAAATTCTACAGCTCCTCTTTGAGGACAAGGGCTCATGGCATCACATTCCTGTGCAGAACTGTCCTGCACCACGAGGGCAATACAGTGAAGTATCACCTGCAAGCAGGCAATTTCACCTCACCCCCATTCTCCCCATCCACACATAGTGCTTATTTTCCTCTCTTTCCATCTGCAGTACATGAGGGTCTTTTCAATATTACAACACTTCCAGCTGATCCACTTGTACTTTTTTTCATAACCTTGCTGAGACATACTAAAAATAAATAAACAAACAACTCAGCACAAACCTGTTTTTCATGGCATAACTTCCTGGCTTCCCTTCTCCTTTCTATGACCCCAGCTTTTCTGGGACCTTGTACCAAAACCTAACATTTATTTACATTTGAAACACACTCCTGCCCTGTCCCAGGCTCTATGTTGAATTAGCCATTTCCAGAGGGAAAGTCCAGTAATTTACAACCATCAGAACCTTGGCGGTTAATCACTCAGTGTGAGTTATATTTGCACTTGCATTTTCAGACAGCCCCATCCCTCCTCTATTGATTCCCTCATAAAAAACAGGCCCCAAACAGTAGCTCAGATCTTTCCAGGCTACTCCAGCGTTTATTTTGCTGCACCACAGGCTTGAAGGGAAAATGTCCTATGCAGGTTTCATTATGCCACAAAAACCAAAATATCTCAACTGGGCACTTCAATATCCTGCAGAAACCCCCAAATACACTAAAATGTGCATCATAGTTTAAAAACAGGCAGACACGGCCAGCCTCGTTCAATACTCAGAGCTCTGCCTGCACGGGAACATCCAGAAAATCCTAATTTTACAATGTCCTTTTTACCTTTCATCTTACTCTAGGCCCCCAGTCCTCTGAGGGGAGAAGTTGAGCTCCACCTTGCCACACAAGCTCTTCTCCCTAGTCCTTACAGCAGCATGCAACCGGGAAAGTTACTCTTGCTGCCACACTTCCTGGTGGTCCCAATTAATCCCATGGAGTCAGAACACAGCACGTAATCAGGAGCTCGCCCTCACAGTCGGCAACTGGAAGCCCCAGACACACTGTATTTATCTGTAAATCAAAGTGAAGCTAAGCAGCTCCCTGGCCCTGACAGCATTGGTGTGTCTCCCAGAACATTTTACAAATTGCTTCTATGACATGCTCAGTGTCTTTCCACATTGGACAACATGTTTACTCAAGGGTTTCTTCTGAAAAAAAATGCCAAGGACGGCCTGTTGGGACCAGAATAACTTCAAGAGGATATACTGTCCTGTTTTATTTTTTATCCATCAATAGCTATTGTGCTGTTTAAAGAAGTCAGAAGAGTTTTGTTACTGGAAAGCTTTTCAACACTGATTTCTAATTTTTTATCCTTCTTTCTCTGCAAAATGCCACTTGCAATTCCCACCCCCCCACCCTGTCTTTTTTTTCTGGGTGATTATGCTAAAACTTCTGCTCAAAGGCTTTTGGCCAAACTTTACCCTCAGATATGCACATTCAGCTGCCAGTGAAATTAGTGGCTTGTTTGCATGCAAGTTGGAGGGAGGAATTTGGCTCCACTGGCAACATTTTCTGAGTGGTCACAGAGTGCATGCACACCAATTTTTTGGACCCCTGCTTCAGACACCATGTCCAAGAGACAGCTAAATTCCCAGACCACCTCAAGTAGCATACCAAAATCTTCACACTGGTGAGTGGTGGAGGAAACACACTCAGGCCTCGGCACTGGAGGGGTTGTGAGATATTCCCATGGAATGCCGGCATGGGAGCCAGATGCTGGTTTTGCCCTCCAGGACCTCACTGCCTTTCTGGTCACAACCCAGCTCAGCTACAGGTGGGGTCAGCATGGAGGGAAGTTGGTGTTACGCATTAAAAATGTGTATTACCCACACATTGAGGATCTCCCTGAGGTTCTTGGTGGGTTCATGGGTGATTCACCTCGTGTAGGAACAGCTCTCTTGCTCTCCCACTGGTTACAGTTCTCCCAGGGAGATGAGTGTCTCCATGCCCTGCCTGGAGTTACTTCACCAGACATCCACAGGCTCGGATGTCACATCCCATCCAGTACCCCCCACAAAGGCAGAGTGGAAGGAGGTTTGCTTTCATCTTTCCTGGCATCTGGAAATGTAACAGCTTGTCTTCGATCATCTGCTCCCAGTCAGGCTCGTACCTTCCATGTGTGGAGGCAAAAAAAAGGACCTCAAGGGTGGCTCTTCCAGTTGACCCCGGCAGGAAAAACAGGTCACAGAAAGGCTGCTTTGAGGACTGTGCAGACTCAGGTAACAACTCAACTGACTTCGTGCCCAAAGTCAGACAAGACCAAGCTCAGACCTTTCCCACAGACATATGTGCATTTAAATGTGAGCACACGCACACATTTAAATACATACAGACAAACATAAAATTAACATCCCTCAGCTCTTATTGATTCTAGTGAAAGGGAATTAGCATGCGAGCTAGTCTTGTGTTGGCATCCTGGTGTGACCAAACCATTTTGGGGAAGCTTGGCTCCTTTCCTATGGCTGTGCCTGCCTGGTGGTCTTCATGGACAAATCTGCGGCTACATGGAAATTGGGACAGAGGAAGCAGCGCTGTGCACGGCTGGTCCCCTTGTTATTTTGGTTAGTGGCAATGAATGGTAATGAATTCCAAGATGGGTGGAGGGTGGAAAAATGAAGCAGCCCAGTCTTAATCCTTTTTGTTTGTTCGGCTAACAGCATAATCTCCAAATGTTCACAGACAGTTCTTCAGAAAAAAAGAGGATAAAGAGCAAAGGATGTAACATGCACGACACATTTCCAGTCCAAAGGCCTTCCTGGTACTTCTGTCTGTCTGTGTTCCAAACTATTCCATGCTGAGATGGTGTTTTTTCCCCTATGCATCTCTGACCCAGGGCCCAGCCAACATACTTTTCAAACTTGATTTTTCCCTCTCTTGGGTTTTAGGAACCACCCTAAAACACACCCTGAAATGGGCTGTTTGTAGACATCTCCCAGGTTAGCTGTTGAACAGAAGACAAATAAGGTATTTCCAGTCTACAGAATGGAATCCTGATTTTTGTCAACAGGATTTCTTAACATCTCTGGACCAGCACTTTCTTCCAGAAATACACAGACAATTCAGATGTTAAAGCTGCTAAATCTTTCAGTCATTCCGTTGACTTTCTCAGCCCTTATCCTGCAGCTCATATGCTCTGCAACAGTCCCACTGACCTCCATGAAGCTGATCATGAACAAACATCCCTTGCCATCAACAGGAGCATCAGAAGGTGGCTTTGTAGGAGCACACAGGACTTACAGACCTATTGGGATAGTGCAAGACCTTCTGCCCAGACAGTGCTGGCAAATAGACTGCAACAGCTTCACTTTGATTTTTGACCTGGAAATAACCCTACTCCTCAGAATTCTCTCTACCTCAGTAAATGTGAGGGGGTTTTTTTTTGGACTGAACTTGTCCTCTGGCATCCAAGTAGTCCCAGTGGATCTGAACCAAAGGTAACTTCAATAAACTGCTCAACTAACAGAACAAAAATAATTGCCCCCCAAGGAAGAACCTCTCCAGTATCATGGCTACACAACACAGTGATAAAACTGAATAAAACTTGTCTCGGTCTCTGTTGACTCCTGAGACCTGGATGGATTTTTTGCCATCACTTTGAACTGAAGGACACAAAAGACCTCATTTAGTCTTACTTCTTCGTTGCTTGCCATAAAAGCCAGGAAATGCAGTAATATGGCATTTCCAGTGCCATTTCATTCACTTTGTGCCTGAATTATTTTTATTTCCCAAGGCAAATGGAGAAGCGTGAGACAAGCGTCCATCCTTAATTCCAAATTTCCTGCCATTGCCCAATTTAAACCATAGATTTAACGTTGTTAGGACAACATTTTCTTCTATATGTGTCTTACTACTGATGTTAACCACTTACTGTTTATTTCCTACAGCAGCTGGGAACATGGAAACATGTACTGAAAGGACTGAGTCACCTCCCTGTTGTCTCATGTCAGCCTTGCATGGCTCAGTAAGGTCATTTTTGACTCCAAATTCAGGAGCCCTTCATTGTGGCTGAACACAGACCTTCAAAGAGAAGAAACAAGTAGCAAGGAGCCCTGCCAAAATACAGAAGGCCAAACAAATAATGAGCAGGGACAGGCAGTGGACCTTAAATCTCACTAAATGCAAAGCAAATAGCGCTGAAGGAAAGGGATCTCCTGCTACTCTGTCTGGTTGTCAGAACAGCCAGCATCCCAGCTCTTTGTGGAGAACAAGAGCTGGCAAGGATGGAGGAGAAGCCTTTATTTCCCTCCTCAGTTTACACCACTGGCTGGAGACGAGCCCCCAGCAGCAGCCCCTGGCACCAGCCTGAGGACCCTTCCATGGACTCAGCTTGGGTTAATGACATCCATCTTCCCTGGGAGCTAGGGATTTGTTGTGGAAACCCTGCCAAAAGAACCTAACTTTGGCTTCTCTTCCCAAACATTTGTGGAAAGGCTGCAAAGCATCTGTTAGGGCCTTGAAGCTGAAGATAAGCCAAAGGCAAGCAGGGATAGATGTCCCTTTAGGATTATAATTCCTGCCACAGGTGTGGTGCAGCATCAGACCTTGTGTCCCCTGGGTAGGGATGGGTAGAGGATCCTCTTCTTCCTTCCCTCCTTTTTTCCAAAATCCCCCTCCAGAAAAAAAAGGGGAAAGCCTAACTCTAGGGGGTCCATAGGCACCAGAGGTGAGAGCTCAAGGGTTTCTTGCTGCCCACACCGCTTTTGCACTTGGTAAGGAGAAGTAAGCAAGGGTGTAAGAAAACATAATTACCTTCCTATTTTTTTAGGGAAATAAAGGAAAACAAAGATGGAGGATATGAGACTGCCAGCAGGAAACCAGGTCTTGGCAAAGTGAGGTGTAATGAACAGAAAACACCAGTCCATAGGGCTCTCCACAGGGGATGGCCACAACTGTAATGGAGCCATCAAAAAATTATTGTTTTCCTTACAGTAACACCTCAAGCTCAATTTACAACAAAGAAGAGAGAGCTGTAAAAGAGTTGGAAGTCTCTTCATCCACTGCTGCTTCCCAGGGACTGCATGAGGCCAGTTCAATTTGCACCTTTTATCACCCCCCCTGTGTTTCACTTGTTTGCAGGAACCCTCACCTCTAGGCAATAAAACCAAAATTACTGCAGAAAGCAGAACATAGAAACTGCTTGCTTGGAATCCAAAGGGGCTTTACTGAGGCAAGAGCTGCCAAAAAGCACTGTTGGACCCCTCTGCCCCAGGCACCCAGCAGCCCTGATCCCACTAGCACCCTTCATGCAAAACTGGAGTAGTACAAGATGAGCTCCCCCATTTCCTCGAGTGCCTTCCCATCCACGCATTTCCTTCTACCTCCACTTGAAAGCCCCAGCCCAACAGGAACCTGGAGGCTGAACCCTAACCCTAAAAATAAAAAAATTTCCACGTCTTAGGGAGCTGCAGCTGCTCAGCACCCGGCAGCGCCGTGCCCGTTCTGGGTTCAGCCTAAAACAAAGGAAGCTTACCAGCTCTACTTGGTTTTTCAGCTTGCAAGCTTTTCCCCCAGCTTGGCTGCTTGCTCTTGTCATGGAAGTACAGAGCAGCCCTCCAAATTACAGCCTGTTTCAGGGCTCAGCTGCTAACCACGAGAGCAGCAAGCCCCTCTCAAAACTTTTCTCTATCATTTGTCTTCTCCATTTCTGGAAATTAGGGTCCACACAGCTCCGTGCCTCTCTCCCAGTGCAGCATTGCTGAGGATGTGAATCGCCTCCAGGAGCTGGTGCAGTCATTAGCCAGGACACATAGCACCTGCATGGAAAGGCAGCAACAGGGGAAATAAAGCTTTTTGCCAGGGGGTAGATCAGGGTGGATTTTTAGGGGCCTAACTGCGTTAATGATCCACAAGCAGCCCAGAAGTAATCCCCAGCTTGCTTCAGGATGCCAGAGGCATTTTTGCCCATCATCTGCATGGTTCTGTATAGGCAAGAAATTAGAAATACAGGCAGCCCTGCTTCTGTGGGCTGATAATTGCTGTGAGCTGATAAACTGCAGCGCTTCAGGCTGCTGTGACCTGCCAAGCACCCCTTCCCTGACCCAGAACTCCTCTCCCACTCAGCTTTGCTTTCAGGAAAAATTAGGCTGAGTTTCAAGCAAACCTGGGCTGAGCTTCAAGAGAGCCTGAGCCAACTCCTAATTTATGCAGTGAGCGTATTGTTTGGGGTCAAAACCATAAGACACATGGAGGCTTTGCCTCATTTCTGCTCCAACCTGCAAGCACATCTGAGACGTCCCGGCTGCAATTCTCAGCCAGCAGCGCTCTGGATCACAGCGCAGGGCTTAGCTGGGAGAAAAAGGCAGCATGTCTCAGAGGCCAGGCTGGAGCAGAGGGTTAATGCACGCAGGGCCAAGTCCAGCCCAGGCAGTTCTTTCAGCATCGTGCTCTGGAGTGATGAATTCTCGAAAAAAACCCAAACCTCACTGCAGGGAAACATGCTGTTACTCTTAATTAGGCAGAGCTGCGCCTTAACGAGTAACTCTTTGCCTGCGAGGGTGCTGCACAAAGAGTGAAATCAGAAACAGGCTTCTGAAAGCCTGCACCACACGTCACCCCCAGTTAGCAGGGTGCAGGGCCAGGGCATGGAAGGTAAAGATCGACAAGGAAAATGCTTTTTTATTTAAGGATACTCCAGAGACAAGTTGCATCTTACAGACACTGGGGTATCACAGGGGTTATCATATGTGTCTCTTCCACTGCAGGCACAAGGTGCTGATGATACTTACCTTTGCCACTTTTTCTCTGCTCCCAGTCCCTTTTGAAACATGAAAACTGACTCCTCTCCTGGTCACTTCTTGCAGGGCAGGACAGAGGAGTCTTGCACTGGAAACAAGGGCCAGGAAAGTCGCTGAGTCATTTCCACAGCAAGGGGAGGGCTGCACATCCAGAGCCTCTCTGCTCCCCACACACTGACTGAGACCACTTGTACCACATCAGTGCTGCCAGAAAGACAGTTCCAAGTGCAGGAAAGGGTCTTCCACATCATAGCAGACCTGCCAGGTGAACCGAAGAGCAAAAAGTCAGACTTTCTCTGTTTGAAACCTCTATTCCACTCCTATAAAATTCACAGAGAAAGATTTGGCGCCATAAAACCCAAACCCACCTTAAAATAGCAAAAAAGGAATGGTAAATTAAAGCAGTGTCGGGACACTAAGGTAGGACCCCTAGTCTCATAAATTTTAGCAACAGCACAGCTGGAAAAAATTGGTCAAGCTTCACCAAGAACATCAGTTCCATACAAAAATTCCCATAGGCATGTGGCATATTGGTGTGACATACAAAGTACATTCAAGCCCCCGCTTCGCAGCATCGGCACAAGAGGCAAACCATTGTCTGCAGTGGCAAACAAGGGGTCTGTAACTGCTTCCACAGCAAACACTGGCCTCAAAGTGGCTACCAAGGAGGTGTCACAGAGGTTGCCATCTCAGTGGAAGAGGACAAAGGAGAACAGCTCTTCTCCTCTGAGAATTTTGCTCTATGAGAATTTCTATGAGAAAGTTTAGTCTTGCTGGGAGGTTGCATTTATATTGTGGCTGAAGGACTGCTCCAAACTGGAGACCAGTAAGTTAAACAATCTCCCCAGCTTGTCTTTGTGCTGCAAATATGTTCCACAGTGCTTCAATAGTTTGGGCAACATTGGGGCTGTGTGTCATGTATTATTTCTGTCCATCTGGAAGAAGCATTAACCACAAATAAGCAAATTTGCTTGTTCTTTACTGCAAAGAGAGAAGAGCCTTGCCAGAGCAGTGCTCGCTTCCACCGATGACAGATGTTTTGGGCATGCTGGGGTACCAACGGCTGCATGTACACCAAGAGTCACCCTCCTCCACCCTGAGGAACTGCCAAGTTTTATGGGCTGAGATTCTGAAAAACTAGAAAGCGAGGGAAGGGAAAAGATATTTTTTAAAACTGGCCTTTTGATAGGACCCAAGTTTACTTTTTTCCTGGGTTTCTGACCTGGTGTCCCTGTGGAGTGAAGCTTACCCAGTGGGTCTCCTCTCCTCCTTGCCCTGCCAGTTTTTGCAACCTTGGGCAGCTTGCAGGCGAGGTAGAATGAGCTGGCCAGGATGGCTGCCTAGTTGAGGATGGAGGCACAGACACAAAAGCAGGGCTCCCTGTGGACCATCTGAACTGGTGCTTGAGAAAAAAAACTCCTCACATCAGGGGATTGCAAACTTCAAGCGCCAGTCCCACATTCTCTGTATCCACACACGCTTTCTCCTCCACCTTCTCATACATATACAGGCCACTGCTCTCTCTCTCTCTCTCTCTCTCTTCCAACCTCCCACATGAGCCAGGGGGACAAAATGAAATCAATAAATAACCACTGTTAGCTCCTGCATTTTCAAAGTGGCACTCAGGGAGTTGAGTACATGCAACTTTCATTAACCTCATTTAGAGTCAAAAACGTAACACCTTGGCCACTGCTCTGCAAACACTGAGACTTTGCTGCAAGCCACTGGTGCTGGCAAGCCCTCGCTGTTTCTTTGCCCAGACCAAAGCTGAGGTTTGAGTTTGTTTGGTTTGGGTTTTTTTTTTTTTTAATTGCTTTCCTTGGATTGTTTGGGTTTTTTTCAAAGAGGAACAGTTGGTGTCCTGAATTTCTCGTTCCCCCATTATTGTTTTTGATTGCTGACATTATTCAGAGGTGATCTAAGATCCAAGACCATCACATCCCCATATGTCAAGATTTCAGCAGCAGGCTGACAAAGTGCTCTGTGCTTTACTGCTATCTTACATCTGCTTGGAAGGGACACCCAGACAGTCTTGTTTCTTACAGAAGGTGCCCCAAAACTGTGTGAGCCAGAAGCTTCTGGCTCAGTGCAGGAGAGGGTTTAGGTACAGACTCTGCTTCCCCTTCCGAGGCTCGTACAGATGTTTATTCCAGGATGGGGGCAGAAATCAGCAAGAAAATTAAACTGACACAGAGCCTCCAAGACACCGCGTGGTCACCACTGCTCCCCCAGAAGCTGGGAACGGGGACACGTACAGACACATCAGCCTCACAGTGCAGCTTTCGGAGAGCACATCCCCTCTCCCATTCCACAAATCCAGAGGATTTCCACAAAGAGCCATAACACGGCAGAGTGCTGACAGCAAGCGCTGCCCCCAGAGCAGGAGGGCAGGGAGCCGTGTCCCACCCTGCTCTGGCAATCAGGAAAGCACTGCTGCATCCCAGCACTACAGGCAACTGTCATTCCTTTTATAAACAACCCTTTCTTTATGCCAGGTAAAAACCAAGGGCTTGCTTGCTGCAGCCATTACTGCAGCCTAAGAGCAGAGGATTTCTGATTTCTCTGTTTTTCCAGCCTTGATAGGCAAGGTATGCAATCAGCAAATTAAAGCAATCACAGTGTTCCTGGTCTTTACTCTGAGTGGCGCTGAGCAGCTCTCCAAACCACACCTCAGCAGCACGTTGCTGTACAGTTACACCCTGGTCAGCCCAGACCTTTGATTGTGTATTTTTAGAGAAGCTTTAGAAAACAGGGTGATTGTCTTCCTTTTGGGGAAGTCCTTTCCCAAAAGGATACTAATTTCTAATCAGGTCTGGGTGCAGAAGACAGAATCCTTCCACAGGAAAGAGCCTTCATAAAGGCTTCCAAAATGTTCAGCAGCAAGTTTGGGAGGCAGGTGGATTGTTCATAGAATCCTAGAATGGTTTGGGTTGGAAGGTACCTTAACAATCATTGTGTTCCAAACCCCTGCCCCAGGCAGAGACACCTTCCACTAGACCACAATGCTCCACCTGGCACTGAGCTCTTCCAGGAATGTGGTATCCACAACTTTTTTCAGCAACTTGCAGATGCTCCTCACAGTAAAGAATTTATTTCTAATACCTAACCTAAATCTACTTTACTTCAGCTTAAAGCCATTCCCTCTTGTCCAGAAAATTGCTGCAAGGTTTTTCCTTTGTACTCATTTTCTCTTCTTACCTACTAGAAAGTAGACAAGAAAAATAGAACAAATATGAATTTCTCTAAAATGACAAAACAAAACATTTCTGTAAGAAAAACAGCAAAGAAAGAAATGTGTACATGTAAATTTCATGTAACTGAAAACCCTACTTCAGGTAAAGATACTTCCATGAGTTCGTTCCCATGGAAAAAAAACCCAAACATAAAACATTTGTAACACTTTTGTCAGAATGTTTTTAAACAAATGCCTTTTGTTTAAAGAAATTCAGCTGCATCTCGAGCAGTTTAGCACATGTAAAGAAAGTGTGCAGGCTGTTGGCAAAGTTGTTTCTCTGTCAGAGCAGTTGCAAGGATTTCTTATTAAAGAGAGCAGCTCTGGGCTCTTTTCCTCTCCCTCAGCATCACCAGTGTGGATGATGAATCCGTGAGCTGGGTCAGTGGAAAAAACTTCATTATTCTATACATTAGCTTAAAAAATAACCTATGCAAAGACTGGCTTTGTTCAATGAATGACTTGTCTTCGGCTACACTTAAGCAAAGCTTTCAGGTCATGTCTGGATTTGAGTGAACAAACCCCCAAAATCTGTATTTGTACACATGGATGCACTTGCACACACCTGGTGAGAGAAGAGCAAGGCAATCTACGCAGAGCAGAGGCACTGGCACGGGAAGATACACGCTGCTGTGCACAGCTGTGGAGCAGTGGAGTTTATGAATCCCCCTTCACTACGTCCTCAGACATCTGGCTTAGCCTCTCTGCTGTCGGATACAAGTTGTACTCACACAGCGTTCCCCTCGAGCACATGGAAAGATTGTGCTGCCTTTTTTTTTTTAACCTTTTTATAAGGTCACCTATTTTTTTTCAAACCCTGAGAGAAGTGAAAAGCCTTGGGGTTTTCTCCCTGCCTGCCCTTAGCTCAGGCTGAAACCAGCCGGTGGGGAGGACACATCAGACGCCAGTGCACAGAAGTGCTGCCATCGTAGCTCACTTCATTTCTGCAATAAGCTGACCAAAGCCATCACCAGACAGAACTGTCTGTAAGTGCTGAGTCTCTGCTCAGTTCTGCACCTACATCCAGACGCAGAGGGGTATAATTTACAGCAGAAAACACTACCTGAGGTGCAGGAGCACACATCTCTCTTACCATCAGCCTTCCCCTCGCATAGCACGGGATCTGCCACCCTAAAAATAGGCAGCCATTCGACAGCTGATCCCCACACAAAGGGCCCTCCGTATCCCAGGAATTCCACATGGCTGACAGACAGGGGAGCAGCCTTGCTTTGTGCCCCGAATGCCGCTGTCAGCCCGTCTGTCCCTGCCCAGCGCTGCAGCATCCCCACAGCTGAGCTGCAAGCCCCAGCAGCCCCACACGCCCCCGCAGATGCCTCTCCCCACACCCCGCCGCCGAGAAAGCCAGCACGGATTTACACCAGCACATAAAAACTTGGGCTTTTCTTATTCTCACAGGCCGGGCTGATTTTCCATAGAAGAGGTCTTTCCACTCCTTTTACTTTTTCAGCCTAAATCTATTCTTTTCACCGAGTCGTTGTAGTCTTTATGGTGGAGCTTTACAGCACCCGTGCAAACTACTCAGGGCAGGACATGCTCATCATAGGAACCAAAGCCTGCCAAGTCCGACAGAAAACTAGGAGCCAAACTCAGACCCCAACCAGCACAAAGCTGCCTGAAAAGCATCAGAGTGGTGCCACGGGCAACATTGTGAAAAGTTGTTATGGTAGTTTTATGAATTTTATCAATGTTATGAAATGTTACGGTAGTTTTGAAAATAGCCAGCAAGTTTGGAAATGTCTTGCTGCCTGCTGGTGCACCACTCTTAGTATTTTAAGCACCCTTGGACTGCCAGCGCTGCTATGGCAAAACATTGCAACACCTCATCAAAGTCACGGCATCATTAGGTTGGTGGGGTTTTTCCTACCCTGAGAGCAGGTAGGAAATGGAACATCTGGGGACAGCAGCACCTGAGGGAGAAGCACAGCCCTGCCAGAGAGGGAAACAGAGGAGGAAAAGCCTAGGTGAGGCTGCCCAGAATGCCCAGTGGGCAGGAGGACAAGCCAGGACCCCAGAAAGAGCCCGGGCACTCTGCAAGAGCAGTGGGTAAGGCTGGGTAAGCCTCGACCTGGGGCAGCACATGGCAAATATCACCAGAAATTACAAGGGATAGAGCTGAGACAAGCAGGGTACCTTCTTAGGACAGCAGCAGCCTTGTGGGAGCTGTCTGGGCAGTCAAGGCAGGAGCCAGCAGCTCTGGGCTCTGGCTGGGGGGTCCATCCAAGTGCCACCTGCTATGGCCAGTCAGCACCACAGCACGAGCCCACTGCCGACGGACAGGGGTCCGTAACAGCCTGATAAATGCCTTGTCTTGTCATTACCTTATCCATGTGCACTTAAACCCCTGAGCAGATTTCACTGGCTCCCCAGCTGCATTTCCCCACCCGCGCCCGCCAGGCTGGGCAGCAGAAAGGTGCGAGAGCTGCTCTGACACCAAATCTCTTTGTTGTCTATTTATACCCTGCCCTCTGGAAACAGCTCACTAGCGGCTGTCACTCGGTGTCTTATCTCCCCTCGCTTTGCAAACTGTCTCCTGGCAGCCCAGAGCACCCCTGCCACCGCCTGGGAGGCAACTCCCTTCCCACTCACTGGATTTTTGTTTAAAAAAAAAAAAAAAAAGAAAAGTGAGAGATCTTCACAAGGCACTGTTTGGTTAAAAGGCAAAAAGGCAGGGCTTTACTCTTCTTTGTCAAAGGCATAAGGATTTGCCAATGATCCCAAAATCCAAGCCCTTGCCTTCATCTTATTCTTGGCATGCAAAAGTTGATGCCTCCTGCTGCAAAAGTGGGTACTTAAGGCAGGGCACTAAATAAAATTCATACAAACTCCAGCCGTCCCTGCTTGCAAAGCCTTAGACCTCAAAGTCCTTTTTAAAGAATTTCCACATCATAATTCTCATTTTATAAAAGGGAAAACAGAGGCACAACAGAGTCCAGTGACTGCACATATGCACTCAAAAACTGTGACCCCAAAGCCTTGGAGCTTGTAAGGCATCAAGAGCACCAGGTCAGCAGTGACTGACCCACGGGTTCACATAGCACCCACCTCCCTTCATGTCCCTGTCAAATCCCTGTCAGCATCTGAGGCCTATCCTGCTCACATCTGCAGGGACTTCCAAAGAAGCCAAACCACATTCACCAACCGTGACACAGTATTTGACTCAACCCAGAGAAATTTCCCATTAAACAATCTCTCCAGCAGTGGCTCATGGCCCAATCTCCCTGACAGAAGAGGCCCACAGTGGCATGGGAGCCCAGCACCCCACAGGCATGTGTCCCAGGGAAGGACTGTGGTGCACCCTGCTGGGAACCAGCCCCCCAGCCCTCTGTTAATCCCCATTTTTCCCCAGGTCAGGCAGCAGACAGGCATCCAGGCACCAGGGCTGACAGACAGGGAGTTTTATGAGCAGCCCATGTCTCTGCACCCCAGGGAACCTCCAGCTGTCTCTGGAGCTGCTTGCAAAGCCACAAGGCCACAAAGTGTCAGCTGGGGCTGGGGGAGCCCTCCCTCCCCGGGTCTTGTTGCACAGTCAACTGGTGGGGACTGAGGAGGATGAGGAGGGCAGCCACAGGAAGCAACGGGGCTGTTGGTACCTGCTTGTCACAGAAGAGCAAAATAGCCAAAACAGGGAGTGAGTAGGAGTGGAGCAAAACTGGGTGCTGTCGCCCAAGTGAAAGGAAGGCAAGGGGGTGCCGGGGATGGATGATCCCACCACAGCAGCAGGGACACACACAGGAAGTGTGACCATGCCGCAGGAACAGAGAATCATCACAGAAAGGTCTGGGTTGGCAAGGACCTTAAATGTCTTCTGGTTCCACTCCCCAGCCACGGGCAGGGACACCTTCCACTAGAGCAGCTCACAGCCCCATCCACCCTGACCTTGGACACTTTCCAGGATGGGGCGTTCTCAGCTTGTCTTGGCAGCTTGGGCCAGTGCCTCACCACTCCCACAGGGAATTTCTTTCTAACATCTAATCTAAATCTCTCCTTTCCTGGCTTAAAAATGTTCCTCCTTGTTCTACCACTATTTGCCTACGTAAAAAGCCACCCTCTCTATTTTTATAAGCCCCCTTTAAATACTGGAAGGCAGCACTGAGCGTCACCGGGGGCAGGCTTGCCATCAACCCAGGAGCCCCCGCTGTCACAAGAGTCACTACTGCAGCTTCCTGAGCACCCTCCTCCTTTCACCCAGCCTTCTCTCCCGACTATTCATTCATTCATCCTGCCTCCCAGCTGCCTGTCCTCAGAAACAGGCTGGAAATGCCGTCCCAGCTCCGAAAAGCTGCTGCCATCTCCTGGAAACAGGCTCCTTCCCTGGAGAGCGGTGAGAGCATTCTGGGACCGGCAGGACACACGCCAGAGGGGACCTGCGGCCACCGGCGCCTGCTGCTCCAGGGATGGCCTGATCCTCCCACACGATGTCACACCTCTCAGCCCCGTGACCGAGGGTGATGTCAGAACAGGATTACAGGCTTGTACCACTGAGAGAACAGGTGAGGACCGTGGGGACAAGGGCTGGGGCCACCCTTGATGTCAGCATAGCCCTCAGGAACACACTCCTTCTCAGTAAATTTTAATCAGCACAAACAAGACTCAAGGCACAAGGGTTTCCTTCTCCCCCTCCTGAGTGAAAAATCAGATCTTTTGAGGAAAGGAAACAGCACAGGATGATTCCCCCGCTCCAGGCATCAGGACCCCATCACCTCCAGAAGGCTGAGGGGGAAATCATTGGGTCTCCTTCCCTCTGCAGCGCCCCATGGGCTATGCATAGCTGCCCAGAATATAACCTGCCACTTCCACTGCTCCACACACAGACAACTGGCAGTCCCAGAAGCCTCTCCTTGGTACTGATATGCATTTTCATAAACACATCTGGCAAACGGTGCCAGGATGGCTTTTTATTTCCCCTAAAAAGAAAAAAAATCTAAGCCATCCCTCTCTGATGCTGCTAGACCGAGGAGTTCAAATTGCCTTCCCTGAAGAGCGGCACCCGCCAAGGCACAGCTGATGGCCCGAGTAAACACCGGGCTGCTTGTGCCCAGGAGCTCTGAGCCAGCCCAAGCAAACGTCACTGCAGTATTTATATCCTTTTATTACGCTTCAAACCATTGGGGAGAAACAGGTGCAGAGCTGTTTGTGGCCAGCAACTACCTCCCTCAAGCCCTGAGCTGTTACTTACACCAGCACAGACACACGCACGAGGGAGGACAGAGCTGGACCTCTTTAATCCTGCTGAGTGCCAAAGTCATGGATGAAATCAGTCCAGGAGGAGGACACGCACCAACCCACAGTAAAGATCTGATGGGTAGATTAAGCACAATTTATCTGACAAGGGCACCCTGCTTCAGCCCATGCAGCGGTTCAGAGGGGTCACAGTCAGCTGGAGATACCCCCAAAGTGCCTAAGGGAATCTTTTCTGGCTTCTTCAGCAAATAAATCACTGCTGCCCTTCCAATGCCACTCCAGGAGTGCAGTCTTAGGGGGACCTGCTCTCTCAAAGACGCCCAGAACAGGGTGGAAAGGCCATTTGTGGCGTACACGGGGCTTGGGCTGTACCTCTTACCACGTTTCTCAGCTGGCAGTCCCAGGGGGCTTGCTGGGGTGAATCTGTCATTCCCCTGCAGAGAGGCAGGATTGTCTCCTTCAGAATGAAACAACTCTTCTGGACACAGACCAAGCTCTGCCCATTTGAGATCATCTGAAAGCTACCCATCTTCTTCCTTAGAAGGAGGATGCCTGGCACATTTCCTTGAGGAATTTCCAAGGAAATACATTTTTACAAATCAGAGTCGAGCCACAGCATCCTCCATGGAACTGGAACAGAGTCATGGCCCAGGGTGGGTATGTTATTGCCCTCGCCCCAGGCAGGGTGTCATCATCTAACCTGAAATAAACCTGACCCAGACTTTACCAAGGCAAAATTAAGGGGCAACTGGAAGACACCAGTAGTTTTTTTAACCTGAAGTCAGCTGAAACAAGAGTCAAGTGCCATCACTGAGCAGAACAGCAGTGCCACAACTTGGGTTGTGTTTGGGGACACCTCCCAGACCTGTGCAGCCAAAAACACATCGAGGGAGAGCACCAAGTGATACCTTCAGGTTCACAGCTGGCTGGCCAACACTCCCTTTCCTTAGCACTGATGAAGGGTGGTACCAGGATTAACAGTGTAATAGCCCAGTGCCTCGAACCTGCGTTGTCTGGGGCACTAGTGAGCTGGGAAGCAGAATTCAGTGGAATTCTTGGATGCAACTTGCCTGGTTTTCACGGGAAGGACTTGGACTAATCAATCCAGCATTAATACTTCACCGCTAGAAATCAAAGCTGAGTTTAGCTTTGAAACCCAGCTTTTATGGGTAGACACATTACCCAGTGCTGCACCATAGTGTATTACTCCAGAGCAGGATAAATCCAGGTGCCACTGTGACAATTACTACACGTTTTTTTTTCAGTGTAGTAGTTTTCACGAGCCCTTTTCCTTCCCAAGCAGGGGAGATCAATGTCAGAGTCCCCTGCAGCCGGGCACCTCATAAATCTCCCCTCAGGAAGGCAGGGCAGCCCCACTCCGCTCCCTGGGATGAAAGCGGGTATTGTTCAGCCCAGGTACGCCGCGGGGAGCGTCTGCGCCGAGACCCGAGGGCGTGTGCTGCGGGCCGAGCTGCTGCCACCGCCCGCGCTGACAAAGGGCTGCAGGTTTCCTCCCCGCCAGGCTCCAGAGAATTGTGCTTCCGAGCCTTGCATCACTTCAGAACAACGATGCGCTTGGTAATGCGCGAAATGGAAATACAGAGATCGAGTTCACCTCCTGCACATGTGGTGGGGGTATCTGTTGCTGGACAAAGCTGCGGGGTTTCATTTCCCCCAGCGCCATCCCCAGCAGGACGGAGCAAAGCTTTCACAGCCCACCTACCAGCATCATTCCCCTAGACTTCAAGGCAAAGTTCAGGGCACCTTTCCACCCCGACAGCCCGGGTTTGCAGATCTATATAACATCTGGCTCAGCAAGGGGAGACCCCAGTCCTCTGTGTCACTGCCATGGGGAAAATGCTTCCTCTCCTTCCACACACCTCCCGTGGGAAACCAAAGGTCAGGGGAGCCAGGGGGAAATTTATGGGCTTCCCTTCCTAAAAGACTTCTCCAGATGGGTCTCCAATGGTGGATTTTTTTTCCAGGTGAAGGGAGAGAGGAAGAGGGAAGGAGAGGTGGGGTGATGGGTAAAGGCAAGACCACAGGTCGCACTTTTCTTCTCACAGCATGCCCGTTGGGCAGAAGGACCAGCAAGCAGCCAGGCTGCTACTCCCTCTCAAACCTTGATGGCAGCAGAAGATGTCAGGCCCAACAGGGTGCACAAAGCCAGCCCAGGCTCTGCACTCCCAGCTCATACCAGAGCAACAGCAGAAATCCCCGTCACAGCAGCCAGCAGCTGGGGTTGCCCCGTGGAGAAGCTCCTTGCACACACAGCAACATTTTGGTGATTTGAAGCAATAGCCCACTCTGGGAATCAGCAGTGTTTTAGTTGCACAGAGGCACTGCACTGTGCAACACCCTGCATCTATTTCAGCCAGATCTGCAAGCACCAGCCTCGCCAAACCTCTTGGGCAGCAGGGCCAGGGGTGACATTATTTCAGCGCCCCTGCTCTTCACAGCCGTCACCTGCGGGCAGCCGGCACAGCAGGGCTGCAAGCATCATCCAGCCTCCCCGGATTGCCTGTCAGGAAGAGGAAATGCCACGCATTTTCCAGCTGCTTGTACGTGTGCCAGGTCAAAGTGCCACCCCTAAAAATACCCACGGCAAGGAGAGATGTCACTGGCCGCTCACCCACTGCAGCCACACGGTTATTCTCAAATGAGGCAGCAACATGAAGCAGCTGAGTGAGAGCCAGCCTGGGCTTTTGCTCCTCCCCACACGGGTCAGACAGTGACAGGCCAGCATCACCCACCACAAGGCAGCAGCAGAGCCACGGTAACACACTCAAATTGGCAGGAGTCAACATCCCAGAAGTTGCTCCCAGCATTCTCAGGGCACACCAGGGCCTTTGACCTGTGCTTCTAATGAAATTAGGCTCCTCAACACTCCTGTCTGATGCAGTGGTCAGCCCTGCATTGCTTTAGCACAAAAAATTTTCATCCCTCTGGCAAAAGACACCAGCACCTCGCTGGCTTCCCTAAAAGCCACAGCCTCCACTGCCCAGTAGAGATGGGACAGTGGCACCCACACAGAGCAAAGCTGCTCTGTTGGCATCAACATCCAGCCACAAAAAACATTCCTCAGCCCCAGATGTGCACCCAGTAGACCACAGCTGCCAGCCTGGAGCAGCTCTCCTGATTTTTGTTTTGGTTTTCTTAACTGAACAGTGCCTTATTTGCAGTTCTGACTTACTCTGGATAAATCAGGATGAAACCAGGCAAGTCACTAAGAATTGCCTTCTCATTTTCAGCTGCTTTCATGCCCCTAACAGGAAGAAACGGCTGGGACAATCCAGGGAGACATTAGACACCTGGGCTGAGCTGGGTGTCATCTCCCTGCAGCCTGAGCCGTTCCTCTGGGAGATTTGCACCTCTCAAATGCTGGCACAACCCAGGGCTATCACATTGCTGGCACTGAGCAGGCAGAGCTCAGCAGTGTCTCTTGCCTCCCCTCCAAAACAGATCCCTGCAGGTGGTGGTACCCACATTATTCTCCTGGCATCAGTCTGAAGTGAGGGGGATCTTTGCCATTGGCTGTTGAGGCAGTGCCACCCTCTCACCCCAGCTCCTCACAGATCAAGGGGCAATGCTTCAAGAGCACCCACATGCAGCAAGATGGACAAAACACCTTGGGAGCATCCCCAGGGCCAAGAAGGGCAACAGCTGCAGCTCAGCAGCCTCTTTGAGGGGGTCACCTGCAAAGGCAGCAGGGCCCACCTCTGTCTGCACCCAGGATATAGCACAGGCAAATCTTTGCTGCCAAACTAATAAAGAGAATTTAAGAGTTTAAACTTACAGAGTTTAAATGTCAGGCTGGCTAAGCAAGACTCCACAGTGCTTATTGAGAGCAAAATAACATATTTTTTCTGTGCAATGCATTCCTGTCACCTCTTTGAGGCCACCTCAAGCCGTGTTTGAATGTTTGGACTCCTCAAGCCCACCTGATGGCTGTGAGCATCCCAGGACAAAAGGCTTCTGGGAGCATGAAGCGGGTGTCCAGGGGTGGGAGTGCAGAGGCCACCAGAGGCACATGTGCAGCTGCCCCAGATCCAAAGGGATGCACCAGCACGATGGGGAAAATTGATGATGATGAGGGAAGTCCATCAGGCTGCATGCTGGCCCCGCAGATTGATGGCCTCTGCAACGAGCCACACATAATGGCCAAGTTCAGGCTGCAATGGCCGGGAGCTGAAAGGCAACAGCCATAAATAAGCCAGGAAAAAGAGGGAAGACAGAAAGCTGGCAGGGATAAATAAATACTCATGCTGCAGCAGGGCTGGGGGTAGGCACAGGAGGAAGGGCTGCAGCACCAGAATGGGATGTAGCCCACACTGGGATGGAGATGGTGCCACAGAAGGGGCTGTTTTGGGGTAAGATCTCCTCATTCAATACCACTGAGTTGTTTCCTCCCTGGGCCATCTTTTCACTCAAAACCACAGCCAGCTGCCAAGTGAGGGGAGTGTGTCACGTGTCCTCCCCCCAAAATATAGTGCAGGGGGACAAGAGTAACCTAAAGGGCTTGGGACAAGAGATTTTAGGGTTATGATCCCACTATTACCAAAACTCCAACTCACTCTGAGGTTTCCAAGGCCTTGGCATCTCAGTAAGTTTCTCCCTGGCTGACCTGGCCAGCTGGGCTTTCCTCATCACCTTCCCCAGCCGACAGCACCAACCTCAGACTGCTTCCCCTTTCAGTAACTGCCCAGCAATGAATAGGGGAGATGGGGGGAGCGGAGGGGACGGAGATGGAGAGTTTTCCCTCAATTGTGCCCCATCTGCTTCATTCAGGACAGTTACTCTTCCCCGGCGTAAATAAGCCCTTTGCATTTTGTTGCGGCCTTTTCTCCCTTTCGCTGGTCTCCGCCGTTTTGTCAGGAGAAACCTTGCCCAAAGAGGCGCTGTGATTTACTGCTGCCTTAACAAATGTCAGAGCTCGGGAGCCTTGTAGGAACCGCTCGCTGGCAGCCTGCCTGGACAAACATACTAAAAGTCAACCCTGGCCTGGATACTTGAGGAATTA
Source organism: Cyanoderma ruficeps (assembly GCA_008694505.1). NCBI lineage: Eukaryota > Metazoa > Chordata > Aves > Passeriformes > Timaliidae > Cyanoderma > Cyanoderma ruficeps. The sequence goes on along the minus strand of VZDJ01000146.1, from coordinate 1,727,885 downwards.
GTGTCCATACAAAGATGCATTAAATACAGGGAGAAAGATGGGGGATTTTTACAACGGAGGCTTGAAAGCTTCCTCCAGGCTGTTTAGCATATGGTGCTTCTCCCCTGCACCTGCCCCTCACTAGAGCAGCTCCTGGATTCCCATCCTTGTCACTGGAGTCACTGTTCCCAGTGGGTGCTGCAGGGGCTGAGCCCTCCTGCAAGGTGGGGGTTTGCACATCCGCGTGTTAACAGGTAATTTTGCCCCAACCCTCTTCGCCAGATAGGCTTTGCTGGTAGTGCACATATCATAAAGCAGCCCCTGCTCAGCCAGGCATGGTTCCCCACTTGCTACCAAAAAAAATACTTTTTAATGCAATATGTAGAGAGAAAATTTTTTCAAAGTCCATAAATCAAACATTTTGCTCATGAAATCTTTACATGCAGCTCATCCATAGGGGAGCACAGACCCAGAGTGCACCAGCAGGGAGAACCATCAGGAAAACAGAGACACAGTGGCAAAAATAACAATGTTTAAAAACTCAACATTTCCTCAGTGGCTGCCAGGAGCTCCTCAGCCCTGCCTGTGTTTGGCTGGACCCTCGTTGCCTTCAGCCCAGGCCAGCGCATCCCACACAGCCCCACCACTCTGTTATTGTCATTTGCTCAAATCCCAGGTGCTGCGTTAGAGGGGAATATTTTGCATATGCGTCGTCTGTATGTTTTAAAAGTTAATTCCTCCTCTACCACCTTCTGCTCAACAGATTTGTCCAGCATCACTTTAGAAAGCAGCCCCATGCCAGGAGAGGCACACTCAGTCTTGCAAAGCATGGCCAGGCAATGTTCTCTGGCCCATGCCAAATTTCCCAAAAAACAAAAACAGAATATAGAAAAAATATCATGACCTAAAATTAAAAAATGAAGCAAAATAAATACCCTATGGGGCTCTCAACTGCACAAAACATTTTTCCCAAACAAATCCATTCCCATAGATGCGCTGTCTGGGGTGTTGCCGTGCATATATGGGAATGGATGTGCTTGGGAAGCAGAGGTGGATGGGGCAGGCTCTGGAAAGGCAGTTAAAAGAACCAATGTGCTGTAAATCTCCCGCATTAAGTGGGATATCATAACCCATGGCAATTTAGCAACTTAAGAATCGTCATGTTACCTTAGTTTACCTCTGTAGTCTGCCTCCAAAGCAGAACTCCTCGTCCATCAGGCCAGACCCACAGGAGCAGACTGGAAATGGAAGAAGTTGGGAATTTCCTCTGGGTATTTATACAGATGGCAGGGGATGGATAAGAGAACCACTTTCCCCCAGCACACTGCCTCCTCCCTGAGCCAGGCCAGCAGAGATGAAGCCATTCTCCTCTGAGCCTGGGCCTTGTGTCCTCACCACAAAGGTTTGCCTGCACAGTCACGGCTGGGAGTGGGAAGAGGAAGATCCACCCAAACAGTCCCACCTGCTCACACCCCCACACCACCACGACGCAGGGCACAGCTCACCTTTCCCAAAAACACATCTGCTGGGTGAAACCCTTTCCTTCCCCACACCATGATGACTTTTCCCCACTCAGCCTCTTCCTACCAAAAAGCAGTTGCTCCATCAGGTGTGTACCAACAATCCAAGAAGGGGTGTTAATCTCCAAAACAGCCAGGGCATAGGAGACAGAGGGACCTAGTAGCAGACCTTCAGTGTGGCAGCTGGCCCACCTCCATGGAGAAGGAGCTCAGCTCTCTCCCCAAATTTGCACCCTTCTACACCACCTGGAGGAAGGGAAAGAGCAATGACCCCAGGCTGGGCTTAAATAGAGCCAGACCATGGGTGTGGGGAGGCTCCAAGTGAGGCTGCTCAGGGTCACTAATGCAAATTAATGCCCTCAAGGCTTGACACAACTAGGAACTATTCCAGGGGTCCTGTCCCTGCTGGGACTCATCCCTGGGGGCCTCACAGATCTGTCTGCCCCTAAGCTGTGCATACCCCTTGCACTGTTTCACCGTGTCCTGCTTAATCCTACACCCAGCCCCTCTGGACAGCTGGATCCTGTGCAGGATTAGTGCTCGCAGACTTTCTTTGCCCATCCCTGGAGCACAGTCCAAAGTCACCCTTGCTCTGCTGAGCCTTCACTGGCTGAGCCTGCTGTGCTCTGTAGGGCAGGGCCTGAGGGCAAAAAGACCCTTTATTTGCCCTGCCAGGCCTATGAAGCTCAGCTCAGGCATGACCCTCATCCTGGAGCACAGGAAAGCTCTGGCTGCGCTTCCTGCCGCAGGAAGCCCCGGCACCTTCCCCCAGTCGCCACCAGTCCGGGTGGCAGCCAGGTCTGGCACATGCCAGCATCGCCAAAGCCACCTCTGCAGCCAACCCCTGACAAAGCCCAGCCTGTTCCTTGCCTTTCCAGCGTGTATCACCAGGCTGCCCCTGGGCTTTTCCATGGGACATGGCTCTGTGATGAATGGCTCCCTGTTCCACCCTCACTACGGGACCAGCGGGGAGGTTTCAGCCCCCACAGCACTTCGTAACTCGGGATTTTATTAGCCCCCGGCCCCCCCGATTCCGAGAAGCTCTAAAAAGAGACTTTGATTTCCATGGTCTGTTTTTTCTTTGGGAGTTAAAATACCTTTCATCATCAAGCACAGCAGAGCAGAGTTACAGAAAATGGGAGGGGAGGGAAATTAAAGTAATTGGGGGGAATTACTGGAATGTGCAAGGCCTCTCCAGAAGCATCCCTGCCACGGGAAAGGAGCTTCATTCCTATCTCAGTGTAGCAGGAAAAGTTCTGGCTCTCCAACAGGCATTTCTCAGCCTTTTGGGGACACAGAGAAGCCCCTCTGCACAGACCCAAGGCAGAGCTGAGGTGGGGAGCCCTTAGCAGAGGTTTGGGACCATCTGCCATGGGCTGCTTGCTCCCAAAACCCAGCTCACTGGCTTCTCGGAGCCTTTATAAGCCCCCAGACTCACACAGAGCAGGAACACAGTCATTTAGTCCAGGTGAAAAAGGGTTTTCAGCTGAAAAGCAAGGAAAAAACTACTTAGGAATGCTGACTGGAGTTAATAAAGTCATCAAAGCCATATAAAGAGTAATAAGTGTTGAGAAAGGGTTCTTAAACTTCTATTTTGATACAAATATAAAGCCAAAAGTACGTTGCTTGCATTAGTGGTTGAGGTACACCCATCAGGTTGTTCTGACAGAGTCATGCAGTTTGACTCCGGAGAGATGAGCCCCATGGCCAAGGCTTTTTTCTTTGAAACTAAATTCTTTAAAAACCTTGTCTGTATATATAAAGATATAAAAAGAATTGGGAAAACAATAGCTGGCTTCTAGGAATATGAAAATGCTGGGCCAGTCCATACCTGGCTGATGCCCTTCCAAGGTGTCCTACAGAGAAGAGATGTCTTGGAGGAGCACAGGGCTCCAAGGGTGAAAACAGGGCTTTATTCCAAAATGCCCTACAGGAAAAATGCAGCTCCCCAACCCTGCTTCTACCAAAATCTGTTTCCACTGGTGAGGTTATCCTGGGAGGGGTTACACCAACAGTAATCAAGAAGCCACAGGGTTCTCCCATCTGTGTTTTACAGGGCTGACCTTGCCGGGGTGAAAAGTACAGCAGGAGCACTGGGAAAGGCAGCGCAGCCCCTTCCCCTCCCAGCTGCTTGGGGTTTTAATTTGCTTTCTGCAAATCCCCACTTCTGCAGCAAAGCCAGGTCATTGCTGTGGCCTTAGCAGGGCCAGCAGTGTGGGTGTGACACTGGGAGGTGGGATGGGGAAGAGCACAGAGCAGGAGCAGTCCCAGAGGGCAGAGGGGACAGACACGCTGCCCTCCCGTGAGAATCCTCACACCAAAGCCAGGAGTGGGGACAGGAGAGGTGGCAAGCATTGTCAGGGCTCAAACTCAGGCCACAGGGGGCAAAACTGGCCCGTGCTGTAAGAAATGCATATTTTCCCCCCTCAGACACCTCCCCCAGGTTTCTCCACACACCATTAGCAGATCTTACCTCTGCCTAGGCCAGCCTGTGTGGGAATAGTGCACGTGCAAAAATTGGGCAGTTTGATGAAATAATAAGTAACAGACAAATAAGTGGATGAAGAAATATGTGAGGAGCTGCAAACCATCTCATTCAGCCACTCTAGCAACGAGTCTGGCCAGGACAGCCATAGCCATGCCATGGCACAGACCTTCAGGTCAGGAAATGGTCTAAATCAGGCTTCTTCCCTGAGGTGTCCTGGGCTGCTTCCTGAGACATTGTTGGGTTTTCTCACCCTCTTGATGTATTGTCCTGCAGCATATTCGGGGGCTCCCAGTGTGTGCCAAGAAACCCCTGGCTGTGACGCAGCAGCTCCTTTTAGGCGGCCAGCAGCCGCTCCTTCCTGCCGGAGCTGGGAAACCAGGGCTCCCCAGGGTTCCCCCATCCTCTGCTCCAGGGAACCTGATGCATTCGTTTTTAACACCACCCAGGCATGTGAAAAATGATAGTTTGAGGGAAAGAGGACTGTGAGCAGCATCTCTGTGGCCCTGTGAACTGTCTGGAGCTGTCTGCAAAGCAGAGCCCGTTGTGCTGCTTCAAAATGTAAGCCATCCCCTGAGTTTTCCTGGATTTGGTCAAATAAAGATAGGGAAGGAAAAAAAATAAAAATAAAAACAAGCCACACCTTTCCTCAGCCTGGTTCCCAGGCAATAAAAATATCTTGGAGCAGGAGCTCTGGCTTCACAGCTTGGCCAGTGATGCAATCATGCTGTGAGCCAAGGCAGCAGAGAGATCACCTATATTGCTTGGCTTTGCTTGTCCGTAGGGTGGATTTTGAGGATCCCAGTTCCCAGACAGCATCAGCAGAAGTTATTTGTGTAAGGAAATTAATGAGCAAGGTCTTCCCTTCCCAATCCTCCCACGGACCCCCTCACCTCCTCCCCCTCCCCATCCATCTCCTGCTTCGAGCACTGGTGAACCCCTGCAAAATCCAAAAGGTCTCTTGGGGACCATCCACCCAGGGGTACATTTGTCCAAGTGTCTCTCCCAATATATGTGTCAGCAGCAGAGAGGGTAGGAGAGCAAGGGAAAAAGGCATTTTGTAAGTATCTGTCTGTTTGCAGATCATTAATTCTTCCTGGGGAGCCCCAGAGCTCTTTCATCTGCTTTTTGCTAAGTTTAGGTCACGGAGGTTTTCGGGTGCAAGTGCGGTTCAGGGAAAGGCAAAGGCGCTCTGGGCTTTAGCAGATCACTGAGGAGGAATTGGGGCAGGCAACAGGAAAGCTCTTTCCCCGGCTGGGAGGCATCCAGTCCGGACAGAAACAATCCTGGCTGCTGGAGGCTTTTATAAAAGTAAGAATAGATGTTTACTCGTAGGAAAGCGAGGAACGGAAAAAGTTATCAACACCATTGTTTGCCACAAATAATTTCACCTTCTCTAGTCATACGGTGCGTTCAAAAAAAGCCCTGCTCTTTCTTATTTACCGTCTCCTACCGGGGGCAATTGCGTAGCCCTTACGTAGCCCGGCGGGTCCCGAGGGCTGGGCTCGGCTCGCCCCGCGGCAGAGCCCGTTTCCCGTCACCTCCACGTCGCCTTCTTGCTCCCATCGCCGGGCGGCCGAGACCGCCTGACCGGAGATGAGGTTTTACAGACGAGCTGCCCCTCTGCGGCTGCGTTTAGGGGCCTGACAGCTCTGTAATTGCCGTTTATGAAACACCCTTCCCCAAGCCGGAGTGCAAGAAACTTCTCACAGTGCTCAGCTCAGAAACCGTCTCTAACGCGTGCTGGCTGCAGCATCCTTTGCCTGGGGTCTCTTCTCCTGACGCTGGGGTTTGGGGGTCCATGGGCAAGCTTAGGCAATGTCAGAGCAGCAGGGAGCCAAACACCTCCCCAGAATACTGTTCGGGCAGAATTTGTGGCCTGTCCGTCTCTGAGGCTTCCCCAGCACGTTGCTCCTAGGGAAGGGTTCTTCTCAGACCGAACCACAGCTCCCTGCCTTTCCATCGGGACCTTGTGGAGGGCTCCTTGATCTCCTGCCATGACCCAGCAGGGCCTCTCCCGCCCCCTCGCAGCCCCCCACAGCCGGTGGCTCCCTGAGAAAGGCAGCGTGCCCAAAGCCCGGCGTCTCGGCCCGCGTCCGGCCAAAGCCAAGGGCGCAGGATCCCAGCACCACCTCCTGGTAAGGCACCGCCATGCACGGCCCGCAGATCCCCCTGCAAGCCTGGGGACCGCCTGGAGACAGAGCCCGGGGCTGCGCAGACCTCAGTCTTTGGCGTGTCGGGCCAAGCATGGGCATCTTCCCCTGTGGCTGGCACCGCGGCCGGCCCCGCGGTGGCTGCGGGCACAGGAGCCCCGCTTGCATCCCGCGGTGAGCGGCAGCTGCCTGCTGCGGGGTGAATAGCGGCGCGGCTCGCCCGAGAGGGGACCGAATTTAATTTGAGATGAATGGGCACCTCCCTGCAGCCCGTGACATTTTCATTGCGGGCTAACAAGGGGAGAAAAATCCAATTAGGGGACAAAGAGGGTCCCTAATCGGCCGTGCAGCCCGGCGTGGGGCAGCCGGGACAGCACAGCATCCCACAAACGAGCAGGGACAGACCATGGGAAAACAAGAAAATGCTCCAAAATATTCCTCTTGTGAGAGTGCAGAGGCCATACTGCAGGATGGCAAGTGCAGTCAAAAACCAGATTTATAGCGTTGGTATTTGCACCCCCAGGGTCCCATCCTGTCAGTCTCCCAGGTCACTGAGATAAAGCACCCCAAAGTGAGCTGGGCGAGGCAGGGACATCTCCCACCTGCAGATTCCAAGGGCAGGGTAACCTGCAGCCGGAACCATGCTGCTCCTCAAAGGAAATATTAATAAAATTTGTCAGACTCCTCCCATGGCACTCACCCATCATCAAATGTTCAGCAAAACCACGTTCCAGGAGTAGGTGAGAATGAGCCACATCAGGGTTTATTACCACAGCAGCTTTTTCAAACCACGAAAGGTTTTGGATAACCTGGGTTGCAGTTTTTCCAGCAACAGGTGCCTTTTCACGGTTTGCCTGCGTGCAGCCAGCAGTGCCGTTTATCTCCGAGCTCTGGTGCCTCAAGTGGGGAGGATTGATGGTGGGACCCCCACACACGCAAACCCCTTCCCTGCCAAAATGTGGGGACGTTGGGACATCACGGGCTGCAGCAAGGGCATAGCAGAGCACTGGGAAAGGCGAGGGGGACATGCACATAAATAACAGCTGGGGTTTGCAGGAAGGGTGATAAATGGGAACGCTGCGATCCCTCGGGAATTATTAACGGTGGGGGAGGCTGGAACCTTGGCTTTGCCCCAGGAGCCGGGCTGTGTGGAGAAAACCGATGGGTGGGAGCGGGCAGGGGGAACAGATGGCTGGGGGAGGCCCGGGGGTCCAGCCGGGAGCGGGGGCTCTCCACCAGCACAGCGCAAGGAGCTGTGGTGAGGTACAGCAGCTGTGTCTGCCCCACGACACAGCTGGGCTGTGTGGGGGAAAAGACCCCCGGTGCCCTCTCCTCCCTGGAGCCCCTCAGGTGGCTCCAGCCGCAGCTCCAGGTGGCCACCGCTGAGTATTGACCCAGCGCTATCTCAGCTCCCACCTTATCAGGGCAAGAGCCAGCTCCGGGCACCAGCACCTGCCCCATTAATCTTCCCCCTGTCCCGCAGGCGTGAGGTCTCGGTGCCTGAAACAACCTGCCCAGGCAGGGAGCAGCAGGGCTTGGGCCCTGGTGCCTGGCACCTGGGGGTGATGGATTGGTACCTGGAGATGACAGGGAGAGGGTTTCTCTTTCCCCTTCAGCTCGTGCTATTGCCCCTGCCCTGGAGAGGGGACCACCTTTTATGCCGGGGCATATTGGTGGCAACTTTTCCCACTGAAATTTGTGTTCTGTAGACTGGGGATGTGGTGCCTTGAGGAAGAGAGGAAATGAGCTCCGGTTGTGAACACAGGGTGCGAAGGAGGGGAGAGATAATTTCCCTGCAGTTTTGATCTGAAATAACAAGCTGAACCTGGGCGAGCAGCCCATGTTTAATCTCCAGCCTTTAGGCTGAAGGTGGAGACGTGATTCCCCACGCCGGGGCCAGCTCCAGGCAGAGCTGCACAAAGTCCAGGCAAAATCACATCTGAGGCCCCAGGAAAATGAGGTAAAGTCTCACAGCTCTGCCTGAAACGAAAACAAAAGCCAGCGATTCTTCATGGCTGCAGCTGCACAACCCCTGGCTTCAAGGGTTAAATGCACTCAGAAATATCAGTGGGGACCATTAAGCACAAAACTTCTGTTTGTCCCTCACACAGAAGGGAGAGAAACCCCACGCTTTGACCAGGCAGAACCCCCAGCAATGATGGGGCAGCTGAGATGATTCCAAATGTCTCATCCCCAGAATTCTGCTCTCACCTGTGGCCCAGCAAACACCACTGTGAGGGTGTATGGAGCTCAGAGGGGCAGAAACTCCTTGTGGGAAATCTCACATTCCTGCTTGGCCCACCATGGGTTTTCTAGGGACATGCCAGGTAAGAGAATAACTAGGGAGGCAGTGACCCAAGCAAAGGCAACGCTGAGCTTTTGCCATAAAACCCACCAAAGGTTGCTGCGTGTCCAGGAATGGAGAAAGATGCTGGAGGTGTTATCACACACCTCCTCCAACGGGAAGGAAGAGCTTCACTAAACAGTCTAAGCTGAGAAGAGCCTAACTAGCCAGCCAAGGACTTGGATTCACAAGCACATAGCACCTGTCAGAGATTAGTTAGCACCATCTAGCCTTGTTGAAAATACAAGTGCACGCTGGTGTACCCTTTACACGTGCCCTGCGAAGCCCACAGCTCCCAAAGGGCAATGCAGAGCAGTCCTGTTAGAAAGCAGAGCTCTCACATCAGCCCTGGGCTGCAAAGCCTCTGAGCAGGGCAGAGGGCACTGCGGCAGAGGGGCCGTGCCCGTGGCTGCCCCTCACTGCTTGGTCGATGCTTTTGGCCTCTCATTAAAAGCCCCTGAAGCCCTCAGGTTATGTTTCCCTTGACGCAGAAAAGCCCAAGGCTTTTGGTGAGGGCACCATGAAGCCCAGGCAAGGCTTGAGGTGGCTGAGGGGCACTGGCACCCTGCGCCACATCCCCTCCTGCGCTCCCCGTCCGTGCTGTGCAGACAGGATGGAGTTTCCCCCTTCCTTACACAAACTTGGGATCTCCTTTTAGCCATTGCTCTTTTTTGTATTGATTTTTAAAAGGGGGCACTGTGGCTTTAAAGAGCTTCCCAGACTTGCCTTTGTGACCGGAGGAGAGGGTGGGGTGGTGGCGGAGGTGGGGACCCAGAAGAATGAAATAAAGAGAAGTACAACAAAAAGAAGTTAAAAGTGTGAGTGACAAGTTTTCGGCAACAGGCTTCAGCCCCTGTGGGGTCGTTTAGCTGAAGAATGGCTACAAATGAACAAATGAGCTGGATTTTCATGCTTGGTGGACGGTGAATGAATAAGCATCTTTTAAAACCCTATCAGGAACTCTTTGGATTGTCATTATAGCTGGGAGGAGGAGGGGGAAAGGCAGACTTTTGAAGGCTGATCATGTGAAAGAATCACGATTCTTTGCCTTTTCTCTGCCGGCAAGCACGGCTACACCGAAACGTGCGGACAGTGCGGCCGCAGCCAAGCATCCTGCCATGGCCCGGCCCAGGAGCGCTTCTGGGGGACACTGGTGCTCCCCCCTGCTCTTTGGAAGAGGCAAGAGGGTCTGCTTTGCTTGCAGGAGCCCCCACTGGTTCCCAGTGGCGTGCAGGGGACAGGCAGCAGTTTGCAGCCTCCTCCTCCGTGAAACCTGACGGTAGTGTCAGAGGCAGACAATGTGAGAGGGCAGGAAGCGACTCACTTAAAGCCTTATTTAGAGCACAGAGCAGCGGCCTGAGGTCAAAGGAATTCGCCTGGGATTATGGGAGTCACCTTCATTTTCTTGCCAGTCCTTAGACACAAGGGAGCCGGCCAGGAGCAAGGAGGAGGGGGATGAGTCTGTTGCTGAGGAAAGGACCTGGGTGTTTCCCCTTCCCTGGCCCTGACAATGAGCCTGGCCTCTCTGAACCATGCACATAATTTACAGCCTCTGTTTGCAGCTAGCTGTTACCCTCAATCCCCCATTTTAACCTTGACTAGAACAGAGCATTGGTCAGACAGTTGCAGGAGACTCCAAAGCCAGAGTTTGCTGAATACCTGTAAAGTCAGAGTTCAGCAGCCACAGAGGAGAGGGAAGATTCAGCAAAGCCAGAGTTCAGCAGCCACAGAGGAGAGGGAAGATTCAGTAAAGCCAGAGTTCAGCAGCCACAGAGGAGAGGGAAGGTTCAGATTGAGACAGGGATAAAATCTCCTTATTTCTGTAATAAATTATAATATCACACATTCAAAAAAAATCATAGAACTGTGGAGTTGTTAAGGTTGGGAAAGACCTTTAAAATCATCAAGTCCAACTGAGGTTTAGGCTGTCTTGTCTAAACAGAAGGAGACCTAAAACTAAATATTGAGGGCGCGAAAACAACAGGTTGTGGCGAAGCATTCTCCCATGGCCGCAAAAATAAAAGTTGAGTTCACCTGGCATGGGATTTCAGCAACCAAACGTGGCAGGGCCTGGGTTAAGTTGGTTTTCACCCTCTCGCCTGCAAGTATGTGAGGGCACAAGCCTGAGCCTCTGAGACGGCCACGGTCCCAGCAGCCACCTGTTTCTCCCACATCAAAAAGTCCGGAGGCCATTACAGCAGCCCTGGTTATAAAAGCCGGGCACTGGCGCTGGGACGGCCCCGTCAAGAGAAATGAGACCATCATGCACTAAACATAGAGAAAAGATAAATGGAAAAGGAGTCTTTCAGTCTTCATTATCAAGTTTCCATGGGTTTGCCAAAACCATAGCAACCAGTTCAAGCAATGATTAACCTAATAATGTGGAGGCAAAGGAAAAAAAAAACGCATTCAAGCCCCTAAAGAAGTCACTAGTTCTCTAGAGGTAGTAAATCTACCCCCCACCCCCTCCACCCCCAACCTACAGCCCCACGGATGGAAGACCAGAAGTATCCGAAGTCTCCAGAAAAACAGAATCGGCAATGCAGTAAAACCCACTGTAGTGACCCCTTTCTGAAAATACAGCACTACAGACATCTCTGTGAACTTTTGTAATACCTGAGCTGCACTGGACTGTCGTGCTCTTCTCACTCCTCTTCCTGCCCATGTCCACCCTGAGCTCTCTTTTGCCATTTTTTTGCAAAAATGCTACTTTTGCAGTGAGTGTGTTGGGATCCTCCTGAGTCCCACGGTATGTGCAGATAGCAAGGGCAATATGATACCTCCTGCAGGGAGATATCAGAGTGGAGCTGCACTAGCAGGGAAAACATTAAATAATTTTATCGCCCAAATAATAATGGTGTTTCACCCGTGGCCACACACAGAGGCCTTGGAGCACTTTGCAGACTGTTAGAGTAGGAAAACAATGCACAATTCAGCCGGAAAGGGGGGGAAGGGGCAGGAGTACTATTAGGTCTTTCATTCTGCCTATCTGATCTACGACGCAGATAGATCACGTTCAGGACTATAAGGGTACACACAGAGGTAGGCACACACGGCCTTTTCCGAGTCCTCAGCCTTGCCCCACGGCCTGTGCTTCTCCAGCAGTGCGGCTGTTTCTACTCAACGCACTGAATAGGCGAAGGAGGGGGCTCTGCATAGATGGGCGGGTCCCAGGAGGCAGCAGAAAGTGCAAAGAGAAAGTGAGATCCGCTCACCTTGCTTGTCAACACTGGCACCGTGGTGCCCGTGCTCCCTCCTCCCAGGTGAGTGGGACACCCGCAGCTCCTCTCCGTGGGACAGTTTATTGACCAAGGCTGGATCAAGTGTACAAGTGGGAAGTCACTGCTTCTCCAGAATCCAGCAAACCCCGTGTGTTTTCTGATCTGCAGAGTGTCTGGTTAACACCAGGGCCATGCCGGCCTCTCCTTTCCCCGCAGGACCGGGCCATGCCCCCCACAGCCCACTTAAATGGACAGCAGCTCCCGGGAGAGACACATCGGGAGAGGCTCCGCGTCGCCCCGTCTGGGCTCGGGCAGACCCCGAGGGCTGAGCCCCGTCGAGGGCGCGGACAGCCGCGCCGTGCCCCCGGCCCGCATTCAGCACCATGGCCAGAGCCCGCGGCGCCGGGGCGGGACGGGGCGCCGGGGCTGTTCCGCGCCCCCGCCGGCCCCCGGGCCCCGGCCCGCCGCCGGCTCTGCCCCGCTCCAGCCCGCCCCGCGGGCCCCGAGGAGCGGGAGCAGCGAGCAGAAAGGGGACGGGGGAAGGAAGGGGCTCCCCGTGGCTGCCCCCCCACCCTCGGCGGGACGGGGGGCGGCGAGGCGGCGAGACAAGGACCCCGGGGTGCCGCACCCGGTCGGGTTCCACTCTCGCCTCTTTCGCTGCGGTGCGGGAAGGGGAGGTTGTTGCGGGGAGGGGGGGAGAGTTGTTTGTGCGTGAAGCTTTGTTTCCAGTAACCAAATTTCTTTTGTTCTACAAATTGCCTCAATAGCGTCTCTTTGCCGCGGGCAAACGGGCTCAGCTGAGAACAATTAGCATCACAATAGGTTTTTGGCCTCACGGGCCGCTTTGTCTAGCGGCGGCCGCCCCGCCGGGGCAGCGCGGAGCGGGGAGGCGGCCTGGCCGTAAATCTACCAGCTACAAATTGAGTCCCGACAGGAGAGGGCCGGGAAGGGCTTACGGAATTCATGCGGGTTCTCTTCTCGCCGTGGCAGGGGAGGTAGCGTCTTTCCCATCTCCTGCGCTTTTAGCTGGCCTGACGCTCCCCTCCCCCGCTCAGGGCTTCAGGTTCCGGTTGCTGCCCCCTGTCCCTCCCCTGCCCCGGCTAAACTCACTCCCGGGGAGGATGGGGTCGGCCTGAGGCGACGCTGCCCCGGGCACCAGTGCCACTGCAGGTGCTGGAGCGCTGTGCCACAGGGACGTCCTTAGAACAGCACCGCGGCCGGGCACCCCTCACCTGGAGACGGTGGGACGGCACGGGCCGCGGCTCTGCGCTAAAGGCACCTGCAGAGAGAGGCCGGCTTTAAATCCGAGCGTGGGCCTCGACGGGCACACGCCGGCGTGCGCACAGGAGCGGGACCCCGCTGCGCCGCTCTCCATCGCCGCTCCTCCCCCGCGAGGGAGCGGCTTCGCACCGGGCACACCGCCCGGGGCCCCGAGGAAGCCCCCGCGGGGCCGGCGCTGCCCTTCCCGGCGCTGGTGCGCATGATTTTGAAACTCCCGGAGAGCCCTCGGTGATAAAAACACGGCGTCGCACAGGTCTGGCCGCGACACACTTTATTTTTCCTCTTCTCTTTCTTCAGAAAACCCAAAATATAGCTGCGGGTACAGACAGCTGGACCACCAGTAAAAATACTCTTATATACAAAATACATATTTGTTACGAAATATAATCAATAAATACCGATAGCGACAAATTAATATAATTTACCGTTAACGAGTACAAAACCGTGATTTGTTTTTTTTGCCCGCCCGCTCCCGCTGCGCTTTCCGGCCGAGCGGGACGGACGGGACGGGGCGGGGGGGGAGCGGGGCTCCCGCAGCCCCCCGGCGCTCAGCGCGGGGAGTCCCCGCTCCGCTCCGCCCCGCCGGTTCTTTGAAGGCGACAAGCGGGAGGACCCTGGCCGGGCGGCGGGCTCAGAGGAAGGCGGGGAAGGCGGCGGGGCCGCGGCGCAGGGCGGCGGGCGGCGGGGCCGCAGGGCAGGGCGAGTCCCAGGGCCCGGGGGAGGCGGTGGCGGGGGGCGGCGGCGGCGCGGGGGGCTCGGGCAGGTTCTGCTCGGCCAGGCGGAGGCTCTGCGTGAGCGCCCAAATGTAGTTGTGGGCGAAGCGGAGCGTCTCGATCTTGGTGAGCTTGGCGTCGTCGGGGAAGGTGGGCAGGACGCTGCGGAGCGCGTCCAGGGCGGAGTTGAGGTGGTGCATGCGGTTTCTCTCCCGATCGTTTGCCTTCATGCGCCGGCTCCTCTTCTGCTTGCTGAGCAAACCCTCGTTCCGCGCCTTGCCGCGGCCCCGCCGCGCCTTCCCCTTCCTGCGGGCCGCCGTGTCCCGCGGGGCCAGGGCGGTGCGGGCCGGCGAGGGGCCCCGGCTGCCCGCGGAGCCCCCCCCGGCCGCCGAGGAGGGGTCCTCGGCGCCACCGAAATACGGCTGCCCTTCGTCCGGCGAGCGGTCGCTCTGCGGGGCCATCCTGAGAAGCCAACCCCGCGTCGGCCGGCGCGGGAGAGCCTTGTCCCCCGCGGCTGTGTCTGCTGAGCCCGGCCGAGACTGCGGAGCAGAAGAGCGGCTCTGGCTGCGCGCTCCGCGCCGCTCCCGGCGGTCCCTCGGGTGCGGGCAGGAGAGGTTGTGCCGGCGGCACACGACTGCCGTTAAGCCCCTATATATAGGGCCGGCAGACAATGGGGATTTCCCGGCCGGGCGGCGTGTGCACCCCCCCGCCCTCACCCACCCCTTGGCACGCTTTTATCTTATCAACCCGACGGGAGCGTGCCGGCCCCGGCACCGCCCGCTGCCCCGGCCCCGCCACGCGAGACCCCGCCGGCTTCCACGCCGCGTCGTGCCGCGCCGGGACCCCCCCGCCCCTGCCCGCCAGCCCTCCCCGGGACGGGACCCCCGGGCCGAGCCGCCGACCCCGCGCGGGGGGGCTGCACCACGGCCGCACTCTCCGGGGCTCCGCCGGGGTGCAGTGGGGGTCGCGGCGGGGTACAGGGGCACGGTGATGCCAGAGGGCTCCCCAGTACTCGGCTGCGTAACGCGGGGAAGCGCCGGGCCCCGGAGCGGCCGGGGACCCACCGCCGGGCCAGGCAGCGTCTCCTCCGGTGCCAGCCGTGAGGGTGCAGCTGGCACCATTCCGGCTCAGCTCCCCTCGGCACAGCCACAACCACTTCCCGCTGCTCCGGCGCCGCGTGGCACTCCCGGCACATCCCCTCCGATCCCGGAGGACAGCGAGGGGACCCCGCCGCCTCCCGTCACCCTTCTCCTCGCCCCTGCAGCGCCAGTAACCTCCCCGCGCCCCCCGCGCATCGACCGGCGGAGCTTATAGGCGCTGCGCTGCGGGCGACGAGCGCCAGCACCGGAGGGGACAGAACGCCGTCCTCCAGCCCCCACACGCGCAGTGACTTTGCTCCCACGAGGGAAACAGAGGCTGGATCCCGCGGGGGAAGGGCCTTCCCGGGGCCCGAGGCCATCCCGGCCCCGTCGGCCCGGCGCCGGGCCCAGGGGCAGCCGCGCTGCCGCCGGAGCTCTGTGCGCAAAACGTGCCGGGGACTTTTGCGCACCGGCTTCGGCGGGCGGCGGGGAGCGGCCCGGGCCCGGGGCATCTTTCCCCGGCGGAGGGCGAGGGACCGGGAGTAGTGAGGCCCGGCTCCCCCTGCACGGCAAGACGCCCCCGGGCGTGCGGGCAGGGCCGCCGGGAGGGCTCAGCCCTGGCGGGGCGGGAGTCCCCCCTCTCCTTCACCAAAGCGGCGCGACGGATCCCGGTCGGGGATCCCCGCCCCGGGAGCGGCCGGAGCGGCCCCGTCGGGCCGCGGTGGGGCGGGGGGCGGCTCCCCCTGCCCGGCCTGGTCCCCGGCCCCACGGGGTGGCCTCGGCCGGCGCGATGCGCGGCGGTGTGGGGCTGTGCGCGCTGCCTGTCCGGGAGCGCGGTGCGGCGGGCGGACAGCCCCGCTGGGAGGGCGGGGGAGGGTGCCGAGGGGGGCCGGCCACCGCGGCGGCTCGGGCGCCCCTTCTCGAGGGGCGGCTCGGAGGGCAGCGGAGGATGAATAGGAAGGGCCCGGCGGGGTTGGGGTTGTTTTTTTGTGCCTGTGCAATTGGATGACAAAAAAATCTGGCGAGCGAGTTTCCAAGCCTCAGACTGCCCACTTCAAACGTCCTTCAAACAAAAGCTGAAGAGGAAAAGAAAGCCCCACCTGGTACCGCTGTTTGCTAAAATAATAATAAATAGATTTCGTTTAATAAATAATTNNATAATTACAAGAGATTGTAAAGTGGAGTACTTTGGGAAGCATTAATCATGGGGCTGGGGGCAGACATCACCTGCTGGCAAACAAGACAACTTTATTGTTAAATCACCTTCCCACTGCCACTTTCCGATAACTCCCTCCCGTCGCCACAAAGCCCGGCCGGGGATGTTTACTCATAGTTAGCATAACAAGCACCATATTACCACGAACGTGATAAAAACCCGCGGGGGCACCGCTGCGGGCTCCCGCTCACACCTGGCCGGGCCGCCCGGTGCGGAGCTGGCACCCAACGGCCCTTCCAGGAGGGGCCCTGCTGCCGTTTACATTGGCCTGGTTTATGCTGCTTTATAACAGCTTNCTTATTTTATTGAAAACATATGGTAACCAGAGCGGCCCCGGCGCATCCCTCGCCTGCCAGGCGTCGGGAACGTTTGGCGACCCGGGGCTCGGCCGCAGCCCGTCCGCCCGCCCGCCGGGGGCTGTTTGCTCGGCAGAGGGGAGGGCAGATAAGGCCGGGCCCGCTCTCGATCCTGGGGGTGACCCCAGGGGCCGGGGGCCGCCGGCCGCTCCGCGCCCGCCACCCACCCCGGGGCCACCGGTGCGCGCCGGCGGGGCCGGTGATGCGGCGGTGGCGGCGGCGGGCGCACGGCGGAGGCACCTGCCCCGGGGGCCGCCCCGTCCTTCCCCCGCTCCCTCCGGCCGGGCTGCTCAGGAGGTACCGTGATTTGCGCTGCCATATGTCGGTCGGGTCGGCGGAGCAGCTGCTGCCCCGGCCCTACCTACCCGGCGCATAATACCTGGGAGCCGCAGCCCCGCGTCCCCCTTTGAGAGGGCAGCGCGGCGGGGCCGGGCCCGCGCCGCTGTTTTGTGACTTTATTGTGGCGCCCAACAGATGCACGCCGGCCCCTCCTGCCCCTCGCCCCGGTGCGAGCGCGCTGCTCGGGACACAAGGAGCACAGATGCCAGGCACAAGGTGCACCAGATGCACCCCTTTGTGAATTCAAACAATATTTCTCCCTTCCTCCCCCCCCCACCTCCCTCCTTTTCCTGCAGGAGTGGGAGAAGAAGGGGCGCAAAAAGGAATTTATATATATATAAAAAACAGACTGGAGAGGAGAGGCGAGCCCCGGCAAGAGGCGGCTGGAGCGCGTCCCCCGGAGCCGCCCGACGGAGCGCACGGGCGGGCGCAGCGGCGCGGCCCCGGGGAGGGAATCGGCCACGGACAGGGGCCAGGAATGCCCGGCGGGACGGAAGGAGCCGCCTCGGGAAGTCGTTCAGTACTTCCTGAGCGCTGACCTGGACACAACAGAGCACGGTCTGTCTGTTCAATGGGCAGCTGAGGGGTGGAAGCTCCTGAGCGGCCGATATGACCAGTCCTCAGCACCTGTCATCGTGCATCAAAAGGTCCCTTGGGGTCACGAAAATACTCCAAGGGCTGGGAGAACCTCTGCTGTGAGAACCTGAGAGAGCCGGGGGTGTTCAGCCTGGAGAAGGGGAGGATCTAGGGGGACCTTAGGGACCCTTCCAGTGCCCTAAAGGGCTCCAAGAGAACTGGAGAGGGACTTAGGACAAGGGCATGGAGTGACAGGACAAGGGGGAACGACTTCACACTGACAAAGGGCAGTGTTAGATGGGATATTGGGAAGGAATTCTTCACGGTGAGGGAGGTGAGACCCTGGCACAAGGTGACCAGAGAAGCTGGAGCTGCCCCTGGATCCCTGGAAGTATCCGAGGCCAAGTTGGACAGAGCTTGGAGCAGCCTGGGATAGTGAGTGGCTGTGGGGAGTGGAGCTAGATGATCTTTAATATTTCTTCCATCCAAATCATTCTACAATTATGATTCTGTGCAAGGAGAAATAAGCCCTGGGATAAGGGAGGCTGTCACTTCACCAGAAGAGGAGAAGCCCTGAATGAAAGCCCAAGAGTTTTCAGTGTGCAATCCCACTCTACAGTAAACCTCTCTCCGTGCTTATGTGCCCTCAAAACAGCCAGACAGGAGACGGCTTCATAAGGCTGCAAGAGCAGACGGCTGTTCTGAGACATTCTGGATCAGAATGCATCAACCTTTAGCATAGAAAAAACCTGGAATATCTCTGGCTAGGAGAGAGGAAAGGAAAAGAAGTACCATGGAGAGGAAAGGCAGGGAACAAATGCCAAGTACAAAAGGGTCAGTTGGGTAGTGGTGTGTGATGCCTACAGGTGGGTCCTGTGGAACCTGTTACCTTGAAGTATTTATTCAACCATCCAAGCATCTACCCAGGCAGAGAAGGTCCTCACTTCTCTGGGAGCCAGTCTCCTCCTGTCATTCCCAGCTCTGCCAGGCTTGCTCCCCTCCCCATTTGCGGCAAGTGTCTCCTTGCCCCAGCCTCTCTCACCTGCCAGAAAAAAAGGGTGTTCCCTCCACCCTGTTGCCAGCTTGGGCAGAGAGGGTCGGTTAAACATCTCCTTCACTTAGATTTTCCAAGTTCTTTAAACTCTGCACCAAGTTTCTGGTGAGCTCTGGCAGCAGCACCCAGACTTCACCAGCTGGCAGTGGCCAATTTACCGGCCACCAGCTGGGCAACACAGACTTGAGGCTTCAGTATTGGTTTGCACCAACTCTCCTTTGGCCATCAGTGAATGATTACAGACCATGGATATGCTGAGCTCAGACTGCCACCTTCCTGACCAGCCCTTCATTCCTATAAGGATAAAAATGTAACTTCTGGCATTTTGGTGCATGATAGAAGCACAGCAAACAGGTCTTTTGGCCTCTCTGTAACTCCTCGCTCCCCAGCTGCCCATCAAACAGACAGATGGTCCTTAATGGCCTCCAAAAATAATTAAAGGTGTGCTTTCCTCTCTTGATTTAGAGGCTCCGCCGCTCAGATTTTGAACGCACCAGAATCCACCAGAGCTGGCTTTTGAGAAGCAAAGAAAGTTGCTAAAAACCAGGAGTTGGGAAGGAAATACTCTGTCCAATCTGGAAAAAAGGGCAGAGGTGCCCTGATAGACTCACCCACCACTCACCCCTCTACAGATCTTCATCAAAGCCCTCAACATGAGACAGAGCAAGACGGGGGCTCTTTAACCCTTTCTTCGCCAACTGCATTTGCTGCCAGGTCGCTGCCACCACAGAGAGATGTGCCCAGTGTGGTTTAGGGGTCCCTGCTCAAGCCAAATCCCCGCTGCCAGGAGGGATGTTACTCAAACTTGTGCTGTGGATATTTTCCCACTGGCCTCACGCACTTGCTGGTAACTGGTTCATGATCCTTCCATCGCCGTTCTTGGCTGTGCCATCCACATCCTGCACCCTACAGTGCTCTGGTGACTGGCCCACAGGGTTTAATGCACTTGCAGCCCCCACACCCATCCCAGCAGCACCCACACTCCCGGTGCGTGACCCCACTCCCTCCCTGACCAGCCCTGTGCCAGCCCAGTCTCTTCCCATCTTCCTCCTTTTGGTCTCAGGAAGCATCATCCCTTCCTCTGCTCTAGTTTTGTCATTCCCTCGCTCCCTTCCCCACATCTTTATGCCCTTCTTCTGGTACATCCTGCACTGGTGTCCCTGCCAGGCAGGCATGGTGCCCCATGGCAGCTTTCCCCAGCCGTTCCTGCCCACCTGCACACGCCCCATGCCTGTTCCCCTCTCCCAACCCTTCATCCAGCGCTGGGCTCCATCTGCCAATCTCCTAACCTTTGAATTGGAGCCCTCTCCTGTCCTGCACTACTGCAGTGCTGAGTAGGAGACGATTTTATATCCAGATGGGACCATCTGCTTCCACAAGTCCAGGTGCATAACGAACCTGGGGAGCCCACGACAGCACAGCCCCACCTGCCAGCCCATGCCAGGACATCTGTAAAGCTGAGCACCCAGCCCGACTCCTGTATCTCAATAAAAAATCAGGTATTTGCAACAATTAAAAAAAAATGTATTTTCACAAAAGCTGCGGTTCTAATCCAGTAGTTTAGCTGCAGCCCAGCTCTGCAAGACAAGTCACCACCAGCCTGTGTGTGTGTGATTTTGGTGAGCACGATTTAAACTCATGCCAACAGGTTGCAGCGGGAGGAAGGCAATGATCTCAGGGCAGGTAACAGCAGGGGAACCTCGAGGCACTCGGCACCCGAGTGCAGCCAGAGCACTGTCACCATCTGCCCCAGCTGCAGGGAGGGGAGCAGGCCAGCCCTGCCCGCGCAACTGGGCTCCAGCACGACCTGCGGCTGGATGCTCCAGCCCGTGTCCTAAAGGGTCCCAGCCGCTTCCTGCTTTTTGTCAGCACTCCCATCATTTCCCCTCATTGTCAGGCAACCGGCCCCAGTTCCCCCCGGCAGGTCCCGGATATCGGCGTTTTTCGGGGTCTCTGGTCCCAGCAAAGCCCCCGTGTGCTCAGGGACACATTATCTGACATCCCCTCATCATCTGACATCCCCTCAGTCCGGGGCTACACCTCCCTCCCCCAGCTCTTCACCACAATCCCCACCATTTTCCACCATCATTTACGTTTTTGAAGTAATTTCTTTTTTCTTTTTTTGTCTTTTTTTTTTTTAAAGCAAACCATCTACCATATGTTCTCCCCTGAAAGGGGCAATTGTTAACAGATCATTAAAACACCGTGGCGAGTGCTCTGAGATTCCTTCCCTCAGTCTTACGCATTATCCCGTCTCTGTCACCCTTTCAATGCGGCTTTGAGGGCTCTGCTTTTCTAACTTCCTTCTCGGGGGGGGAAAAAAAAAAGAAGAGCGAAAGAGCCACTAAAATGACCCTCTTCACAGCTCTCCTCCTTGCCTTTCAATGTCTTTTGCGACACCCAACAATAATTGGGGTGGGGGGCTGGCGTGCCGCTGCTGCTGTCACCGGGCGGGGGGTGGCAGGGCCACATCCTGCCCCGTTCACAGGGTGCCAGGGTTGGGATAGCAGGATAAGGGGTGACAGAGGTGCTGCTGACAACCTCTCCTTCCACTGCTGGCCAAGGGGACTGCTCACACAGCACATCCCGGTGCTGTCCCTGTTCCTGGGATGGGGCTGTACTGGGCTAAGGCATTCCTTAGAGACCTCATTCCCTCGGGTGCATCAGGTGCTTTCAGCAGCATAAAAACCTTTTATATGGAAATAAGCTAACAGCTGGCTGGGAAGAGAGCTAAGCCCAGAGATGGAGCCCTTTCAGGGGCTTGGATATTTCACCTCCCTTTCCTGGAGAATTAACACTGTTTTAGGAGATACCAAACAATGGGAAGCTGGAGACCATCAGGGGATGGACCACTTCTGCCTGAGCAACAGCCTTGGGTTGAGGGACACCTCCTGCAGTCTCTGTACTCTTGTGATCAGGAGGGACAGGGCTTTGGGAGCTCACACAGAAGTTCCTTACCTGTTCCTTATCTTCTCCATATCCACCAGGGATTTGGCCATTTCTCAAGAAGACCATGTTCCCCGACTCATCCAGCCAAGCTCCAGGCATGGTTTGCACCTCTGCTCCACCTTTCCCAGCAACCAGCATGAGGCCCTGGGAATTTGCACTTCCCCATCCCAGCAAAGGAGTGTGCTGCATGGGACCCGAGAGAGTGCAACACCTCCACTGGGGAAAGAGGGGGAGAGGCAGCAAAACCCAGTTATGTTTGAAAAAACCCACAGAAACTTCAAAGCCCTGCACACAGATTTCTCCAAGGATATTCCACAGCAGCTCACCAGCTTTGTCAGGGCCTGGATGTAGCTCCAGGGAACCCAGAGGGCTCCATTCCCCCTGGCTCTTGCCCTTCAGCCAGCAGGGTTTCCCTGGCACCCTACAAACCCCTCAGGGTGCTGTGTTTATTTTAACCCAGGAGAGTGTGGCCTCAGGCTGGAGGAGATGGTGCTCCTTGCTTTGCTCCAGCCGAGGGATGGAACAGGTCTGTCCTGCACAGGTCCCTCTGCAGAGTCTCTGAGGGTCCTGGGAATACTGCGGCAAAGTAATGCTCGCCTGGTGCTGGGAGCTCCCTGCGCTTCCCCAGGCAAAACTTCCCATCCCAGAACCTGCTGCTCACCCACAAGGAGTCTCCAAGCAGGGCTGAGCACTGCGATGGGGTTGGGATCAGCAAACCAGCACCCAATGCTCAGAAGGGTGAGGCAGTTTTGTCCTGGTGTGCACATCCCAGGCAGCTCTTCTCCTTTCCAGGACAGCAGCTTTCAGCTCTTCACCAAGGACAAAACTTCCCATAGGAAAAAAAAAAAAATCCTTCAAAGGAGCACGCTGGAAATGCACAGGGCTCCCACTTTCCTGAGGGCATTTAACAGCTGCCTTTGCCGAGGGCTCTGGACGCTGCTGCAGGGCAAAAATGTATCCCTTAGCACTGCAGAGACGGATCAGGGCAGGAGCTGAATCCAAACCCAAGCTGTACTTTCATCCCGAGTGCACAAACAGATGGAGCCGTGTCAGTTTTAAGCAGCAGAGTGTAATTTTGACAAGACAAACAAGCAGCACTGCTCTCCCACCACCGATGAAGATGCTGCCCTCTCTCCCCCCTCCCCCAGAAGGCACAGACATTAAATGAGGATGCAAACCCGCAGCAGTGTCCATGCCACTGGTGTTCCTGTGGTCGAGGCGATCTCCCTGGCCCAGCACAGCCCACAGGGTCTCAGCAAGTGGGAGCACCTGCCCTCTGCACATGATTTCTTACCAAAAATCAATTCCTGAGCTCACACGAGAACCTTTGAATAATCAGCTGCTGGGAAGTCCTGGTGAAGAAAAGCGCTTTAGGAACACAAATCTACAAAACAACTTTTAGCGAAACAGTTTTTGTATCTTAAACACTGATATTTTTCCCCAGCGGGGGAAATTAGCTCATCCCACCTCCGAGGAATGAAGGTGAAGCCGTAGCCAGCTGCTGTGTCCTGAGTGTCCCTCCCTGCCTCACGAAGAGAGGAGAACCCCCGCGGAGGTTCGGTGCTGCTGAGGGATTTCCTCGGAAGCTGTGCCTGCACACAGGAGCTCCTTGCAGCACAGCCGGGGACGCAGGTCCGTACAGCCGGGGCTGTGTGGATGCAGAGCTTTAATTCCCAGCCAGGAGGGATGTAATCCGTGCCCTGCGGTACGGCGTATCCATACCACCAGAGGGAGACCTGCTCGGCGTTTCTCCTCCGGATCGGCGCCAATTAAAGGTTTTTATCAAGTCTCAGCGGCAGCCTACACAGCAGAGGCTGTGCACGATGCTCCAGCCAGGCACCCAGCCCGCCAGCGTGCGTCCCCCGGGTGCTGTGCCGAGTCTGTGCCTCGGTGGCCGCATGAAATAGAGGTAAATCTCTTTTTCTGAAAGGTGACGGAAAGCAGGAACGCGTGGAGCACGAACAACCGGCAGCTCACAGTCGTCAGAGCGCTCTAAAATTACACACACAGAATAATCCATAGTTCCGGGATTTTGTGGAGTTGTGTCAGTCTTTTAAGGAGTAGCCACGGAGCATTTTGGTAAATCAGGTTAAGGAGGCATCTGTGAGGGGCAGCCCAGCTGTGGCTGCTGCTGCCAGGAGGACAGGCATTAAATGACATCAGCGTTCCTCACCCATCTGAAGGCAATTTTCTCATCAGCTCTCTGGAGAAGGCAGCTGAGCAGAGAATTGCTGCATCTCTCTCCTCCAGCCACCTCCCAACAGGCATCATCCCTCCCTCCAGTCACCATGGCCTGTGAAGCCAAGAGCTAGCCTCCTCAGATCCCAGGAAATGGGAAGGGTCAATAGTTTTTGAATCAATCATTTATTAAACAAAATCACACAGGGTTTACTTTGTAATTGTCAGGTTGACATCACTCCCACCCAAACACTGTGAATGACACCAGGGATGGCTGAAAATTCAGTACAGCCCACAAATTTTCTTCTTAAAGGGATAATTTCTCTCTTGTATCCCAAAACGCTCTCCCCATTTCCTTTAAACCACCTGAAGTTTAACCAGCTTCTGCCACCTCCTGGTTTCTGGGCTAGCTCATATTTCACACCACGCCCACATTTACAAAACACTATTAGAAAAAAACCCCAAAAACTTCTGTCATCAAAGGAGAAATTCCTTTCCAAAGGAGGAAAAAATGAGAATCTGTCATTCCCACCTTCCCAGCGCAGTCTCTGCTACAAACCAGCTTCAGCTTCAATTTTCCCATCCTTCCCCAGCAGTCAGCTCCATCCTCCCAAACTGCTCCTCCTTCCTCTCTTTGCACACAAATCCACCCTTAAACCACACCTTGCTTCTTAACTTACCAGAACACATTATTCAAGACAGAGAGCAGGAAAACTCTGGGGGACAAGGAGCAATTCAACAAGTAGTATCCATGTGCAGGGCCCAACGCTAGAGTGTGCTGTGTAGGAAAGGACAGCTGGGATCGGGGCTGGGATCTCTCTCCCTAGAAACCATCAGGAACTCCCAAGAACTAGACGAGTCCTTTTCTGGCTCCTGGAAACGCATGAAGTTTGCTCAGAAATTCTTGGTGAAGGCAGAGAGTTAAGCAGCAAACGCTGAGTTTTGAAGAAAGCAGAAGAAAATGTCCAGGACAAGAATTTTTTTAAAAAAAACACAACTACAAAAAGCAGCAAGGAGAGAATAATATCAGATGTTGCCCTGTTTTTCTTAGTGGAGTGTTCGGGAAAGCCGAGATTTACATTCAGGATATAAACCTGCTTTATTCTCATCCTGACTTTGGTTTAATTGAAATATTATGATAATTAGGTTTTGCATTTTGCCTGCAGGCCTGGCTGGGGCTGGAGAGACTGCAGAGAAGTGCTCAGGACAAAGGAACACCAACAAAAACCCCAGAGCTCTTGGTGGAGAAGCAAGGGAGGCACAGATGTTCAGTGACTCTCCAAAATCCCAGGCAGGCAGCATCCAAGCCACAATCACAGCTCCTGCTGCTCCTGCCTCTTGATTCAGCATTTGAGGGACAGGCTTAACTTACATAAGAAAATAAAGATAATGTTAAATAAAACCCGTGTTCCTTTTTTTTTTTTTAAGAAAAACGACTCATTGTTTTTATTTCAACAGTAAATTTTAGAAACATGTTGACATACAGAACTCCAAAAAAATATGAAGTCATAAATCACCTAGTTAATTTACTAAAGGGGAAAAATACAGTACATCCATGACTCAAATATCCTGTAAGTTTATACAAAAGCCAGACAGTAATAAACTGCATTAAAAAATAGATCAAGCATCACCTGACTGATTTGACATTGGCATTTGCCCCGTTATTAAAAGGCACAGAAGACTGAGCAATGAAAGCGATCAGCATCACATCCATTATTGTCAGTAAATTCACCACCATTAGCATCAAACCCCATTATTAAACACACCTTTAATATTCACCGCGTCGATCCGTAAGAAATCTCTCTGGAAGGAGTAAGAAAATGAACTTGGAAAAGGACAAACACTTAAATACGACACCCCGAGACGCGAAGACACTTCCTAGAAATCAACGTTGAAATCTTCCCCGGCTTTCCCTGGCCGGGTTATCAGTCAGCAATCACTCAGAAGGAGATTTAATGATCCACACACCCAACGCTCCGGCGGTCCCGCCGGCAGCACGGGGCCCCTCCGGTGCGTCCCGGTCACACCCAGCACCGGCTGCTTCACCACCCCGCGGAGTCTGGAACAGCCGGCACGGGCCAAAGCTGCTGGGTTTGCCTGCTTTCGCCGCGTTTCGGGCCCTCCGGGTCAGCCCGGGTAACACATGCAGCAGCCGGCCCCAGAGAACTCGGGGGCAGCTCGGTGCCCGGCCCCGAAGAAGCTCTCGCTCAGCTTGTGCTCCGTGATGATGTCCTCCACGCGGGTGATGTACAGCAGGGACAGCAGCACCCCCAGGAACTGCCAGGGGAAGGAAGGGCAGCCCCGGTCAGACAGCACGCTCAGCCTGTCTCACCGGAGCGTTAGGAAGCTGTCACAGCTAGGGGAGGACTCAAAAAACAAACAAACAAAAACAAAAACAAAACAACACAACAAAAAAAACACACCACCACCACCACCCAAGGAAAAGCGAATTGCCTCACCAAACCCTGCAACATATCACAGCGATGCTACTAAATTACCAGAATGCCACCTCAGCTTATCAATTACGTTAAATTAGAGGAGAAAATTATGATTCCAGTCAAATGAGATTCCAGACACCGGGAAATCAGACGTTCCCTCTCACGGTTCACACAGCGGCCCTCCCTTACCTGGGGCAGCAATATGCCCAGCAGCACGCCAGCCATGATGCTGTAGTTGTCCAAAAACCAAATGAGCACAGCATTCGTGCACCCTCGGACGTAGATGATGTGCTGAACACTCAAGCGCTGCAAAATACCAGAGTAAGGGTTCAGCAGGCAGTCCCACTGGCGTGTGATACACGTGGAAACTCAGAACTCAGGGAGGCAGATTTGGTTCGCCTTCCCACCTCTTTAAACTCACTGAGTTTAACAAAGCCCTCATCGGTAACTCTTCCTTCTGTTGATAAGCTGCTCCACACCTCAACAAATTACTCCAGTTTTTAAAAGTTATTCCACGCCTGAGTAAGTTACTTCATTGCCTGAAACCCGTTTGTTGCAGCTATTGTTCAACAAGAAATGTACCCAGTTCTCATTGAAGACCACTCAGAAAGCAAAAAAGTCTCTCTTTAGCTTTCATCTCCACTTCCAAGTTGAAAATACAGCAGCAGAAAAACATAAATTGTGGACCAAGTGCTTTGCAAAAAGACCCTAAAGAGGACAGGAACAAGAGGATTTTGGATTCCGTCCTGCAAGCTGCGGTGCTCCGTGACCCCCAACCCATAACATAGAAAGCACTTGAGGCTGCAGAGGGTCCTAAGCAGATGAATGGGGTGAAGTTAAGCATATGCTGAAGTGCTCCGTGTCAGAGCCCGGCTGGAGCGTTCAGGTGATTAAGCCACAAATCAATGAATCCAAACGAACACAAGTTGTATTTAAAGATAACCGGTAATCCCAAAAACCAACAACCGGGGCCGGCATTGTGCTCCAAGTGCCTCAAATGAGCTGGGGAGAGGAGCCTTTCCAGAGCAGCCCCCCACCCTGCCTCGCCCCGGCACTTCAAAGCCAGGAGTGGAGAACTCAGGGCAGATCCAATTACCGATTTCCCTTCTTAATCACTCTGCAATTACTGCCTTGAGGCGGCAGTCTCTCCTCTGGAGTCACTGGGGCAGTTCCCAAAGGGAAAGCTGAAGGAGGAGGCCCCATCCCACTCCTGGAGGGAGGGGGAGGCGGCCAACACAACCAGGGAAGTCCCACTGCTCTTCCAGGAATACTATCACAGGCTCGAAAATAAAACACAAACACACTCCTGGGATATAAAATACTGAGAAAAAGCTAAGGTGGCTTTTATCAATGCCAATTTTACTCAGTGAGAAACTTTGGCTTTTAATCACTAAAAGCCAATTTTCGAATTTTGAAAGCAGCTTTTTGTGCATTAATTGTGCAATTAGCTTAGGAGAAGTTGTCAACAAAGAAGGAATCGTGGAAAACGCAAAGAAGGGAAGACACAAACATCAAACAAGATTAGTTTTTTCTCACATATGGAAATTATTCCAGGAAAAAAGAACCATTTCAATTCCCGATTTAACTGCCGGCAGACTAAAGCACACAGAAAATAGTTTTATAACAGACCAAAAAGAATGCAGAGAAGCAGCACCCTCTGCCATGACAGGGTGGGCACTGGTTTTGTTACCTCTTGGTCAATGGTTTTGTATCCACACATGGTGTTGATAATGTCTGTCTGAAAAGAAAACAAGCAATATGAACTGCAGCAGGAAACTAAAATCACAAAGATATTGTTTTTACTCTGTGTTCACCCAGCTCATACAGGAGCAATGACAGGGTTATTTCCCAGTCCAACACCAGTTTATCCCAGCAGCCCCAGTGTCAGATTTAGTTAGAGCCCTACGTGATTTTAGAGGAACTAGTATTGTCAGTGTGTCACAAGACATCTGAACCATTTCTATCCAACAAAACCAGGGTGGCATTAGCAACCCACAGGAGCTGTGACAGAGCTGTGTGACACAGCCGTTTCCACAGAATGAACAGCTGGATCTCCTCTTAAAGCCTTCAGAATTTAACACACCTCATCAGTAAAACCAGGGGTTAACACGGCCTTCGTGCCAAGATGATGACAAATTTAAGCTCAGAAATACCTTCAGTTTCAAATAACTTCCAATACTACGAATGTTTTTTTGCAAGACTAAATTCATCACAATATTCATACAATACCATTATATACATGAATATAAACCCCATACATTTAAAAGAGACTGTGCATTCACCACAGATTACTAACGCATTTCCTGTAGCCATGTCATGCCTTCTGTGGGCTCCAAGGTTCTACCTAGAAAGCCTGGAAAAGCCAGCCTGAAAATACTGTCCTTCACTTAAAAATCATCCAATGTAAAAACCCACGGGCAGCAAAGGAAGCAGTGAACAAAGCCAAAGGCATGGAGGAAAAAAGGAAGTTTTTAAGCCCCCCCAAAAAGCTGGGATCTCACCTTGAATGCACAACTGTCTGACAAACAAGGTTCAGCACATTCCTAGAAGGAAAAGCTCGGACCATTCCACAGGGCTGTTGGGGAACCGTGTGGGGTACCCACCTGCCAACCACAGGTAATAAATACACCTGGAAGTCAATATCAATATTAGGCAGCAGTGTGTTGTGCCGGCTGTGAGTGATCTCACTGCTGAAGCCTGACCGACCCACACACGGTGACTCCCAAAATATGTGACTGCAAGCAAGGCAGTCCCCTCATTTAACTTTAAACACAGAATTTGCTGACAGGACATTGGGGCATAAGCAAATCTATGCAGAGGTGATAAATGCATTGGAAACAGAGGATTAAAGGCATTTGGGACTAATTTCTATCTGCTACACTAGTGTAAGTCTCTAATAAATAATTTAGCTTGAACATAGTTCCTTTAGAGCCCCCCCAGGATGAGCTGGCTGGTGTTAGCAGAAGGCTTTTACAGAGGATCAGAGTCCAGGCACCAACATTAGCGGGAGTTTTCCATGACTACAAAGCCAATGAGTAATCACAAACCATATCTGCAGCTTTCCAGAACAGAAACCAGCCTGTGTTTGGAAGGATTTGTCAAACACACAAGATTGATGCATTTTCTGGCTGTTTCTTCCCCGAGGCAGCCTTGCACAGCCCTGGTGCTGGTGTTACTGTGCTCAGACTGCACAGCACAGCAACAGCATCTCCCTGCTGCAGAGCCACCAGCCCTCACCTGCTGCAGCACCTGGAGGAACCACACTTCCATCTGGGGCTTCTCCCTGCCTTTCAATTAACTTCCCTGAGCTTAGCACTTGATGGGCTACAAGCAGCCTCATCTCCTCCCTCCCCAGCCATGTCAGTGAAGCATGCAGAGACTGTACTCCCCGTTTTTCCCTGGAGAAGTTTTTATTTCAGTGCTTTCCCTTTCCTGAAGGCAAAATCCTGAGTTGCTCTGCTCCATCCAGCTGCAAATTCTTTCTCTCAAACACCAAGGACTCAAAGCATAACTGTTCTGCTTTGGTTTCTGAGAATTAATCAAAGCTCGTCACAGATTTAAACAGAGCCATTCCCACACACCAAAAATGTGTGAGCACACGTAATAAATACATTCCTATGACAGACATTTGTCTGCAACACTTAGCAGGATTAGGATTACTGACACAACCATTGCATCTATTTTTCCTTTCTTTAATTAAACAGCCATGTTCAAGGCAGATGTTAAAGGGCAGCCCAAAGCAGGCAGCAGCAGGATATCCATCCTGAGCTCTGCTCTTACACACACCCCATCTGTGTCCTGTGTTCAGACTAGACACCAAAACCCACTGAGGGCAGGGACTGCCTGTACCGGACTAGCTGAGGAATAGCACTTTATCAAATTGAGCATAACATGAATCCCTCAAACGAAGAGCAATGAATTACAGAATTAATTAAAACACATTTGCACGAAAATCAACGCCTGCTCCTAGTGCTGTCAGCACCAGTTGGTACCAGTTCATCACAGGCTGAGAAACTGGTTAACTCCAGTCCTTCCAGGATTTTAGAGACAGGCAGTTTTCAAGGATAGGTTGGGGCAGACCTGTGCCCACAAGCATGCCCTGACCCTGAGGTCAGTTGCCCACATTTTTGGACTATTCTGCAGATGACAAAGTCATTCTGTTTGGTTTTTAATTCACACAGCAGCTGGAGAACATCACTGACCCTGACTCACAGAAGCCACCAGGTCCCAGGCTTCCTGGCAAAGCTGGAGCAGCAGACCCTGGGGAAAACACCAGCAAAACTGAATGTGAAGCAGCTCTGGTTCAGGTGAGCCATGAGATTAGTGGAGCTCCCAGCATCCGTCTGGGGCTGGGGAGTGGGTCAGTAAAATGGGCCAACACATCTAATCCATTATTGTCTCCCTTTCAAGCTGTCAAGACCCACAGATCCATTGGAGGAAGAAAGGACCCATTTTCCTTCACTTCTTACCCCAGACTTCCTGAAGTCAGGTACCTTTTTAAGCGGACACCAGTGATGCTGAGATGCCAGGACTTACCTTATTCCTGATGCAGCAAGTGTAGGGCACCCCACAAGCCAGTGGTCCTGGAGCTTCACAGCTGTGGTACACATTTTGGGACCAATCTCTATAATCTTCCCCACCACAGCACTTAAACTGGAAAAAAAAAAAAAGACACGAAACTCAATGATCTTGAAAAGGTCTTCTCTAACCTAAATGGTTCTATGGCTCCAAAAGGAAAAGGGAAAAAAAAATTGTACCTTAAACTCTTTGAACAAGCAGAAAACAAAGTAGGAATAAAACAATTTTAAAAGCCTTGAGCTTTTAAAAATTCTGTCATCAGCAAGGCAAGTATGAATGTGTATGATAAATACAATTTAAAAGAATTAAAGATACAGGCAACATTCCTGTGTCACTCATTGAACCAGGGTGCCAGAGCAAAGTACTTGGTGTTAAGTTCCACCTCCCATCTTTTCTGAGTTGAAAAATTATCCTTCCAGCTCTGACATCATTAAGCAGTGTTTTTACATTGGCTCTATCTTGACCTGTAATCTACCTCTGGAGGATTATGACTGCATTTCCAACTGGATCTGAAAGACAAAAGAGTTGCTCTAAGGCATAAATTAATGTCACCAAAACAATGTGGGTGTAATTTAGAAGAACTGAAAGCTGGCAAACAAATACTGTAAGTTTACACTGACTTAATATAAATATTCACTTTATAATTTAAACGAAGGGAAAAGGAGGAGCTCATTTAATCACCAAAGTGTACATATCCGTAATTTTGGGCAGTGCATGGAAACTTTAAGGCATTATGAAGTCTAATGACAAAATTTCCTCAGGATGGTCTGATTTTAACAGATTTTCCATGCTAACTTTGTTTTTCAAAGCAGGCTGTCATCTCCATAACGATGTCCTAAAATATATGTATCACTTCCTAAGTCAATTTTTTTAATAACCATTACTTGGCATGGTCATGGACATCACACGGGCCCTGACATCACATTTCTGAACACTTTTTGCTTCTTCTACAGTCTCTGAACTGCATGGCAGAACTCTTCAATAACCCAATAAACATTTCAACAGACCAGCCTCATGTAAAAAAAAATAAAAAAAATACTGTGAGTCAATGCCATGTGCATTAAGTAATGCTCAGCTGGGCTCACCACAGTTTCTGAATTTTAATTACAGGTAGATACTCTCCCACTGGTATTTCCTTCCAATAAGCACCTTGTTAAAAGAGCTCTGTGCATGCCCTGGAGCAGCCTAAATGCCACCTCATTTCTCTTTATCCAATGCCTCCTGTTAACAAGATGCTTCTCAGTCTCTTGGACCAGCCAGAAGAAACGCTGAGTGCAAGGCCACGGGTGGAACTCAGGCTGAATTCATCTGAACCCGGCTGTGGGGCCACTCTAAACCTACAGGTTTGTAGGATCTGACCTTGAGCATTTGAATTGCACCTGCCAAGGCAAAAGCTGCATTTTGGCCCACTCTTGTTGCAGTGATGTAAGAGGGTTTTAAACGCCAGCTGGAATTCTGGATGAATTCAGCAGGAACACCATAAGAGATGACACACCAGATCTCATGCCCCTCATCCGTAACAACTTGACTGTCACATCACTGGAAAAACTCAAAGCTGTTGCTGAGTTAGTCCAAGGGGGAAAAAAAATCCAACAAACCTGCTTTTGAACAGAATCCATGATGTTCTTGAAGTCTAAATCATCATAGTAATTCTCGATTCCTCTTCTAATGTTATCATTCAAAAATTTGATTGTCTAGAAAGCAAAAGGAAAACAAGATTCATGGGTTGCACAATGGGCACACGGGCTGGAACAGAATTGGAAGAGCAGGTTAAAGCGACAAGTGTAACTGATGGGCACAAAAGAAAAGGGTTTTTTTTTTAGAGGTAAAACCAAAACACTCATTAAAAACAAATTTCAGCACAGCCCTGCAGGGACCAACCATCTGTTCTCCTCTGTGGAAACAGCCTCAGTGCTGGGCGTGGGCTGGGAAGTGCAACACCTCTCACTGCTGGGACTCTCCAAGCATCTCCCAGAGATGGTCCCATTATCCTCCAGTAGGATCCCTGTCACTGGGGACCCTCCTCATCTTCTGGATGCCAGAGCAGAGGGTTGGAGTGGTGGATCTTGGCACCTTGGTCTGCGCCGTGCCCCGAGCAACGAGACTTGACTGTGTCACCACCGTCCGTGAATTTCATTTTCCAAGAATTTCCCACTAATTTGATTTTCCAAGGAGTCCATAATTGCCAGACAGAGAGCTTTATTCCACACGGAGTGGAATAAAAGGTCTATCTGTATGTTTTACAGTGGTTGTTTCGAGAAATATGGCAGTGGGGCAATGGCAGATATAAAATGGTATTTCCTCAGCATGGCGTATTAGAAATTAAATAAACAAAGTGTTTTCAAAGTTCAGAAGATGAGGAAAAAAACCCCAAAAAACAGTATTTAGTTTTCAAGATCCAGTACAATCTCAGCAGAGCAAAACCAGGGACTAATCACAACCAGAATGTAACAACTTTCCTTTCAATCCAGCAGCTGAAATGGACAAAGTTAAAGCCTTACAGGTCAGAAAACCTGAAATACACCCACTCATCTTCTCAGTATTATGAGCTGCAACACTTGCAAACTAACCAGAACAAAAAGGATTATCACATCAGTGATGAGAAATAATACAGGACTCTCCTAAGCCGTTGAGAACCTCATTTAGACTCTACAGATTTGAAAAGGAAGTAGAGAAAGAAATGGGAAAAATGCACATGACATGCAAAACAAACAGGACTTAAATAGAGGCTACTACCCTAAGCTTCCATAAATACTTTCTTGTTCTCCCTCTGCTAACCCAAACTTCTCTATTAATCTTGAAGAACAAAGGAAGAAATCTGTCCCTAAGTGCAGGGACTGCTATAAATCGATGCACAGACATCTACAGACATCCAGTACTTGCCACATTTACGTTTTAAAGCATTTCTAACTGAAAAAAATAATCTGCTGCTTTCTGTGCAGAAAAATCAAGGGCTGAATACAGTTGCAGCATGCTTGTCAACGATGGAGTCTCCGATATAAATTTTTTATATTGCTTATGGATGTGGGCAGGGAAGAGCTGTCCTTCAACTGAGGCAAAACATTTGGGCCACTAAAAAGCAACTGTCTCCAAATCCATCTGGAAACTTCCCAAATTAGCAGTCAGACCCAGATGGCAGAACAGAAGAAAGCATTTTGTCATACACGAAGAGCTGGAAACTCATTTTGCCTGTATTGCACATTTGTAGTCGCCAGATTTTCTCCAAGTTCGTTAACCTGGAATTTGTCTCCGGAATGGTGGCAAACCCCACCACTGAAGCCTGACGACCCTGGAAAGCCTGGACCTGTCTCCAGACCTCCACCAGTGAGTGCTCAGGTGACAGCAGCTGTTATTGAGCAGAGCTGAATCACATCAAAACCTGAAGCAAGCAGCTCACCTGGTTCCTGAAGATCAGGGCCACCACTCCACCTGTCAGCTCAATCAGCAAGCAGATACCAAGGATGTACATGAACTGCAGGAAAACAAGTGCAAGCAGGTCATTAGACACAACTCCAATTACCCTTTCAATTAGTGCCCTTAAGTCTGGCATTCAACTGCCAATACGCTTGGCTATCAGCATGGCATTTTAAAGGAAAATATAAAATTATGGGTTTGTTCTTACAAAACTGTCAATGTCAC
Organism: Cyanoderma ruficeps; assembly: GCA_008694505.1. Lineage (NCBI taxonomy): Eukaryota > Metazoa > Chordata > Aves > Passeriformes > Timaliidae > Cyanoderma > Cyanoderma ruficeps. The sequence goes on along the minus strand of VZDJ01000146.1, from coordinate 1,693,787 downwards.
AAAAAAGCCTTTTTTCCTCACTTAAATTATTCTGGGTTTTGCCCAACTAGCAAGCACATTATTTTTCTGCTCTGAACAGACTCAAAACCATGAGATGTAATTATCCTGCCAAGATACTCCTCTCCACAACAGCATCCCAGAGAAGCATATTGATGGACTGCTACAATCCACACCACACTTCATGTTTTTATGCTTCCTACAGAACCAGGACTTACCTGTTAGCTTTCAATTAGTGGATAAAGCAGCAGACCTTAAAATAATCCAAGCCACCTTCTACTACACTGCCAGTGATAAATCAAAGCCAAATTCCAGGCTTGGTACCTTTTAGTGTGTTGCTTCCCACATTCAGTTGCTCACAAATGCACACAACCACGTGTGCGTCCACGACTGCCCATCAAAGCGTGTGCAAAATGTGAAAAATATGAAGAAATCTTTTGCACTGTGAGAGAGCTGCAGCATGCCAGTACTTGAAATGTTTTTCCAAGCCTTCAGGCTTCAGGTGTTAAGCGAATTTAGGTCTGCTGTGTAACAGTGAACTTGAAGTTTTATGATCTCTCGTCTGAAAATAATCCCTAATGCTCTCCTCTGAAAGCTGCTTTTACTTCTGTGCGCTCAGTGTCAGGAATTCACCAGACAGGTACCTTTTCTCCTGCTAAATCTGGAATCAGCCTGGGAAGCTGGCATCAGGGACTTGCTTTGTTGAATACCCAGCTGGGTTTGCTACCAGAACGGGAACAGAAAATGTTCCTGGCATCTGACACACCACCACGCTCAGTGGGAAAGAAGCCTAAGCAGGGGCTCTCAGTAAAATTCCAGCATAACTTCAAAATCCATGGTTATTTCTGGCTTTGCCCTCCATAACAAACCACATATTTAGCATTTTGTTTGACTGAACTGACATGACAAGGCCAGGTTGGGTCGGGTTTTGAGCAACCTGGTGTAGTGAAAGGTGTCCCTGCTCATTGCAAGGGGGTTGGACTAGGTGATCATTAAAAGGTCCCTTCCAACCCAAACTCTGTGCAATTCTGTGCAGGTGAAAACAAAGTCTGCAGTTTTCAATTAGTCACATGTGCAGCTTCCATCTGCAATCACAGTGTTACCCAGGAATTTCCCTAAAACTCACCTTTTCGGAGGCACTGGGGAAAAAACCCTTTGTCCCCTTCATTTCACCCTCAGGGCCCTTCTCTCAAAGGCCTGAGCTCCACGTCTAACTTTGAACACACATTTCTCCATCTCCCCTCTACATTCCACTTCCCAGGGCAGGACAGAGAGACTCTGGCCACGGTGGACGTCAATCTGAGCCAGGGTTTCTCTTTTTCTTCCTCTGGGCTGAAACCAGCAGCCAGCATTAACTGGTACGTCAGCAGCCAAGTTTGCACAAGACACACAGCCACTGATAATACCTCACATTCCTGGTTATTTTCCACAGCACCTGAACTGCTGGGAAGCTGCTTCTCCCAGCGCTGGGCTCAGACCCTCGCTGGTCCTGTCATGGGCAAGACCCAACACTGCTGCTCCCTGAGGGAGGGACCACAGCCACTAAATTCGGATTCAATTAAAAATTTTTGAAAAGCCACTTTGTTAAAATATTTTTCAGCGCGGACATAGTTCTGGATGTGAATTCAGAGGACAGTGAAAAGCAAAAGCAACAAGCCTTAGAAACTAGGAATAAAAATTCCAACACTTACTGCTTGCAGAAGGCATAAATTGTCCCTTAGAGAAGCCAGCACACCCACAAAGGATACCAGGAACATTACAATGCCCAAAAGGATTAAAATAATTGCTGGGGCTAGGAAGGCACTTTCTAAAGTTTTGTACTTCTGTCTTTCAATTTCTGCATAAATCCCAACAGCAAGGACGAGGGCTCCGATCACCTGGAAGAGAAACAGAGGAGAGCACAGATGTTACTCCTTCTCCCAGTAAACACAGAGATGACAGGTTGTGAGTACACAGGAACCTGTCACTGCTCACTTCAGGATTCATTATAAACAATGAAACACCCAAAGCAGAAGTTTGGATTAAAAAAAAAAAAATAAAACCCCTCAAAGACTAAAGCAGAAAAAGAGCTGAGTTGGGGAAAAAAAATGGAACTTGTTCACTTCAAAAATATATTTCATCATGTTTTAACGTTCTGGAAGTTAAACTAATCAAAATATACATCCCTGGCTGAAATGTAATTTATTACCCCTCTGAGATCACATACATTACATATATGAGCAACTGCCATGGCAGTAATGACCCTCCTTTGTGTGTCTGCCTGTCCTTCTCTCTGTGTGTATAAATATATAGAAATATGTATATGTGCCTCTAACAGAACACAGGTTCCCAGCTGTCTGCAAACAGCCTATCTGCCCCTTCATATTAACTCCTGCTTTAGAGTCCGTGGAGACAGCCAGATATTTCCCCTACCTCCATTCCTCCTGCCATCAGGAGAAAGGCACCAGATTAAAAACTAAAAATAAAACCAAATTAAGTTGGAAATTATGTCACTTTCTCGAGCAACTACCAGATAAAGCTGACAAGTGAAATAGGAAGGGACATATTTCATTTAGCAAGGTAAAGATATTTCAATCAAAATAATTAGCTAAGTCAAAATCACTTGGTATTAAAATTATGGTGTGCTGCAAATAACTTTGAATTATGCTGAATTAATTAAAATAAAAGATAACCCACAATACTTAATTACAAAAATTGCAGTGGAAAAACTTTGCTGCTGACTCCACCAGCCAGACACATCGTCAGGGAAGAGACCAGACACAAATCAATCATTTTGGCAATCTGATAAACAACACTCCCCTTTCCTGACCTGGCATTTCCACAGGAAACACAAGTCTGCTCTCTGCACACCAATGCTTCTTAATTTTACTTCTAAATTTTTAATTTCACTTCTTAATTTTCGATATATATTTCGGGCATAGAGGGACACAGGACGTGAGTTACGAGCTCGTGAGCCAAACAGTTTAAATACTTTTTTAATTATGGGATATCTTAAAATAAATAGCAACTTACTAGAACTTCTTGATTTTCTATGGAAATGAATAACGACACCAAAAGACAATATGTAGGGAATGCCACCAGTTTGTCATTTAAGGAGAGAAAATTCTCAGAAGGGTTCACCCATAAAAAGTAAATATACTGAAGCTATTTAGAAAGCAACTTAAAATTTGACCAAATTGAGAGTAATCACAAAACCAGATTCTCCTGTGAACACTGAAGTGCCATTAACAACAATAACTCTTGCCTGGTAGATCCCTTGTCTAAAAAGTAAAAAAAAAAAACCAAAAAAACCCAACAAACAAACAAACAAACCAACAAAAAACAAAAAAACACAAAACAGTGGACGTATACCACAGGTATTAAAGCTTGATCAGGATTATCAGAATTTCAGAAGAGTGTTGTTTCAAGACTAGAACTTTTACTGAAATGTCTTTTACTTAACCACAGTTTTCTCATCAGAGCATTAAATTTCAGGGGGTTTTTGACTAAAAAGTGCCTGCAAGTAAAATACAAGGTACTGCCTACTTTAAGAACTTGAGATATATAAATGCATATAGCATCTTCATACACACGTATCTTCACCCCACAGGGCCCAAGATTTATGCTTTCATTATCTTCTATTTTCTTAAGCATTTAATAAAAATCTTTTAAACCTTTAATAGGGTCAAGGCAACAGCAGCATTTACTCATGGCAAGCAGCTGTGCTGACCCAGCAGCCATCGAGTCCCTTCTCCCATTTGTGCTCCCTCTTCCTGTGCTTGGGGGGTGGGAGACACACCCTTACATCACAGGCTGTTTACATCCTGCATCCTTCACAACAGCTCCCAGTTTGGCAATCCCAGCTGTGTGCACAGGAAGAATTAACTGCCCTGACTCACATTAAATGAGCATCCACCAGCAAATACCAGGGGATTTCTCTGGGGCTTTTGCACATGCAGAAGCTGCTTTCCCAAGAGAAAGGAGAAGCATTTACTTACTTATTTGTAAGCAGAAGCTTTAACCCTGAATTTACAGTTCTTTTTCTTAAATAAAGCTCAACAACAGCACCTGCTGTTTAAAATGCTGGATTTTGTTTCAGCTGGGCAAGAAAATTACATTACAGCCCCATTCACCAGCAAAAGAGTTGTTTGGAAAAGTTACAGTGACAGCTAGTTTTTAAAAAAACCCAGAATGACAGGGGAAGACCACAAGGCCTGCAGCAAACTCCCCTCCAACACTCCCAGCAATGCTTTAATTTCCCTTCTGCTTTGGATAAGGCTGATATTTAGTTTCTGGTAGGGACTCAAACCTGAGACTTCATCTCTCGCAATGTACCAGAGGAACTGCAACAGCGGGGAGGGAATGGAATGAACTCAGCATCCAGCAGGGCAAAGCCCCAAACACCGTCAGAACATCACAAACCACCCAATATTCAAGAAAGCCAACACTCCCCCAGCCAAGCTTTACTCCCATTTACACTGATTAAAGGAAAAAAAAAAAATCAAAACAACAAACTCAGCAAGAATAACAGTGCTGAAAAGAGAGCCAAGAGACTGACATTTACAGCTGATGAGATCTGCTTCGCTAAGCTGGAATAAAAGAGAATTCCGCGAGCGAAGCCCACACGCCTCACACAACCCGGCGCGTGCTCGGCCCCAGCGCCAGCAGGATGCTGCCCAGCCTTCCCAAAACAACTCCCTGTTTTCTCCTTCCCCCTCTCACAGCCCCCATCCTCCCCTCTCCCACAGCAAGCCATCTCCCCGGCACGGCCAACGAATGGAAGCTCTCGCTTATAAACGAGGGCAGAGCATTGAAAATCCAGAGCGAGCGACTACAAAGAGTCAATAAAATGCTCGGGCTGCCTGAAAGAGGCTTTGTCCTCCGCGGGCTCTCTGCTCTGAGGATGGTTTCAGGAGGGCCCTTTCTCTGCCACCAGATGAATGTTTACATCCCACCAGCAAGGGCCCTTGCTGCCGACAGAAAACACGGAGCGGACAACGTGCACGAAGGAAAAGCTGCAAGAAAGGGGTCTGAAAAACAACACAACAAACTGGAATTTCCCTTCTCCGAAACTCACAACTGCAGAATAGCTGTGGAGGAACACACAGGGAGCATCAGGAGCCTAAACCCAAGGGTTGGTTTGTCTGCTAAGACAGACAAAAGACATCCAAGATCCCAAAGAGCCTGAATTACACCCGAATACTTTACGTGTCAATCTTTGTTGAATCTGACACTCACATCGAAGCTGGTGGAACTAAGCCTCTTCTCCCACGCAGCAAAGCAAAAGCCTTATGCTCCCAACTGGTAAATATCGTGTCAGACAAAACCAGACCAGCCAAACTAGAACTTAAGCAGCGTTTAAAGTGAAAAAGCCAGATAGAAAAAACCCTGCCTGAGCACCTCTGACATCAGCACCACTTGAAGCCAGCATCTTCCCAGTACCCCAGACCCTGAAAAAAGCAACTTTAAAAATCACGGTGCTTACAAAGAGCACTTGCAAAGGGCCCCAAGGGCTCCTTCCAGCCCAGGGGGTGCCTGGTGTGGATTTACCACATGTCAGAAGTCAGTGGTCCGGACCCATCAGCTGGGACTCTCTCTGGCTTTACCAAACACCTGGATGAGGACAGCAGGTGCCACACCCCTGTAAACTCTGAAGTCTGGCAGCCTCACCCTGCCCAGGCTCAGCAGAGCACATACCCAACACGCCGAGGAGTGACGCTGTAGGGCAAAGGCTCTACCTGCCCACCTCCCCTGCAGGGCAGAGCTGCATTTTAATACGCACATGAAGGATTTTCACCTGCCAAACTTCCAACCCCTGCAAGTCGCCATCCGCCAAAACCAGTTTGGCCGTCCCTCGGCAAGGACAGGGCGCTGCACCCGCCGCCAAAGGCGTGACAGCCGCCACCTCAGCCGCGGAAACATCCATCCATTGCTAAACCCGGAGCCCTGCAGGGCCCGGCTGAGGGACTCCCGCTCCGAGCCGCGCCCGCCGCCCCCGGAGCGCCGCTCACCCAGAACGTGGTGGAGTAGGTGATGAGGGTGAGCTTGANTTTTTTTTTTTTTTTAATTCCCTCGGCCCGGCTGCTCGATCGGGATTAGCTGCGCATCTGGAGGCGGCAGGAGAAATAGATCTGTCTGCTCCAACAGGAATCTGGCAGTGCTGCCGGAGCTCTCTGCGCGCATCGCCCAGACCTCCGTGATCGCCATTAAAACAGCCGGGACAAAAATACGGCCGTGGGAAGACCCTGCATAGGCGCTCCGATTTTTGGTCGAGCATCCAAAAACATGGCAAAGCAGAATACACCCTACAGCAGCAGGAGGAAGCGTTCCCAGTGCATTTACCTCTCTTTATGTCACCCACGCCATCGCACATGCAAAGAGGGTCACGTCCTGCCGATAACAACAGCTGCTGGGCATATTGCACCGGCCACGGTTTGTGCCTGCCCCGGCGTTCTTCCCCGTCCCGCTGCTGTCACAGTGGGTCCGTGCTGGGTCTGACACTGCCGTCATGAACTGCAAACGCCATTCATGCCTCCGGGATGAAATAAGCCCTTTCAAGCCCGCAGTGCTACACTCCTGTCCCACAAAGAGCTTTTTTTCCCCCGGGGGAAAAAAAAAGTCTCATTCAAAGTGGCAGACAACTGTCACAGAGTTGGTTGTTTCGTCCAGGCCTGGAGCAGAGACAGATGGCACTGAAAAATCAGTGTCTGGTGTCAGAGGAGATGAAGTCGGGTGGCATTTATCCTTAAGTGACCTGGCAAAGAGACCGGAAAACCTCTGAGCTGTGTACAAAAACTGTGTAAACATTCAGGCACACATCATTTCTTTAGGTCATACAATTCACCAAAATGTCGTTTCTAACGGCTAAAAAATATCCCCGAGTAATTCTATTATAGGAAGTACCATTGCTGTCACCTGCAGTGCCACTACACTCTGCTTCTGGAAAACAATCCAGCCCAGGACACTCCCAGCAACAGAACAGCTCTTCACCTCTGATGTTTCTGACTGTAATAAAATGTCCTAGAGCATTCATCCTCTAAAATATAAATAATGTCGATTTCCAGAGAGATTTGCAAATACCCCTGACACTTAGCAATGGCATGCAGGCTGGAAATCCCATCACATGTAGTTGCTGGGAATTAAGTGTGTGTCACATGGTCTCCATGTCTCATGGGTATCATTCACATCCAAGCATGTTCTTGTCACTTAGGCATTTTCCTTGTTTGAGTATTTAACTAAATTTATTGTTCTGGTTGGACTTTTTTAATACCTTATCTTGTCCTTTGTGCTCATTCCTGCACGTAAAATTTCAGGGCACATCCTGCTGGATGGGGAAGCTGAGTAAAGGAGTGTCTGTTTACCTGTTGCTTTCCCTCAGGACTGAGCCAATGTATCAAAACGATTATGAACATAACAGTTCCTGTTATGAAACTGCATGACAATAATCGAGTAATCCCTTTCTTTTCCTGAATGCCAGACTTTGCCTATGCAAATGGCAAGATTTCTGGATACAATTATAGTTTAGCAGCAAATGGTGGTTAAAGTAAGATGTTATGAACTGCCTGAGGGTCCGTCGTGGTTGTGTCCGTTCCCCCTCAGCCCAGTGCAGCACAGGGTTGCAGTTTTCCAGCAAAGAGCCTGGCAGATTGTTCATGGCAGCATCTGCTCCTGGGAACATCCAACATCACAACTAGCAGTGTTTTTGTTCATATTAAGGATCAGTAGCTTCCACATTTCCTCACTCATTGCCAGGGGTTGTCCTAAAGACAGCAAAAGCCATGGACTGCAGAGCATTTGCCCCGGGGCTTTAGGAGCTCTGCAGAGAGAAGTGAACTACAGCTTGCCCTGCACCAAACCATGCCAGAGTCACCCAAACATTTTCAGTGCTACCAGAGCCATTTTTGCTGCTTCCTTCCAGCCCACGTCTGGCTGATGAAGCTGCAGGCCAGCTGCACTTTGCTCCAGCCAAGGTGGATGCTCATGGTCCTCATGTCCTGCTCTCAGAGCTGTTCCCTGGACAAAGGTTCTTCCTCCAAGAGCAGAGTCCAACTTGCAATACAATTAAAGCCTCTATTGCCTATATAACCATGTACTATGTTTCCAAAACACAAAACGCCCCTCAATCACCCTTCCTGACCTTGCAGACCCACATCTTTTGTTTGCATCTCTCACCCTTTGCTCAGACCTGGGATTGGTGACTCAGCACGGTAACATTTGGCCTTGACTGTCCTGCCCATAATAAAACAACAGCGAAACCAGCCAAACCCAAACCCCCTGCTCTCAGGTAGTCCCTTTCTCTGGGATAACTCCAAAACCACTGATGAGGAAGGTTTTACCCGCTGTCTCAGGCAAGTGCAACTTCCCTGAGGAATCTGGAGGCAGCCTGTGTCAAAAATTGCTCCAGTTTTCCAGTCAAAAGGCTGATAGCACACACTAAATCGCTGGCCAGGCTCCAGGGTGATAAATAACCTTGTCAATGCACAACCAGCAAACGAATAAAAGGCGTGGGTGTGGATACAGGAAGGCAAATCCCTCCTGACTCGTATGATGAAATGTTGACCAAAGGGTGGCTGCTCTTCGATTATCACCTGAGTAACAGATCAGGGACCGGGGCAGATGGTTCACAAGAAGGTTCCTAAGAAACCCGAGCACCTTGACCATCTTCAAAGTCAGCCGAGAGAGGTTACAGCTTCACCACTGAAGGGTCAATAAGTGCAGCCCTTTTTCTAAGCTCTTGCTTCCGTTCTACTTTCCATAACTGATAAAGCACTTCAGTGCACATTTCCAGCAAAATGTGTGGAGGTTTTTGCTCCTGTTCTCCTTCAAATTTGCAGGGATTTGACACAGCATACAGAAAAAAATTTTGAGGAACACTATTAGCTGTTGAATTCATATTGCAAGTTGTGAACAGCCCTCCTGAACTGCGTACAGAAAGTGGAAAGTTCCTAAGGTGTTTAATGAGCTGTCAGCGTAAGACTTTGAAGAAACACCTGGAAGAGCTTTGCAATGCACATGGGAAGATCTGTACAAGTGTACCTTTTCAGTTTCTGGGTAGGGAAGTGAGAGGGATAACCTGCAGGGAAGTTTATTGTGAAGAGAGGGAGACGTTACATGCAGGACTGCAGGCATTGATTTCCTTAAAAGCAACACTTGGACAATATTGTAACAAAGAAACCCGCTTGAAAGAGTTGGTTAGGTGATGGGTTAACTCAAGGCTGCCTCCAGAAATTAATGAAGCAAGGAAAGATTCCAGGCTGAGCTGGTGCAAAGGATCCTGTACTGATAAACACTCCCCTGTTACAGGAGAGCCTGGCACAAGCTGCAGCTCCAGCAGCTCCAGGGGCTGGAAAACTACAGAAGTGCTAGGGCGCTTCTGAATCCTGAAGGCAGGTTTTCATACCCGAAACACCTTCAGCTTCCAGTCGAGCAGGCACGAGTCAGTGCCAAGTGGAAATCTCCGCTCGGTGTGTCTCTTGTGTTTACACCCTTTGCTTTAAAGCTGACAGCAGCAAGAGCGCTGTGCCCCGAGCAGAGTCAGGGGCTCCTCTTTCCTAGGAGAACCCCAAGTTTCTGCGTGTGTGAGGTCACCAAGTTCCTACAGCACACACTGGGAAAGGGGATGCAGCCATCCAAAAGGAAGGATCTTGCTGAATTGCGTCGGATACAGTTTCTCTCTTGCTATGAGAGCTCACGGGAAGTCCGGCCGGGTCCTGGAAACACGAGGATTGCAGGACTGGTAAACCTGGCAAAGTAACTGCCCTTGCACATTAGCCTGCAAAATCCTGGTAGAGCAACGAGGCCATTGCAGAGGTTATTCAAAACTGAGTGGAGTGGGGGGGAGAAGCTTCATGTACCACTTCGCCACATTTCATTTGATGTCAAATTGGTTGTTTAGTTTTCCCCTGCCAGAGACTCCACCTCCTTTCAAAGTCCCCTTAAAACCTGTTGAGATTTTATCCCAGTGCAACTCCTGCCTCACGCTAATAGTTACATGGGGAAAAAACAGCAAATGTCCTCAGTCCCACTGCAGGGGATTTGGACACCTGGTGCTTTAGAAAACTGCTGCCCTGACAAAGAATTTCTGCTTGGGTTGGAGTGTTTTTGGCTCCCATTTATGTTTTCTTGTCCCTAAAAGTAATCTGAAGGAAGACATCACTTGCCATTGGCCTGGAAAACACCCTCCTTTCTCTTTTTTTCTTCCTTTTTTAGAGGAAAAAGAAACTTGAAGAAGAGGGTTGTTCTTTAGTTTTTGCTCTTCGAGCATAGGTTAAAATGCCAGGGAGGAAGGAGGAGGCCCTTGGCATCGCTCATCTCCTCCTGGAACTGCATTGCATCACTCGGAAAACAAGACGAGAGGACATGAGACAGCTCATTCCCATGTCTTTTTAGCAGCACTTGGTTAAATGCATGGAAATTCATACCACCAGCATCTACTGCAAGGGAATGAGCAGATGCCAGATTTTCTTCTACACTTACAAGAAGTGAAAAGCCATGGGCGTGTTTTCCGTTTTTAACGCCAGCAGCGCTGTGCAGGCTGGCTCCCTCGAGGACGGCGGCAACTGGACGGCGGCGACCCAGTTCACCCAGCCAGGATGGAGGATTGCTCTGTGGGCCATCACCTACTCCTTCATCGTCGTCACATCCATCGTTGGCAATGTCACCGTCATCTGGATTATCCTGGCGCACAGGAGGATGAGGACCGCTACCAATTACTTCATCGTTAACTTGGCTCTTTCCGACCTGCTGATGTCCGCCTTCAACACCATCTTCAATTTTATCTATGCCAGTCACAATGTCTGGTATTTTGGGGAGGAATTCTGCAGGTTTCAGAACTGGTTCCCCATCACGGCAGTGTTTGTGAGCATTTACTCCATGACAGCCGTGGCTGCAGAGAGGTAAGAGGCGAATGGAGAAGAGAAGGTCTGAAAAGATCCCCTGTAAGTCATAAAAAAAGTCATTGCAATAGTTTGTGCAATTGGCCCCCACTCCGTCAGGTGCCTTATCAGCAAAGTGGGAGGAGTGCCAGACTGTGGGGTGTGAGGCTAATTATGGCGTGATCATCTGATTTTTTTTCTCTGCTCTGAATCACACCCAAATCTGTAACAAGTGGAGGTGGCTGATATGTTGTTGTTCCCACATAAATTGTTTCCCAGTCATCCTGAAAACTCTTTTGTGGCTTTGTTGGGCTTTTCTAGATCATAAGATGGATATATCCGGAAAAAAGAGAATATGCTGCAGGCTGCTGAAACTATCAGCAGCCCTAATCCTGCTGCAAGCCTAGCAAACCATGAGAAATAATGGGAATTAGATTAGAAATGGCAGAGTATGCTCCCCTGGTTCACTATAATGACTTATTCCAAGAGGGAGGGAAGTCATTACAGTGAGTGATTCTGTTTTACTTCTGGGGAAACTTGGTATTTCCATAAAATTCACTCCCAACTGCCAAGTCACTTTTACTTAAGCTTTAATTTCTGGAGTCTGACTGTGTTTACAGCTCATTGTTAAATTGCATGAAGCCGTTTTCCTTTTTACTAGAAAGTGGCCAGAAGTCTGTGCGAATTTCCTCTCTTAAAGGCAATGCTGTGTGTAAAAAGCAGAGGAGGTGATTCCCCTTTGGGCTCTCTACCCTCCCTCCTGTCTTCCCTCCCTGACTTCCCCTCTCCCTGCTGCAGCCTGGCGGTGAGGGACTCCCTGGGGCAGCCTGACCCGGCGTCCAGAAACACCGGCATTCCTTTATCGGTGCCCTGCTGATGACTCTGCCGTTTCCTCCAGGTTTCCTGTGCTCCTTATCAAACGCCCGTGTCCACAAGGACCCTGGCAGCTCCCTCGGGAGGGGAGCCAGCGTCCCTCTGGAACCATCCAAAAGCGGAAAACTTTGCTGTCTGAGTCTCAGGGGTCACTCCCCCACCTCCCCTGCCCAGCTCACAGCTCTGATCACCCCGGCACACCCAGCCTCAGGAAACAATCACAGGCCAACCAGACCAGATAAACAGGCTAGGAGAGGGAAGAGGGCTTTTAATGCCCGCTGAAACCTGGGCAGGAGCTGGGGACAAGGCACAGTATGGGACAGCTCACGGGGACAGGGCTGAGGGACGTGTTTGTCAGTCTGCAGTTGTCCAGATGAAAGCAAATCCCTATTTAGAATCGATGGCAGCTCAGATTTAGACTCAGATACTGTTTTGCTGCCCCTGGCTGTAAATCAAGGGTTGTTGGTAACTGCTATTTTATCCATGTTGGCTGCCAAAGAATATTTTTAAAAAGCCGTTTCAGCCTGTTGTCATGTCTTCCTACTCTCGTTCCTTGGGGATTTTTGGTGAAAGCACCCATATAGCCAAAACCTCTTTAGTCACATGGCAAAGATCAGAAAGAGAACTTGGCACCTCACTGCAAACCATATTTAGCTATTCTTTGCTTAGCCTCAAAATAGATCCTGACACGGTCTCCTGGAGACTCGACGCTTCCATTTATTGTTAAGAGAACTCCTGTCCACTCCAGCTCCAATGTTTAACTTCCATGAAAACAACTTCTTCCGAAGTGGTTTATTTTAAGGAAGGAGGCTAAGGAGTGATGGCTCTAAGTCATTTTTGTCTGCCACGGGAGAGTCCCTGGTGATAGTGCTCAGCGCTGGGTTTGGGATCACTCAGTTTCCCCATTACCAGAGCAGCTGTTTCCACTGCAGCGCTCGAGGCAGAAACACAGTCCTATCGATCAGCTCCAGTTTCACACTCCGGTTAGCAAAGTCTCCTGTGACCTGTTTGGGACATGCCCAAGAGGGTCCAAAATTCAGCTGGTTTTGTCTACATGTATGAGGACCAGAGACAGGGTGCTGAGATTGCAGTCCCAGCGTCCTGGGGTGTCACAGGGGCATTGAGAGAGGGCACAAGGAGCACGAGCAGCAGGGGGGCAAGGGCTGTGCTGCCACACAGCAAGAGGGGCCAGGAGATTTCAGCGAGTCTGGTAAATCTCCCAGCTTGCAGGAGCTCGCCTAAAATCACAGCTTGCCTCAGGGGTGCACCCCTAGCAGAGTGGGAAAGCCTCCACCCAGCCCTGTAACACCTTTGATGTCTGCAACACAGGCCCCAGTGCCAGCACAGTGTCTGGCATCGTTTATTCCCAGGATTTGTCATTCACTGAGGGCCGCAGATCATCGTTTCAGGCACTTCTGTGGGAAAATACCCTGGAGAATTTCCACTGGTGGATTCCTCCCTGACCAGACTCGAGCACTGTATAACACTGCCTAAGGCAAGCTAAAGAAAAGCAAGGTGACATGAAAATTTTATAGCTAAATAAGGCCCTGCTGCTATGCAGCCCTGGATTGCTCACTGTGCTGCCTGTCCTGCAGCAGTGGCTGGGCAGAGCTCCCTACAAACAGCCTGGCCAAGAGACAGCACAATTTGTCAGATTTTTGCTATGAAAACTAGGAGGCAATGGGCATTTTCCACTTCATTTTGCCTTTGTAACGACCATGACAAAGAATAGGGAAAGCATGACAAGAAATGCATAATTGATTATGTACTCATTACAACACCCTGCGTTTCCACACAGGGAACTTAAAACCAGAGAGAGCCCCAGGCTCGTGAGTAATCCAATAGTCAGATGTGCTGTGAGGGCCCTGAGCAGGTGTGGGATGAAAGGGTCAGCCCTTCCCTCCTCTGCAAGCACAAGTGCTCAGGCAGTCACACACAGACAGAGGTAAAAATCACAATTTTTAGTGCTTTCCACAGCTAAAAATCAGTGGGGAAAAAAATCGAGGTAAAGGATACTCAAGAGGACAGTCTGCTCTTGTGCTAATATGAAGCATCAGAGATTGACATAATTAGGAGGGAAAAGCGTGCTCGGCTGGGCTTTTTTTTGGTAAGGCCCTTGCAAAAGTAACTTAAAAAAAACAACAGCAAGAATAGTTTTTACAAGGGCCTGGAGTGACAGGACAAGAGGGAATGACTTCACACTGATGGAGTGCAGGGTTAGATGGAATATTGGGAAGAAATTCTTCCCCTGTGAGGGAGGAGAGGCCCTGGCACAGGGTGCCCAGAGAAGCTGTGGGTGCCCCTGGATCCCTGGAAGTGTCCAAGGCCAGGTCGCATGGGGCTTGGAGCAACCTGGGATAGTGGAAGGTGTCCCTGCCCATGGCTGGGGATTAGAACTAGGGACTTTAAGGTCCCTTCCAGCCCAAACCATTCTGGGATTCTATAAAAAATTCCATAAGGGAAATGCTTGCAAAGACTTAAAGGACTGCTTCCTCCTCACACCAGAAGCATCCATCCAGGTGCACTTAATATATCCTGCCCTAAGACTTGTGATCAATCATTCTCTTCAGAAAGAGAACTTAGGATTTAGTTCCTTATTGTTTATGTCCTGGAACTGTCAAAATGTCTGTATTAATAAAGCCCACGACGCTGTCCCGGTGAGTTCTTACACTTCCTGCGATTGTTGTATAGATTGCCAGTTTCACTGTAGAAGCACTACCTTTGTTTCCCGGTAAAAGCACTGCCTGTTTCTCATGTTTCTCGCAGGTACGTGGCCATAATCCACCCCTTCAAGCCCAGGCTGTCTGCTGGAAGCACCAGAGTCATCATTGGGATAATCTGGCTGGTGGCCTTCGGGCTCGCCTTCCCGCAGTGCTTCTACGCCGAGATCACCATGGACAACGGGACCATGAAATGCATCGTGGTCTGGCCTGATGACGTTGGATCCAAGCACCAGCTGACGTAAGAGGCACCATAAAACTCCCACTTTGGGCAAAAGTTCACCAGGAAAATAATTCCATCTCCAAACTGTTGGCTATGGAGAGTGCTGGGAGAGAGAGCAGGAGAATGTGGGGCTGGGGCAGCCCATCTAAACTCAATTTAAGCCAGCTGTGGAAAAAGCTGCCAGGTGATCCTGGTCCACAGTAATCCTGAACCTGCCATCCTCCCCTGCTTTGAAAATTGTTTATAATGTCTAGATGTCTAAAACGTCTAGAAACTCTACATACAGGGCTTGGGGAATTTAAGAGAAACCAGTGCAAAAAGTCTCTAGGCTTATATATATATATAGCTCTAGTTATAAAGCTCTAACCAATAAATCCTGGTTTCAAAGATTCTGGATTTTCTTCCTCCATCAGGCAGGAGGAAACTGGGTATCTTTAATGCTGAGAAACCACGTGATTAGTTAAAAATTATGCTGCTCTTTGTAGGGGGTATAAAAGGAAAATAAAACCCGAGAGCAGCATGTTTCAAACATCCTAAGGTTTTATAGACATATTTATCTGGGCACACATCTGTGCTCCCGAAAGTCCCTAAGCCTCACAGTGATTTCCTCCTGCTTGAAAGCAAGATTGTTCAAACAGATGAAACAAGCCTTACCCTGCTCTTAGGGGATCTGCTGTGATTACTCATCCTTCAAAGCACGTAGTGCACCTTTGAGAAATTTATCAAGCAAAACATATTTATACAAAGTAGCGATGGAAGAACTGAGGGAAAGGAACAAATCGACTCACAAAGTGCAACCAATTTTTCAAACCAAAACCCACTGTGAGGGTTTTTGCCCGGCTCCATGCGCATGGGACATTTTCCCTGCTCTCTCTTCATCTCTGGCAGACAGCTGGATGCCCCCTCAACTTAGCTGTTACCAAACTAGCTGATTTTCACATGAACACGTGCCAAGTAACTTTGGCCAGGCTGCAGCGTATTCAGACAGTGGTAGCCAGTTGTTCCCAGTTGAGCAAAGAATAAAATCAGGCTCAAACCCCTCATGCTGGGTGATGCTCCTCCTGGGGGCTCCTTTTTGGTACCCTTTGGTACTTGCTGGGGAACAGAGAGTGCCAGGCTCGTGTCAATTATGGAGGAGGGAGAATAGACAACCACTAATACATGAGTCACTGATGACTATTCCGTTCAGATGAAAAGAGTGAGGTTTACTTCTCCCACATCCAGGGCATGGGAAGGATTCGCATGAGTTCCCCAGCATGCTGACAAAATCCCTGTGGGCTGGAAAGGCTGGTCCTGAACAGGGCAAATAGCAGGGCAGATCCTTTCTGGGATCTCCAGCTGAAGAGCAGCAGCTCCTGACCACAGCACCTCACTCACCAGCTCTGTCTCCCTGCACAGCATCAGATCCGCAGGTTTTGGGATCTCTCTTAGAAAGGAAGTTGGAAACATTGCCCTCCAGAAATCATCCTGAGTGATGGATTTGCTGGGACAGATGCCTGTAACACAGATCATGGAGAAAAAGCCATGTGCAGCCATTCATACACTAGTCCAAATCACAAGGAAAAGAAATGCTAAGAAACATAAAGAAAAAGAAAAGAGAAATTTAGAACTGGGTTCCTGTGTTGACTGTGTGCCCTCTGAATCCTTTGCAGTTGAGTAACCCCATCTTTTGCGACTTCTAGACTTCCAAATGAAGGAAAATTCTTTTCTGCAGGAAAGATGTGTATAATTATGACTGAAAGAAGTTTAAAAAATAATAATAATTTTTAAAACCCCCAACAATGCACTACTGACTGCCAGTGCCTGAAAAATATTGGATACAAAGGATACAGAAGTTTAACCACAGTAAAGAACCTTAACCCCAGAGGATTTTCCTTCTGGTGACAGGTTAACTTCGCAGCAAAGTAGTAAAACTACAAGACTAAAACTTTCTTTTTACGTGTGCTCAAAGTCAGGCTCCCATCCTCTCTTTCTGCTCCCAAACGGGAGCCCTAAAAGGGCTCTGCCCCACTCCCCACACAGCATTAAACCTTCAGAAGAGGAACCGCTCTCAGCACAATAGGAAAAAGTGCAAGACAGGCAGGGACAAACTCGCCACATTTCACAAATATTGTATTTTTCTTTATGCAGCCACCAGTCTGGTATTTGCAGCCACCCCAAGGAACAAACACCACTGAGGGCCCCAACACGCATTTCGGCTGTGCTCTGCAAAGCACCAACGTGAGGAGTAACCCCAGAGCCTTGTCAGACTGAGAAAGGCCATTTGCACCCTCCCAGCCTTTTGGGGTGCTGCCAGCAGCGTGTGCCAGAGCCCTCCTGCCTACTCCTGCTTTTGACACTGTTTATGTTATTTTGACAGCTGCTGTAATGGAGTGAGCAGGTTGTTCCCTTCCCATAAATGGTGGTGGCCTAAACTAATCAGCCCCCAGCATAAGGGAACCAGCAGAAGTTTGCGGGGTGACACGGAAAACTAGAAAGGGCTGAGGTTAAAATACAGCTGAGGGGATGCCAGTGCTTTCAGCTGGAGCAGTAACCACGTAGCCTGTTGCTGGCACATTAACTGTGTGTGCTCACACAAATGAAAACAGCCAGCTTCACAAACACAGGCAACATCCCTTCCTCACTATCTGCGTCTTTGGGCACCCAGTTAGCAGCCAGACACCTTTTGCAGTCCTTGATCTGACTTTTTTCCACTGTTGCCACTACTGTATTCATTAAGTTACTTTATAGTTCTTGGGCTATTCCTTTCCCATAGCTGTGATTTAAGGGCTTGCACTTTTACCACCATCTCTCTCTCTCTTTCTCCTGGCTGCTGTGGGATAGCAAAGCTCAGTGCAGGTGGCCCTGGACTGCAACCCTCTGCTAAAAGATAAATGATGTTACTCTGTCTTGAGAGAGCAGAGAATCCAGCCCAAGGACCTCCCATCACACCACAAGAGAGATGAGATTTTTCTGTTTACAGAAGTCCCTGTAACAATAATTACAGGAAAAATTTATTCTTTGTGGTTTTGCTAATAGGAGCCAGCATACGTATCCAAAAGACAGTTTCTGAAAGAGCTCTCCAAGAGCCATCCTGAGTGTGAAAAGCTGCTTGTTGTTCTCTTTCAGGTATCACATTGCCGTGATTGTGTTGATTTATTTACTGCCTTTAATGGTGATGTTTGTGGCATACAGCATTATAGGAATTACTCTGTGGAACAGCACGGCTCCAGGCAACCACCTGAACAGAGTCCACTATGACCACCAAGTTAATGCCAAAAAAAAGGTCAGAAGTGAAATTTTACTTTGATTACCCCCAGCACACCAGCCCTGCTGCCTCCAGTTCCAAAATGGAGCTTGTCTTTGGTACAAAATCTTGTGGGATTGGGCTTGAAAGGTTAGCAAAATAGTTTGGGTCTGGGGTAAAGGGCATCAGCCTGCAGGTTTATAAAAAATGGTGACTGTGTGCACCAGTCAGCCTTCAAGGAAAAAAGACTTAGAGCAACAGGCCAGCTGCCAGCAGCCCTTAGGGAGTAAATCTCGTGTCCAGAGAACCCACATGTTTATATCCACAGGCTAAACAAGGGTAAAACTCTGGGCAGAGTGGAGCCCTCTCAGCCTAACAGCAGCTGTCTCGTTTCCCTGCACATGTCTCTGGTGTAGCTACAAGCAGCTCCTCTGCAGAGTCCACTCAGTGCACTGGGGAACATTTGCTTTAACCCCCACCCTGTTCCCATCACCAGGGCACTCCCTCCCTGTTCCAGTTTCCATCTCCAGGGCACTCCCTCCCTGTTCGCAGTTTTCATCACCAGGGCTGGTTTCTTTGCCATAGCTGTACATGGTATGTATGGTTTCATTCCATACACTGCACTTAGGGAGGGCAAACCAGCCTCAAAGTGAAACCAGCACTGCCCACTGCCCCAGCAAGCCCAGGAATAACTCTTTGGTTTTATTTTCCCAGTTTGTGAAGACAATGGTGGTAGTGGTGATCATTTTTGCTGTCTGCTGGCTGCCCTACCACATATACTTCATCCTGGGGAGCTTCAAGGAAGACATCTACCAGCAGAAGTACATTCAGCAGGTGTATCTCGCAGTCTTCCTCCTTGCCATGAGCTCGACAATGTACAACCCCATCATATACTGCTGCCTGAACCAGAGGTGAGTAGTGTGAACACGTGTGCACAGAGAAAACACTCAGCCTGAAAATATTGTAAATGTGAGAGCAGCTGTGATTTTCAACTGTAGCCCCTAGGCCAACTAGACAACTTAACTTACCCTGTGCTAATAATGTGAGATGGGATCTGAGTTTTAAGTACTAAAACCCAGATTAAAGCCCTTAGTATTTTCTGTCTCTGAATAAAGTGCAGGCAGCAGGCATAGGATCACAGCACAGCCACACTTGCACCTATTTCCACAAGCAGAGCATCCTGTTTCCAAGGGAGGGATCTGTAATCCCTGCATTGCCTCTGCTGAGCTAATGCTGGGCTGGCTCAGCCCCTTGCTCTCCCCAGGCCACCCTCCCTAGCACAGTCCTGAGCCTCCCCCGCAGTCCTGGGCTCACCCCCAGGGGTGGGAAGCAGGAGCAGCCCACGGGTGACCTGCGCAGGTCCCACCGGGACGTGCCACCACGAGGGAGCAGCTGGGGGAGCACAACCCCAGCATGCCAAGAGATGTCTCTCTTGCTCTGCGCTGGGAGGGCTGCACGGTGCGGAGCGCAGGGAGCTGCTCTGGCTGCCCGCCGATCTCCGTGCCAAATCCTACGTCCATAACCCCCAGTCTCCCTTCAGCCTCGCTGCTCCAAGTGAGCTTCAAAGGTAATGAATGCTGTCAGCACATTTCCTGTGCAGTGTCGCTGGGAGTGCACCAGCCGAATGTTTAACTCAGAGCGATGCTCCGAGGCTCACTCCAAGCAGCATCGTGCCTGTGAGCTCGCAGAAGAGTTTGCAGCCCATTCACTCAAACTGTGTTTAATGTGAAGCACACAAACATGTCCTCCCCCTCCTCTCTCTGAAAGCAGAGAGCTTCCTCATTTAATCATTCAGTTTTTTAAGAAAGCTCCCAGTGGGTGAACGCATGTATTTTCCTAAGATGTTCTGTGTCTGACAAAATGCAGTTACCAGCATGGTCAGCACTATCTCCTGAGCACATCAAACACCCTGCCACTTCACTGATCTTATATGTTTACTTAAAATACAAGGAAATCTGATCAAAAACTCCTAATGCACCTCCCTCCATGGTTTTAACACATTTAGCTTTTCACTTCATTCCTTTGATTTCAGTAGAAATATTTATTTCCGTAATCATTCACAGGTAGAACCAAGCCATGAGTTTGTTCATTCTCTGTGCAATTAGAAAGATCATTTCACCATTTAATTGCTTTTCTCACTTTTGCAGGTTTCGTTCTGGCTTCAAGCTAGCCTTCCGGTGGTGTCCGTGCATAAAAGCAACAGAAAAAGACAAACTTAAACTTAGGTCCCCATCCTCTTACCAGGCAACCCACAGGAATTCAAGAATAGCAAGTTTCAACACAGAAACTCAGCTGAATGAGAAAGAGAAGACATCATTCACCCTCACCCGAGTAACACTTTGATTTCCTGCTCCTGGTTCTGGCTCCATCCTCATACGCCATGACAAGGCAGCAGATCTGTAGAAGCCTGAGGCACATCTTTTTGTCTGGAGCAAATGTTTCCTACAGGACCTCTTTAGATGCCATCAGCGTTGAAGGCAGTGTGTTGATAACCTCTATATCCGTGTAGGTCCAAATATCACCCAGCTATGGATATGAGTTTAGCCCTCCCTTACATCAACAACTGCAATACAGAACGGACATAAGGAGGTCAAATTATCAGTGGAGCAGATCTGAGGCAGTGCCAATCAGTAGAATATAAATTATTTTAGTCTACATTGTGGTCCCCTGATTTCTGTTCCACCAAGACACTCAGGAAAGACTTGATGGGGCAGAAAGGCTGGGGCTCGTGGCCCAGCTGGGATAGAGCCCAGGGCTGTGTGGGCAGCTGAGTCCCACAGCTCAGCAGCCCCAAGGCAGAAAACACTGTGGACCAAAGCCTGTTCACAACAAAGGCAAATATTACACATCCAGACTGAAGAATCCAGCCTGCTCTCAACATTTTCTGAACTCTGGGATTTTTATGCCTGCAATTTCACCGGCAGAAACAGTTCTTTAAGATGTTGGCATTGCATGGATTTCTATAACCTTGTCCCAAAATATGATGTTGTTTTCCTGTTAAAGCGTGCTCAAGTGATTTCTCCTTCACATTAATTGCGGTGCCTAATTTGGAAAGCAAGGCTCTCAGAAGAGTCAGTAGCCAGGGATGCCCACTGGCTTGGTCAGGGCCCATGGATCCAACCAGAATCCATCTTCTTTACATCCTTTAGTCCTAACAGCAGTGGCCCACTGCTGTCTTTTCCCAGATAGTCCCTTCACCTTCCCTTTCCAGACTTATCCTTTCTGCTCTTCCCAAATATGAAAATAAAGGCTGAAAAATGTCATCTTCCCAGCCTGAGGCATTATGTGCAGGCACACAAAACATGAGAAGCTGAAATATAAAAGTTATGTGAAAGTAGCACAGCATTTATTAGTGGTGCGATAAGGTAGCACCTCACAATCACCTTCCCCTCTCATGGCAGGTTTGTACATAATATCACAGAACCTTACCTTATAAATTAAAAAGCTCCTGTAATGTTGACAAGATCCAGTTATTTGAAATATTCTCCTTTGCTCTGTCAAGGCCAAACCACAAAGTGCTGCCAGGCTTAAATTCTGCGGCAAATCCAGAGAAAACGTTCATGGCTTGAACTGAAAGAGTACCCAGGGATACATTTTTCCCAAGCCTGTTTCAATACAGGAACGAGATACATGTTCCCTCTCCACTTCTCCACCTCCCTGGCTCTGTGGAGAACCATTATGTTATGCAACAAACTTGTCCCCCTATTGGGACGGGAGAGCCCAAGGTCCTCTGAGAAAGTTCACGGTTTGGTGTCATTCCAGTAGATGGCTTCTAGTCCAGATGTTCCCTGGCCAGCCCTCTCCCCAGGCCAGCCTGCACTGATGTGTGTGCTGGGCAGAGGGAGAGCAGGGAGGCATTTACAGGCAGCCACCACCAACTCATCCTGCCAGAGGGACTGAAAACCATTTGTGAGGGATACTCTGCCAGGCACAGATTGCTGGGACTGGGGTGTACATGACAGAGACTCCTGCTCTGAGGAACCGAAGGACACCTACCCACAAAGTTCAGTGTTTGATATTTGTGAGCTGTACTCCCCCTGCCCAGCTGGTGTGAGTCTAAGGCCTTTAAACTCTGCAGCTTTCTAATACAGAGCTTTTTAGACCCAACAGGCCTACCTGGAGCATCCCACCTTCCCCCTCCCTCTTCCATCACACCTGAACAGCCAGCCAGAGCCTGCTCCAGATGCCCCAGTGTCACACACGTACCACCAGTGCCTCCCTGACTGGCACCAACACTTCTGACAGTTCAAGGCTTTTCTTTCTCTCCTTGGGAGCAGCAGCAAGCAGAGGATGATTCCTTCACCTTGCAAAAGGAATTCTCCGTGCCCTGGCGGACTCACAGTGCACATCCTGAGGTTTTTATGCCACAGAAACAGCAATAGTTAAGGAAGCAGAGATGGTCCAAGCCCCTGTTATATGGAAGGCGGCCCAAGCCAGGCTACATTATTCCTGTGATACGTGAGGCAACAGGAACACCATGCTCCATGGTAAGTACGTGCAATTCTTCATATAAATATAGACAGGATTAAATACCACACAGGAGTAAAGACATCCAGGTCAGCAGCAAACCCCTCCCCTGCGTGTTTATTTGTGCTCTAAGCAGCAAAGCAATCCCTGCAGTCAGTAAAGAAAAACACTTGAAGAATCTCATTTTTATGGCAAAGGAACAAACAAAAAGCACAGAACGGGTTTCAGAAGTTCAGAAACACTTTATTTTGCCTTCTGCTATTTTCTTAAGAAAACAAAACAAAACAAGGTCTGCTTGTTTTAAAACCCATTCAAAAGGTTTCTGAGAGAACCCCAGAGGAGTAAGGAGCAGATGACATTACAACAGTGGTATGCAAATGATCTTTTCCCCAGGAAATATAAGATTTTTTGTGTTCATATTGCAGTAATTACAGCTTAACAGTTAAGAGGACTGTGATTTTATTCACCAAGCCTAAAAGCTTTAAGAAAGACATCTCAGTCATTGCTTGGGTAACATCGGAGACATTTCTTCAGACAGTTATAGCTTGTGATTGACTTGGAACAGTTTCCTAGGGGTAAGAAGTAGTCTGGAAATGAAAATCCCACCATGTCTCCCTTTGGAAAAGAACTGCCGTGTCTTACCAAGTACATCAACTACGGTCCACGGTAGGAAAAGTTAGAAACACAAACTCACTCCCTATTTGTTATGAGCTGGATCCAATAAACAAAACGACCTATGCCAGCATCTCCAAAACTCACAGTCACCCTGAGACCAAGTTTAACCTCCACTTCTCGTTCACCCTCTATCCTGCACTGAGCCTGGCCCACAGACGCCCAAGAGCTCCAAACCCAAGTCCCCAGGCACGGCTCACACCACCCCTACAGCACTGCCGACGGCAGGCCCAAGATTTGCAAACCTCCAAGCAATTCAAATGCAACGTGTCCCCTGTGCCCAAAAAGTTTCTCACCTTCTTCTGTCTCCTGTTTGGGGTCATAGCTGCACATCAAGGCTGTCAGAGACTACTCAAGCTGTAACGCAAAATGGGTTATCGGAGAAGCACAGCTTTAGTGTACGCAAAAGGGGCTCTCGTCTACCACAGCTCCAACACAGGCTGTGCCAGCCGGTGGTGTAGGAGCACCTGACACCAGGATTCCACAGACATCCGCCCTAGGCACACAGGGAGCTCACGGACACGCTGTATCCATCACAAGCCTAAAGCAGCCACAGCACCCCGAGGTTTTCCTGCAGCACGGATCCCCCTGCACAAGACAGGGCATGAGGTGCACCCAGACAAGCCACACAGCCCCTAAGGTTTGGGCGCCGTCAGCGCTGTGCCTCTGCTGAGCTACACTGGGAAACACGAGGCACGGGGACCTGTGTGAATCTGACCCCGAATGCCCGGGAATAAAAACACACACAAAACACAGGCACCACTGGGATTAGGTTGCAGCTCTCCCTACACAATAGCTCTTCCCAAAGCACTAAGCCACCAGCCAACAGCACCTCTTCCAGAAAGAACCACTAAACACCAGTTAACGCACATCAAAAAAAGTTTAATATTTTCACAAGTATCACGTAACACTAGTACTGGAGCTACTAGTGTGCAAAGTAAAAAGACCCTCTACCTTTGCAAAACCATTTAGGCATGCAATTTTTCAGGTAGACACACACTTAAAGCTGCAATGACCATTTGTGACTTACAGGTTACTTTACAACATTCACTCACAGTGCACCATGATGCATATTGAAATGTTATTGATAGGTAGGGCAATCCAAATCTTAGGCAGTGGAACGAGAACAGAGAAGAGTAGCCTGCAAATTTCCATCTCCTTTCTGCCGGAAAAGGCATCAGGGAAAACCACGCGGACATCTCGAATTCATTTTTGGTAGAAGAGTGGGAATTAAGGACTACTCTGTGGTCTCCCTCTTTGCAGAAAGTGGTGTGACTTACAAATGTTACTTGACATGTACCTTCCTAACTGCTTCTCAATTTAAGTGATGCAAATGGTAGGCAAATACAATAATGGCATCGACTGGACAGAGGACAGGGTACACCACGTGTAAATGATCTGCTGTTGCTTTCGTCCTTGGAATAAGCTGCACCCAATTTTGGCTTTGTGGGTTGTTTACACACCCAGGTCCTCAGAGGCAAGATCAAAACGCAACCCTCCTCTTCCCTTCTGCACGCTGACTCTGGCTGAGTGCTTGTGTTCTGAGTGACTGCTGAACAGCATTAAAGATTAAAGCTCTGTGTGGAAGCAAATACCCACTTAAGGCGAGAGACGGAAGTAGGCGCATCCAGGGGACGTGGTTGAGCTGCAGGTTTGGTGGAAGGGCAGCTGCAGTGCCCTGACCCAGACTAACAAGAAGAGATAGGAACTATTTTCTAGAGGAACCCTTGGACAGAAGAGCACAGCACAGCCACGTAGGGACCATAGATCTACCGATTTCACAGGTCTGGAGATTTGGATTACCCCAGTCACCAACCACTTGGCTTCGCTCTTTAGGGATTTCTCGCCAAAACGTGACAGATTTCGCCCAGTAACACAACACTACTCACAGAAGCAACGGGGAATACCAGTGGAACCAGATCTGTGGGACAAGGGTGTTTACTTTCACCATGACAAGAGGCATCAAGGAAGCGAGTAAGTCGCGGTGTCCCACTATAGAGTTACGTGCGTGCACAGTGCTGACACACCGTAATGTTTTCACAACCGCTTTAGACGAAACAACAGCAGGTAGATAATGCAGGAGGGAACTGTTGCTTCCCCTTCACTTAAAAGCATCAACACTCATGTCTGGTGGTCAGCGTGCTGGCAGTGCGCTTAACGGGGATGCTGCAAAGAACACGTTTGGTACGATGCAACGGGAGCTCTCAACGCACATCACTTGGGGGCAATTTCGTCTCAGACAACAACTGATTTTTGACAACTGCAGAAATTATAGACTGATTTTTTTCCATGACCTACAGATGGGGAAGGTACCAACAAGGTGAGTAAGAAACATGCAGATTGGGGTCCAGAAACAGGAGATATTATTAACAGCACACATTCTATCTTGTATCCTATTTTTTTATGTCATTAGTTGTAATTTTTTTTTTCCCCGATAAAGCAGTGAGTTCTGGGTTTTTACCAGTTCTGACTATGCAGTCGCTGCTTTATGAGAAACACAAGACAGAATTGAGGCCAAGATTGTGGAGTTCAGTTCTGCTCAGCCTCACGAAGCCTGCATCCCACCGCTGTGATGAGCGCTGCCCCTTTCCCGCTGCCGTCCTCCGACAGCAGGAAGGTCACGTCGCAGTTGGGTGCCAGGTCTTTGACTGTTTGGTGCATGATCCTCGAGAAGCTGTGAAAGGAAACAAGGGTCAGGAAGGTCTTGCAGCAACTGTGGAGTGGAGCACTGCCACGGGCATTTCCACTGCATCCCCCTTCATCTGGGTAACAAGTAAAACGCTGGAAAACAGGGTGGATTTGAAGCCTGGGAGCAGTAGGAGTCAAAGGAAAAAAGTACTTGCATCCCAGCCCCACCTGTCTGCGTGAGGTTAACTGGGATCACTAATCCACAGCAAAGGGAAAAGAACAGACCACGTAAGTCCTCACCTTCCCACCCATCTCCCTCCATGCACGCTAGAGGTGGGTACTGGTTCTCTTCTCCTCCTGCCCCCAGCTCTTTTAGACTCCTGCCCTCACCTGGATGGTTCTGCAGCAGCTCGCCTCCACTGGACCCTGAACAGAAACATCCTCCAAAGAGGCACCAGGCATTTCAGCACTGCTCTGCCATTGCCTGTCCAGAGCCAAGAGATCCTTCCCTCACTAGACAGCTTCCAACTCACTCAGCAAGCTGTGTCCCCTTCAGCTTGTCACCACCCAAGAACATTTCACAAGTCATTCTTGATCGTCTCATTGTCCTTCAGAAAGCCCTGAGCCCCCTGATTAAGACTTTTCCTGGCTCTTATCCCAGCAGGTGAGAGAGTCCAGTTGGGAGCGCCAAGAGGAAGGACATACACAACGCACAGACCGAGGCTGAGAAGGCAAATACTCACTGTGGGTGGAGTTTGTAGAGAGTGCCATCCACACCAACCGTGATCTCCAGGCGCTCCAAGCCTCTGTTCTCCCTAATTTTATCTACAATGGCAGCCATTCCAGCCCCACACAGCTGAGCTGCTCGCCTCGACACCGCCCCGCAGACTGTCTTGACAATGATACTGTCGTCGCAGGTGCTGTTCAGCCCCAGCTGCTGGAGGATGGTTCTCACCTGCAGCAAGGCTAACCTGTCACTGTAGGAGGAGAACACGGTGTTAGAGGATTCCCTCGGTCAGGCCATAAACCCCAGTGCACTGGTGGCTGCAGCCATGCACCCACACCAGGCAGCAGCCTCTCCTGACAGCACAAGGGACCTCATGGAATGCAAATTCAGTCTCCCCTGCGCTGTGCTGCAGTGCAGGAGAGGTGTGCAAGCAGCAATAGAGCCCCAAGTCCAGTTCTGCATTGCCTCCCCTTCTCTTTTCTTACCATGGGGCATTCTAGGAAAATATTTTTAACGATGACCTTGGGGTTTTTTTTCCCCCCGTGAAGCCTCAGAGATTGCTTTAAAATACAGAGTCTGAGCAATAAAAGCACAAAAACACCCAGTAAGCAGTGCTCACTCAGCTAGTGTTCATTCAATTCCACAACTGCAGCTAAACACACACAAGGGGCCCAGGAAAACGGCTTGATTTCCAAACAAGGAAATAAAATGATAGAGTGAGGGAATCCTTGACAGCCCTTCCCAGGGTTTAGAAGTGAGCACTGCTAGAAATTCAGTTGATACTGTAAAGAATCCTCCTGCACACACACAGATTGAAACCCAAATTCTCTCCAGGGAAGCAAGCAATGCTTGTCCCTCCTGTCCAGTCACCAGACAAACACTACTACACTCTTTCACTCTAAGCAGCCTCCCCTGCAGTGCTCTTACCTCTCAATCTGAGAAAGGAACTTGGTTTCAAAGATATGTCTGGTCTTCAGTGTCTCTGAAATCTGGCCTCGGAACAGGAAACCCCGTTTGGTGAAGTCGATCAAAATATTGCGGACTATTTCCCCCAGGTACATCCCGCTGATCATCTTCTCATACCTGCAAGCAAAGACAGCGGTGAAGCTCAGAGGGACCCTCCCATATTTGCAAAGGCAGCATCACAGGTGTGATGCTATCAGCCAGGTGTCCTACCCACACAGGGCTGCAGGTACCAGTGCTAAGCATCGCTCCTGGGACACTCCTTATTAGCCTGTGCTAGACAGAGGTCTGCAGGTGGAAGGTATTTCCTCTCTCTAGCTCGAGGCAAGAAGACTGCAAGTGGGAAACTTGGGTCCTGTGTGCAGAGGTGGGGGCTGAGAGGGGTTCGAGACAGCCTGGTTCCTCCCTGGGGTTTTGGGACAACCGGTTTCCTACTGGAAAGCATTCTTCCAACTGAAGAGCATAAACCAACCCTGCACCACCAGCTTGCCAACTTGCAGGTCAGTGGTCCTGTGAACAGGTTGGACACGGGTTTTCCCATCCTTTATCTTGCACAGGGTTGGTTTTGAAGCACAGGACTCTCTTAAAAACACTGCATTTCCCGTGACTGTACTTTGTGGTCTCCCTGTAATTTTGCTGCATGGAGCCACTGAGCTTTTTCTGTTGGGAGGTCTCAGCCGTGTTTTGCACTCCCCCCCTTCCAGCATCATTGTGGTTTGAATGGAGCATTTTGGGGTCTGTGAGTTGTGTCCTTACCAACAAGAACTGAACAGTTCCATTTCTTGAGAAGGCCATTCAGTGATGCATCCTTTATTTCACCTCCTGAAGCTCTGCAGCAGGGTTTGTGCCCTGGATTGAGCAGAGCCCAGCACGCCATCCCGCTGGAAGCAGGCCACGCAGTCCATTTAATACCATGAACTCTCTCAAGCCTGTACCCAGCAAGTGTCCTCCCTCCTGAGTGCCTAACTATCTCTGGAATAAATTATTCCCCTGGCAGCCTCTACTCCTGCCTTTGGCTGCTTACTCCATGCCAACCCTGCTGCTGCATCAGGCTCGCTCTGTGTCTGCCCCTCTGGGTCTGTTTGAGCCTCAGCTTCTAAAGAGCTTCCCATGGGACTTGCCAACTTGTCTGTATTCCTCAGGTTTTTGTGGGCACATTTACTCTAGCCACAAGATCTTTTTAAAAGCTCCAGGCATCAAAGCACTGCTGCAAAGAAATGATGAAAAACTGTAATCCTAGCAAGCAACAGCCTCAGCCCAGTACACACATCCTCATCAACTTTTTCTTGAAGGGGACAGGGAAGCACTTGTCCAAACAAAAGCTGAGCCCCAAAAAGGGGACCAAGCTCCAGGAGCAAGAAAGTCAGGTCCTCTAACATGACCTATCCCATCCAGAAAATTGTCTGAAATGGGAGCTGGCTGCAAGAGCTGCTACAGAGCTCCTGACTGCTTTACAGTGAGCAGCTCCAAGATTTAACCACGCCAGCTGGTGTAAGTTCAGATTTACACAGGCACAGCCCTCTACAAAGAGTTCAGCTAAAAGAGATTAACCTGAGACCCAGAGCAAAAGAATGGCTAGCCAACTTATCCCCCTCAGTACAGCACAGGATGAGAAAAAGGGTCTCTTCGTAATTTCAGGACTTTTTAAGTCCTCACCAAAAGCCCTGCTGTGGAGTCCCATGGCAGCAAATAAGTCACAAAAAAGCAGCGTCCAGGAAAAGCACAGAAAGGGGCGATGCCACAGGAAAGCAGGACTGCAGCCACTTTCCACTCTTTTCCTCTCCTTTCCCGACTGGGAGAAATCCAGTTTTCTCTTAAAAGCACTTAAGGCAGCCTGGCTGACATGCAGAGCACACCATTTATTCTGCAGTACCTTTGCTTTCCAGCATTCAGTGAGAAGTCATCCACCGCTTTGTCGTATATTGTCCTGATGTCGTCCAGGCACCCGTTGTCCCCGAACGCTCCCCACTCCGTGTTCACACACATCCTCCCCTGCTCACCATCCACCATCTCTATGTTCCTCATCTCCTCCATGTAACAGGCATTGCTGCCCGTTCCTGAAAGAAACAAACACCAGAGTTAGTCTTTGTTTGGAACGAAACAACACTAAAGCCAGCGCCACAGCCCTGACAAGCCTTCTGGGGGATTCTTGAATGTGGGTTTTTTCTGAAAGAAGTAGTTGAATCATCATTTGAAACATCACGAAAAAAACCCAAACCCCGACTCTTCAACAGCCCTAAACTGAAGCAGAACATTATTCCTGTGGTGCCTTGCTCAGGGTGGCTCAGAGAGGAAGCTCACCCAGGCCGGCTAGGCTGAGG
The DNA here is from genome assembly GCA_008694505.1 of Cyanoderma ruficeps. NCBI lineage: Eukaryota > Metazoa > Chordata > Aves > Passeriformes > Timaliidae > Cyanoderma > Cyanoderma ruficeps. The sequence continues at coordinate 1,664,117 of VZDJ01000146.1, read as the reverse complement.
GTCCCACGCTGCAGGGAGGAAGAGCAGGGCAGCACTTTCAGCACACAAAACCTCACATGCTTCTGACTCCAAAACTGCAGGAAGCAGACAGCTGGATTATGCAGTTGGGAACCACCTTCCACAAAGCCCACGGACCCAGAGAATTCAGGGGAAAATGTGCTGAACTGAAAGCCTCAGCAAGTTCTGAGGCAGCAGGGGTTTTACCAGCTGATTGCTTGGGGGGTTTTCTGATTTTAATTGCTTATTTCCTCCAGCAGGAAGGTTACTTCCATGTTGAGATGAGGCCCTATCTGATATTTCTTAAAGAGGATCCTAAGGAGCGTGGCAAAATGCTCCATGTATGCACAGAGGTCTTTAGGGAGTAAAGCTTTATTAGCAAAGAGAGGCAGCTTTAGTTGCTACCAGGGCAAAAGTTCCCTGGAAGTTACTTCAACTCTCATTTAATCCTGCATCCCAGATTATGCACCAGTTGCTACAGCAGGTCTGTTTTCCTTTGGCATTTTTCTAGGGAATCATATCAATACAGTCTGAGCTAAAATAGATCCTCCCACAGCACTCCCCTGCTGCAGGAGAGCTGAGCCACAGCACAGGGTTTGGTGGGGAGAATGTCTGGGTTTGCAGGCTGACAGCCAGGTTTGCAGGACCAAACCAGACCGAATCCAACAGCGCTGTGCCCAGCCTCCCTCGGGTGCCATCAGCCAGGCAATCCAGGCAGGGCACAGGGAGCTGTCAGAGCCCTGGGACTTTCATTCCCATTATCCCAGAGGTATTCAGGCCACCTCTGACCCCCTGCTCTGCACACAGACACACTGGCTGCACAGCAGATCTGGCAGGGCTGCAGCGGATGGTCCCCAGGGGATGTTTTCAGCACCCCAAGGACACACTGTCCTTCCTTCAGGGAACTCTGGTTCCTGAAAACGCCAGGGATGGAGCTGCGCAGACACGGCTTCCTACCCACACTGCACTGTGCTGACTCATCCTGGACGTTTTCCAACTGTCTGGAGGAGAAATTGGTGGTGTTTTATTTTCCTACAAGCCGGCTCACAACTGAAAGCATTCTTAAAGCTTGCAGGTGCCTTGTCCCCCTCTTTCCCATGGAAACCTCGTTTCTCTGGAGAGCTCTGGGAATTCACAGTGCCCCGTGACTCCCCAAGCGTGGCATTTGCAAAGGCATCCTGTGGAATTGCTTCAGCTGTCTCACTGCTGGGAAGGGAGCTGCGTGTCACTGCACTCAGCCTAGCAGAGCTCTCCACCACATGCCATTTGGCAATTGTGGCTGCACTTCCCAAATGGCATGTGGTGCCTTTTGGGAACTTCACAACTTTATTCTGAGAGACCACACACTTGATGAAAGCTGTGGGCACCTGAACACCCCAGAAGGGAAGTTCCTACAGGCTAAACTAACGGGAACGCCAGGAGTTGGTGAGGCTCCCTGAGCCCACATCTGCTCTCCTCCCAAGCAGCACTGTGCCTTTACCAGATAAAACAGGCAGGATTTATCGTGCATCACAGCCTCTGCTTACCTCAACTGACTGTGGACAGAACTAAGCTGGCTGTTGAATTTTGCTCTTTTACTCCTAGATATCCTAGCCTTATTTTCAGTTAACCACAGGGATACCTCCATGAGAATAGACAGATGTGAGGACATGCTGTTTAACATAAAGCAGCTCTAGCACATACCCACAATGAGCCCAATTTCACAGTTTGGATCTTCATAAGCACAAGTCATCATTGTGCCCACTGTATCATTCACCACAGCCACCACATCCAAGTCAAATTCCTTTGGGAGAGAGAAAATACACAGTAGTGAGAACTCTGGGCTAGAGGCAGTCCCTCACACCAAAGGGGATGCTGCAGAAACACACTGGAAACAAACAACTGAAACCACCAGCCTGATTTCACACATGCAAAAACAAGAACCTAATCTACCAGCAGGCAGCCAAGGCATGTGCCCTAGCGATGACAGACTGTCTTCAGAATGAAGTATATCCCTGGCTGCTCTCCTTGGCTCAGGTATGTTCAAGCACTTCCCTTTCACATAGGCACATGGTATAAACATTCACTATCACAGCGATAGTGTAGCAATTCCAGTAACAAAGTTTTTAAGACTTCCTTTTCACTGGCTGATAAAAACTGTACAAAATTAACACCCTTCTCAGGCTACTTTTCTTCCCTTTCTAGAAAGTTTTGGCTAAACTGGTTGAGGCTTTTTCAAGATCAAGAAGAGGAGGAGAAAACCGTCCTTTAGGGTGCACGGAGGTGCATTCCTACAATCATCATTTTGAAAATTCCTGCTTCCTCCATGCATGTGGGAATTGCCAAAGAGTTTGAAGGAAGCCTTGAAAGTTCTGGAATGTGGAAAGTCAGAAGCTTCTGGGGAAAAACAATCTTCTGTGCAAGACAGGAGGCATAGCCTCTGTCTACGAGGCAGACAAATCTGTGAGAGGGAGCCAGCCTGACCCACAAGGTCTGTCAAGTCTGGAGAGGAGTAGAATGAGGGAAAAAAAAAAAGAAAAATCACCTCTCTTCTTTTAATTCCTTCTCTAAGTAAATATACCACATCTTCTCCCTCACAGTCTGTAGCTTTGAAGCCTTTTGTCCAATTGAGAAGGATACCCTATAAAGAAAGAAAATAGGTTATCAAGTTGCTAGGACTCAGATGTTACTCTGTACACTTAACATTTCAAATACTTTAGTGTGATGGTTTACAGAAGACTCTCTGTGAAAAGGAGTATCTCCTCAGTATGTCAAATTTGCATCTCAAACAACCAATTGTGATTGGGCTCTAAATTTCCAGAGCAATGCAACCAACTAAAAAAAAAAGAAAAAAGAAAAAAGGTGTGACAGGAAAAACAAACTCCAAAACCCCAAAAAAGTGTTATAGAAAATATTCCTTTCTTAAAGGAAACCCCAGCTTAGCACACAGGAAACTATTAACAGCTGCAGAGGCTGGTGTAAGCATGTGGCAGTGAAGAAGTTAAACACCTAAGTGCAAAGAACACAAGTCCATTTGCCAGGGATGTGCTGCAGGCCACACTGTCACCCTCAGGGTGACACAGCCCACAGACTGGTGCAACCACTCCATCCAGTGAGACAAGATCAGCTGGGAATAGGCACTGGCAGCAGAGATGGACTTTTGCTTACTGCTTGCAAAACCAGGCAAGTGTCACAGACCAGCAGGTTTACACAGTTGGAAAAAACACAATGCCTTAAAAAAGGGATATGACCACCATGGAAACTGTAAATGCTCTTATCTGTCACAGCCACGGGCTGAGCAGCATTTGCATTACCACCCTTAAGGGAACTATTTATAGGAGCAACTGCTCTGGTCAGGGTCAGCACACGAACCTTCCCCTGGTATGACCTTCCTGTAAGTGTCACGTGGATGACGTGAAGGCAGAGAAACCAGGCCCGGCATAAGCACAGAGCAGACTCAAAAGATACTAAGGAACTTACAGCATCCAGACTGGTCTGCTTGCAAGGGAAGGAAAAGGTGAAGCCAAGAGGAAGACGTGCGCCTTTTATGCCCATATAATCCAGGAAGTCAGAAATGCAGGTAACGATGTGATCAAACAGCTTTAAAGAGAAAAGTCACCATATTTGAAGTTGTACACGTTATGTTGCTTTTAAGGAGTTATTTAAAAAGCAGCAGGGCAGCCAAAGAGAAACACAAATACCTCTTCTCCTGTTCCCTGCATCACCTCTATGGGAATGGCATAGATCTTGTTGTGCATCTCAACTGTTCTCCTTTTACCACTGCGGATTTTCACGAGCAAAACTCTAAAGTTTGTCCCTCCAAGGTCAAGTGCCAGAAAGTCTCCATTCTCTGTAAAAGAATAAGTATGTATATTTGAAGAACCGTAAGTAAAATCTGAAGAAATGCTTCTCTCAAAGTATTTTGATAGAAAAACTCAGGTGGGAAGATCTTCATCAAAGGAGGATTTTAGATGCCGCTCTGATTATTTTGTTTTCCTTTAAATCAACAAAGGAAAAACGACCCACACAACTGTTCCCTGAGAGAGAGAGCTGAAATTTGGCCAGCCACGCTGCAATGCAGAGTGCCCAAGTAACGTGAACAGGCTTTGTGTGGGTTTGGGTTTGTGATCCCAGTTGTGGTTTTATGATCCCAGTTGTGGTTTTAGGATCTGGTTTTCTCCCCTCAAGCTGCTCTGAGAGATCACACGCTTCTGAGAGACCCCTCAAGCTGTGACTTGGATTGCACCCTGAGGCAAGGACACAGGACAGGCTGCCAGCAACCAGCCCCGGGCCAGTGCTGAGATCTCAGGTTCCTCTTTGGTTGCACCAGACCTGCCCAGCCTCACCAAACTCCACACTGGGAGCCCGTTTTGGGTGCCCTGCAGCCGAGCCAGCGTCCCCACTGCAGCGAGGCCACGCTCTACTCTACCTGTCCCATCCGGCGTGCTGCGGACGAAGGTGGGCAGCATTTTCACTTTGGCGGTGTCGTGAGTCTTCTTCTTCAGCCCCGCCTCCATCTCCGCCCTCATCCTCTTCTTCACCTGCAGCAGCTGCTCGTGGGTGAGCTTGAACTCGGCCAGGGTCTCGTCGATGAGGCGGTGCTGCTCCGACAGCCGGTACGCCACGGCTGTCACCATGGCCGCGCCCTTGCCGCTGCCGCTCTCCGACAGCAGGAACCGCACCTCCGAGTCCGGCACCAGGCGCCGCGTGGTCTTGTGCAGACGCCGGGCGTACCTGCGGGGAGGGGAGGATGCAAGCCCGGCCTCTGCACTGCCCACGCCCCAAAATCTGCACTGCATCCCCCCAAAATCTGCGCTACCCTTTCCCCCAAAATCTGCACTGCATGCCCCCCCAAAACCTACACTGCATCCCCCCCAAAATCTACGTTGCATGCTCCCCGCCAAAATCCGCGCTGCACGCTCCTCGACAAAATCTGTGCTGCCCCTCCCCTCCAAAATCTGTGCTGCTCACACCAAGCCAATGCAAGGGTAGTGGGCAAACTCACCATGCTCAAACTAGCTACAGCCTCCCAAGGAGGAAAACTGCCGGGGAAGAGCGGCTCTTCCCCACAGCCTCCTTCCTCCTGGATTTCTAAGCAAAGCCAGCAAAAAGCAGGGGAGAGCATCAGCCTCATCCCCTGAATCGTGGATGGGAGAAACTCCCTGGCTGCAATGCTGCTCCGATTCCCTCTCCTGGGGTCCTCTCCCAAACTCACTGGTTTAGATGGTGTGGGAACAGGTAAGAAACCAAAATTGCCCATGTTTATTATCTTAACAATCCCCAGGCTTTGCCCACTCTGGAAAAGCTAGTCAGAACAGTGTTCTTGGAAACTTTTTTGTTTGGTGAAATTCTATGATTTTCTTTAACAGAGGAAAATATCTTTTTCAACAAATAATAAGAAACTGAAAATGAAACATTGAGCATACTTGTCCTTTCAGAAGTTCCCCCATAAACATAATTTTCTGATTAATACATAAATCTATACAGCTGTTTCACTAAAAATGTAACTTTCAAGATGGGGAAGAACAAGACAAAGCCAGTTTTATAAAGGCCACAGAAATCTAAGCACTGTTTCCCACTCTTCCTCGGTTTCCAAGTGTATTTTCAGAAAAGACTGGCAAAAATAGGGTTAGGCACAGGCATTAAACTGGAAATGGAGATAAGGTGAATTAATGCAGGTCTCCTCACAGCCCAATCAAAGGGCACAAAGTAGTATTTCGTACAAAGAAACTCTCCTTCCAAGAGGTCTTCTGGTAATATCTTAACGTATCTACTCAGACCACCATAGTTTTCCCTGACATTGCAGTATCCAGTTACTCAGGGTTTTGGTTCCTTTCTTCACTTAAAAGACATCTCTCCCTCCCCCCCAAGCTCCCCAGCTCAGACCTAAACCCCCACATGCCCACGCTTTGGGTTCATCATCTCGCAGCCTGCCTGGGCGATACCCTGGGATGGCACGCTCCCCACGCTCACCCCTCTGCCACGCAGAGCCCGTGGCAGGAGCAGAGGGACTCACTGTGGATGCATCTTGTAGAGGGAGCCATCCACGCCCACGGTGGTGCGGAGGCGGCCGACGCCCTTGTTGTCGCGCAGCTGGTTGAGGATGGCGCCCAGGGTGGAGGCCACCAGGTTGGCCGAGCGGAAGGACACGATGGTGCAGACGTGCTGGACAGCGATGCAGTCCTCGTGGGACGGCTCCACCCCCAGCCGGGTCAGGATCTCTTTGGCTTTGTTCAAACCTTCTTTGCTCCTGCAAAGTGAAGGGCACTCCTGAGTGGGCGTGTGCTGGGCTGAGGGACATCCAAACATGGGTGTCCCTGCCTCGGCTTTGAGAAAGTTAGGACATTTCTTTCTTAGAGATCCCGACTAGAAAGCTTCACAAGGCTTGAAATGAAACGCTCTAAACACGCATTCATTCACAGATGGAAAAGCTTTCCATTAAAGCCTAATGCAAACATGTCACCTACAAACAGTGCAACTCCAGGTACTACAGCAGCCGCACTATGGGGAGGGCCTGGAGGAACTAAAATGCTTTTTTGCTACCATGATGCTTTAACCTGCAAACGCCTTCTCTCCAGCACAAAGCACCAGCCCCACAATTCAGCACAGGCCTGAGCACACACCCAATCCCACACTCATTCCTTCGCATGTCTTGATAAATTAAACCCAGTGCGAAAAACAAAACCCCGAGCAAAGGTTGCCCAAGCAATTTCATCCTAACAGGTCTCTTTTCAGGCTTTTACAACCCCATTAAATTTCTGCCTCTTGCTTTTCTTCCTTGCTTAATCCTTGCTCTTGTTTTTTTCCTCATTAGCATCCAGCCTGAGAGCAAATCTTCTGGCAAAACTTCTTGTGCAGCTCGGTCATTTCCCAGACAAAAATACAAGGGGTACATATCTTGTCATCTCTAACTGCAGTCCATACATCTTTTTAAGAACTCTCACATTTTGCTAGCACCAGCTAGAAATTTGAAGCTGCACAGGGATGTGCCCCCTACTTATAACCACAGTGTCTCTTCAGGAAGTAAGGTGGGATTTCAGGGCAATTTTTTCCCCTTGATAACTGAATTTCTCAGTGATTGCATTTTTTGCTCTACTGTTTAACATTACCTTGATCCGCAAAGCAGACCTCTGTGGTTAAGACAAATGAACACACACATTTAATAGGAAGCTGTTCAGATAACATGGTCTGCAGGGACAGGAGTAAACTGTGGCAGGAGGAACAGGCACTATAAAAGTTACTGGCTGTTCCCTTGGTGTCATACTTGCCATTTCAAAAAGAAAATCCAGCCCAATGACTATGGTACAAACCATCCCGGTGATGTGAATTTTAAAAACAGAGGGGAAGAGCCTGTAAGTACTGAGCAAAGGGGTGATGACACCCTAAGAAACCAACTGGCCCATAGCTCAGAGGTCACTGTGCAGCACCCGGCACTGCCTACGAGACTGAATGCTCTGCCTTGTCACACTTGTTTTCCTTCTGCCCAGCAATCCCAGGGATACAGCAAGGAGCAACACAAGTATTTGCTAGGAGGCACTAAGCCAACTCACTCCCATGTTTAGCTGCAGGGTAGCAACTCCGAGCAGTGAAAGAGGTACTACAGCTTGTACCCTGCAAGCTGCACGGACTGGCAGACTTTACAGTTCCTCCCAACACAGAAGAAGGGAGAAATCTTGGGGAGGAGGGCACGGAATGTCTGCTGGGGGTCCCCACATGCCAGCTCTGCGCAGACAGCAGAGAATGGCAGCCACCCCCAATGCAGGATGCTTTCCCACAAGGCAAAAAGAGAAGGAAAATTAACATTCAGAGTCACTGTGAAGCCCAAGGAGTGAAAAGGGATAGATTACTCACTTTTCAATGGCAGAAACATGCTTTGTCTCAAACTTCCCTTTGGTGAGAAGCTCAGGGGTGATTCTCCCCTCAAAGAGCAGCCCCTCCTTGGCCATCTTCACCAGGATGAGCCTTACCAGCTCCCCCATGTACAGCCCGCTGACCATCTTCTCAAACCTGCAGGAGAGGACAGCAGTCACCCAGGAGTCCATGGGCAACGCTGGGAAGCAGAGCCCAGCTGTCCCATCGTAAGACCTGGCCCTGCCAGAGGCTTGCCTTGTCACAGGCAAAGCTTCACTGAACTGCAGAATTCCTAACTCAAGTGGGAAATGGGGCACAGAACAGAAAACAGCAGAACAAATGTTCACGGCCTCACTCACAGCTGCTTCCCAGGATTAAGGGAGCCACGGTCAATCTCCCGATCAAACTCGGTCCTGATGTCCTCCAGCGAGCCGTCGTCTCCGAAGGCGCCCCACTCCGTGTTAATGCACATCCTGCCCTCGTCCCCCTCCACCAGGTCGATGTGCCGCATCTCCTCCATGTAGCAGGCGTTGGTGCCCGTGCCTGGGGGCAAAGCACAGCACAAGGTGCTGACCAGGCTGGCCAGGCAGAGGCAGAGGCAGAGCAGCCCCGTGGCCCCCACAGTTACCAATGATCAGGCCGACTTCGCAGCGCTGGTCGTCGAAGCCACAGGTCATCATGGTCCCCACGGTGTCGTTCACCACAGCCATGATATCTGCATCGTAGTCCTGGGGAGCAACAGATCATTACTGGGCCCACAGGGCTCCTCTGGAAAACGCTGCTCCTGTTCCTCACCCGCTTGCTTTCAGCAGATAGTTTCGCAAGGAACAGGAGACAAATGATGTGTCTGAATACCGCAGCTCATCTTTTAAAATATTCCCTGTTCTGTCTGCCAGCTCCCCATCCCACGTACCCAAGGAGGCAGCGAGAGCAGACTAGACTAATGCAAGCAATAAAACAGCACTGGGATCACTCTAGAGAGCACAGGCCTGCTGTGTCACATAAGCACACTTAGGGAGGAAAGAAAAGGCCTATACACGAGGGACAAGGAACTCTGCACTGAAACACTGTCACGGAATGAGTTGAAGCAATTGCTTGAGGAGTCAGTCTGGAAAATGTTTCTTATAGATTCACTTAAACCATCAGTGTGTTTTATTTCAAGTGAAGATTTTAATACAAAAATAATTCAATTAAATAGATGGCATGCAGCCAGTCCTTTCCAGGTTCCTCAGTGCGTGATTCTACCAAGTCTAATGACAGTAACTGACTCCAGTAATGCTGTTTGGCAATGGCAAAATTCAGGTTTGCTTGAGTTCACAACTGCCCAAAGAAAGCAAATACTTCACAGTTACCAACGAATTTTTGGATGCTGAGTAATCAACATATGACCTGGCTGCAAGCATTAAGCAAACCCGAATTCATTCCCTCTCATGCTCAGTGCTTTTTTATTTGTTTAAATCAGCAACCTGGTCACCTTCACTCTCTGCAAAGTCAACACTGAGAAACTGCAAGGAGCAACACCTCGCTGAGCCTGAACTCTCCTTCTCTCCTACTCAGCTCCTCCCCTGCTCCCACACACAGCAGGTGCACAGCTGAGTCCAGTCCATGAGAAACAAGTTTCTCAGGAATGGGACGTGTTGGTATCACTGAAAAGCCACAGCACTGCCACACAGCACTTCTTCAGTTTGTGAAGAGTGATAAAATCACTGGAGCCCGCCAGCGAAAAGCCACAACACGGCAGCTGAGTTCAGTGCTGTGAGGAAAATCACGGCTTCCACACAACAGCTCTGACACCACTTCATTTTCCCAGCAAATCCACCCATTCTCATGGCAGAAAGCAGAGCTCCACCACCAGTCAAGGGAGCCACGTGAAGGGTGGCCCCTGACAAAGCTGAGACACGGCTGAAAAACAGAAAGAAGTGCAACTTACCCCACGTTTCTTGATGGCCTTGTTCAGCAGCCTCACAACATCTGCTCCCTCCACTCCGCTCGCCTTGAAGCGCTTTGTCCAGGTTATCAGAAAACCCTGATAAAACAAGACAGCAACATTCAACAGGATGGAACCATACAACACACATTGATTCCTTTTTTTTCCCTTAAAAAAAGATTTTATACTTCAAATGAATCTTTAGGTCTCTTTTCTCACATGACCTCTAACAACCCAACCTGAGACAATTGGTGGTCTTAGAGCCTAGTTACAGTGAGCTGAAAGATGGAAAATTGTTTTCCCCTCCCTTGCTAGAAAATGGTGTTTGCATTTTGTATTTTCAGCCTACTCTTCTCCCTGCTGCTCCTCGACAGCTTTTCTTGGAAAACCATTTAATCCTTTTGGGCCATGGAAATAGACTGCTTTCAGAAAAAGCTGACTGTACAGGACTGACTACAGAGCAGGGATATGATGTTGGCATGTCCAGGATTCAGCTGCAGTGGGGATCAGGCTACTGCACATTTACTGCCTGGAGTCCCATCTGTCTGGGATTGTTTCACTGTGGGATCGTGTTTATGGGTTGAGGCAAATAAAAATACTGGAGATGTAACAATGCATGTCCCTGTTTTACAGCATGGATCAAAAAGGAAATCCTGGTATTGAATTCCTTGTCTGCAAACCATCACGAAGAGCCTGCAAATCCCCCAAGGTAACGACTACACTGAGTTTTTGCTATTTACATAATGCCTGGCTAAATCAGAGCATTCAGTGTACAGGTAAATAATAATAATAATACAAGAAAGAAAAGAGCATCAACATCAACCAGCTGACAGAAAGACAACTCAAACCAGCTCAGCTTTCCATACCCCCCACAATATTCACATTTGTCACACCAGGAATCCAAGAAGCTAAAAACCAGAAAAGCTGAAGGATGTAGGCACAAGCAGCCATTGCCCAGGTGTATGTTTGCCCATATCTCAGCTTAAAAATCAAATTTTCCCTCCACACTGAGATAGCTACAGGGGACAGCGGGTCAGGGCAGCTCTTTCCAGATCAGGAGATACTCTCCTCCTCCTAGACCACAAATTCAGTCTGTGTAAGTTTTGCCAGTGTGCTGCCCTCATGGGCATCATTTAAAAACCCGCTGCTGTGCAGGGAAACTGGGCAAAGCCTGCTCTGTTGGCACAGTTTTCACGGGCAGAAAGGGCACCTTGTTTCACAAAACTTTTATAACAAACTAGTCAAACCACACTGGCAAAGAGCAGCTCCTCTCAGTGTGACTGGCCGTTGTGCTGGAAGGAATTTTTCCTTCACCACCAAAGCCTTGGCAGCAGAAAGGAGGCCTTGGAATGCAGCAGGGTTGAGTGGGGCCCAACCATGCAGTGCCCATCTTATCACCCTTGGAGCAAACAGGGACTACCTTGCCTCCTTCTGCTCACCAGGCACAAGAAAACAGCACCCAGGCAAGCACAGCCTCACAGAAACAGCAATCCAAGAGCAAACCTGGCCCACAGAATCCAGAAAAAACATATTTTCCAAACACTCAAAACACATTGGCAAAACTGTCAATAATTTTTTTTGTTGCTGGCTTTTCTCTTTNTGTTGTTGGCTTTTCTCTTTAAGAGACACCGTCCCTTGTCTCTTTACTATCCCACTCAACTCTGCCACTGCTCAGGTGTCCTCAGGGCACCCCACAAGCACAATTTCACCCCAGCTGGCTGGAGCCAACCAGCCCACAAGCGAGCACCTTTCATCATGCAGCCGAGGCAAACCTTCCCAAGGGCAACTCAACCTCACAACCACATCCCCAGCACTGCTCTGCTGTGGTCAGGAGCCTGAGCCTTACCATGCACCTCGGCCAGAGGGGAGAGCTGCCCCAAGATAACTCCTCTCCTCTGATCTGATGCAGCTAAAGGCAGCTCTCTGCTCTGAACTGCTTTCGGACCCTGAGTTAGTCAGCACCCTTGGGTTCAGCTCTCAGCACTGCTCAAGAAGCATGAAATGTAATGAAAATCATGCCTCACCTGGCCCTCCTCAGCACCAGCATCTAGGGGGCTGCTGCACCAGGCTCACCTAGAGACCTGCAAGCTGGAAAAGCAGGCCGTGCTTTAACAGGACAACCTCTGCGTGCCCTGGGTAGATTTAACTTTCCTTCGTTCATTTGCCACACTGTTGCCATGGGAATGCTGTACCGGGCGGCTGCTGAGTCATTTGTGGAACAAGGAGCAAAAGGAGGAAAATGCCACAGCATCCTTGTCGTGGGGATCTCATCAGCCACTGCACAGGGCTGGTTATCCCCATCCCTTTGGAAAGCACCTGGTTCCAGGTGAGCCGTGCGGCGGCACGGCACAGGATCGCTGCTCGGCAGGGACACCCGGATCCAGATCCCTGTGGACTCCTCAGGGGCAGCAAAACACCTGCTGGGCTAGGGCCCTCCCAAACACACCCGTGGAGAGGTGAAAAAGGCTGCACTGGAGGCAGGGAAAACCACTGCCATGTTTAGAGGAACAACACTGAGGAGCTCAGCACAAAACATCAGCTGTCTCCTCCCCTTCTGTTACCCAACTCTTTCAACCAGAAACATAAACACAAACACAGCCTGACAGTGAAATATAATACTCATTTATCCCCAAAACGAGACCTGTCTGGGATACTGCTTTCATGGCAGTGTTTTAATAACATGGCAGCTCTTCTGTGTATTAAGAAAATTGCAAAACCTTCTTACCTCATCTAGCTTGGATTGTCGACAGGGGAAGGAAAATGTAAACCCAACTGGCAGTTTCTTGTCTTTGATTTGTTGTTTCTCCATAAAGTCTCCCAGGCATTCAGCAACATGATCAAAAAGCTGTAAGAAAAATATAAACCCCACCATGATTAGAGATACAGCTTCAGGGAGAAAATGTTTCAAACTCCATATGAAAACTGCTCTGAGTGAGGGGAAAGGGGGAAAATAGCTCTCCAGATTTTAAAAGATGTAAAAATGGCATAGCTATGAAAATACTCTCAAGCAGGGTACATTAACATCTTAGTAACTAATACATTATGAAATGCACTGTCCTATTACACACCTAATTCTGCAGGCATCTTTTACACCCATATAAAAACACTTCCTGAAACAAGAGGCTTGAGGCTCTCAAGCCTGCTGTAACCCTTCCACTTAACATTTGATGAGAACAAAAATTTTTTTTTACCCTTACTATAACAGGAAGGAGCAAATCAAAAGAACATTTGGGATCCAGTCCCACAGGAGGTTGAGCTCTTTTATTATTGATGTAAAGAAGACAACATTTGCTTCACTCAAGGATTGCTGAGACCAGAGAACCCAGCACTTTGCAGGAGCCACCCAGAAGAACATCATCTCAAATCTATTCCTACAACACACAACAAACAAACAGAAGGGAAACCCCAAGGGATTCATCTAAATATTTTCCATGTTCTGAGGAACATCCCAAAATGGGGATATTTTCTGCAATTTTGAAAGGTTGAACTATACAGGCGGCCTGCATCAGGCTTGTGGGTACCAACTCCCACCCCAATGTCTGGATGGCACCTGTGACCATGGCACTATGTGTCCCTGTCAGCCAGGCCAGGAACCAGGGGGGCACAAAGGCCTCTCACACTGAGCCATTTGGAAAGCCCCTCAGTAAGCCTGCAAAGCTCAAAGCTGAAATCAAGCCTGAGCAATTGAAGCAACAAAAATACGTGTTTGTATTGACCAGTACCAGAAAGCCAGACATGCCTTCAACTGACCCATACCACAAACGGATGGCAAGCTATTAACAAGTCACTGCCTGCCCCAGGATGTAACTGTGCCTCACGTTTTAACACCCTGAAAAACAAAAACCCAAACAATATAAACCCAATCCTATCTGCAGCATTGGTGGGATGAGAGCAGGTAATCTGCCTAGAAGACTGGGGATAACTGGGAGGGAGTACACAAAGACATCTGTTGGTTCCAATTAGCCCACACAGCTTTATTAAGAACCATTTAGAGTCCTGGAGAGACAGGAATGTACTACAGACAAACTGAAGCAATTACAAATGATGAATAGGAATATTTTGTCCTTCAAAGCAGGTCAAGAAGCAGTGTGTGTAATGTTACAATTAAACTGAACACCTTAAACTCACGCCTTAAATGAGGTCAGATTTGATTAAGGAAAAGTACAGTGGTTTCCTGGGGAGAATGTTGCCATTCACTGCCCTGGGCAAATCAAGGGCATTTTTCTGAGCCCACACAGAGAGACGACATGGGAATGCAATGCACACTGCTGTGCTTCTGGAAGACAATTTTCAGCTGTCCAGATGAGGGACAGAGGAGTTATGAAAAGAACTACAGCTACGTAATTAAATATGGTAACTTCTCCAGGAGGAACACAGAAACAGCAGGAGCGTATGTTTTGATTATGCTTTCCATCTGAAAGTGTCTTGCTGAATACTCAACCCTACTAAACTTTCATCTGCTTCCAGGATTACAAACAAAAACCAGGGGCCAACCTCAAACCCCTCGGGAGTTCAGAGAGCAGGAAGCAGAAATGTTGACTGTGTACGTTGTTACAAAAATCCCTCTCGTGCAATGAACTACGAATGCATGGAGAAAAGACGGGATCTGCTTTGTAAGTCTAAATGCAAAAAATTCCTGGGCATTCCCAATAGTCTCCAAAAAGTCCATGCACCTGCTGTGTTTGCCCACGCAGTCCTGGCAGGACCTGTTGAAGCCCAACTATGTGAGTGAGCAGTACACCGGGAGGGCAGGCAAATGCAGTGAGCTATCAGCCACAATGTGGGCTCTACAGGAGCTGTGTCTAGTCCCTGATGCACTGTCTGGCTCTGCTCCTGTTATCCATAAACCACAGAGGGAAGGCACGGCTCAAAAGCAGAAAAAAGACAGGCACTTATTAGTTTTGCTACCACTGACACTCGTAAGATCTTTCCTAAGGAGACTCAAGGAAGTGCCTGTGTGTGCCCATGCTCATCCAAAACCTTACCAGTGCCAAATGACTCAGAGGCAACATTACAAAGCTCCAGCAGAACTTCATTAAAGCAGGGAAGGTGCACCGAAGAAAAATCAAAATCTTCTTTTACCCACAGATTTGCAGTAGGGAACAGTGTGAGCCAAGTATTTTATCATCTGTCAAAGAGATGGACAGAGTGCATGCCCCAGCCAAGAGGGAAGGACCAGTCTGATTGACACACCTGAAGCAACACAGCCTGGCACCCTGGGCAACAGATCAGGCTCAATTCCCCTGACCAGGGAGTTGCCTGCTCAAGTTGGGCTCCAAGAGGTCTCCACAGGGATGCATTTGGCCAGCAGGCAGGAGACTTGGACAAGCAACTGAAGATCCCAGCTCAGGCTCAAGCCCCTCAGTGGGGCTGATTTGAGGAGCAAGGAAACCATGGTTTCAGATCGAGAGAACAGCCACAAATCCATAACCTACCTCGGTGGTGGCAGAACACAAAAACCAACACCAAAATCAAGTCTCAGGCACGTTCCCACTTGCTGAGCTGACACAGGAAACAGGCTTCTTACAAATTTTAGACCTGCTATTACACTGTTGAAGTCAATGAGAGTTTTGCCCTTCACTTCGATAGGGAACTGTCTCTGACTGGCAAAGCTGTCAGCCCATGCCTGACAGATGGACAGAAATGGAGGTTTGAATGCCACAAAGCAGGAAATATCAAAACGAACCATGGTAGTGAGACATGAAGCCATAAATCACAATCCTTCAATAAGCTGATTATGCACTAAGCTTTAGGAGTGTAACTCAGCAAAGTTAATGACACAGCTTGCTGGAAATCATTAGTAGCCAACCCTACAGAGGCAGTTCAGTCCAAGTATTCCACAAATCTGGCTCGGACATTTCAGAAAACCTCGAGTGTAGACATCAGTCATGAGCACCAAATCATCGGCTGCCTGTGTGCCTCCTGGGCACCCCCCTGCCTCCCTCTGAGGGCACACAGCAAGGACTGGATATTGTCATGGAACAGCTTCAAACCCGGGTGCTATTCAGATGATGCTTCCAAGTTCTGCTTTTATTTTCCTGGTACTTAAATACTGTGCCCATGGGGTCAGCAGAAGCCTTGCTTGCCTTTCTTCCAGCTTAAAAGCCATGACAAAGCCTATCAGGCTGAGCTCCACACTGCTGCTTCCCAACAGCCAAATGGCCTTTGGATATTGAAGAATTAAAGCCCAGATATGACAAAGACATGGAAAGAAAGCAGACCTGATGTCTCCCTTCCTGGCTTCTCCTTACCACCCTTATCATGTCTCCATCTAGAATCCCCTAAAGCCAGCCTGCCTTGCCCCCCCAGGACAGACACTTGGGTGTGCAGACAGCCCTGCTGCCTGTCAGCCTCCAGATCCTGACACCCATCATGGACAAGCAACCCCCTGCTCCCAACCTGCCCCCAAGCAGCCCACCTAACTTCCCTGCCTCCTCCAGCCACAGGCAGCTCAGCTCACCTCCAAAACCTCTGTGTGGGAGAGCCACTGCATGACCTTTTGGCCCAAAAACGAAGCAGTAAGCTTAGGAAAAGTCCTTACGAGAAGGTTGTTTTACTGCTGTGGTTCAGATATCACAGCAATGCTTTTATCAGTTCTACTGACAAGCCAGGGTTGCCATCTTACACTCACTGCTGCATGAGAACGCAGAAGCACTTATTACATACAGACAATAAAGATATTAAGGTGACTACAGGAAATTTATTAAAGGTAGAAATGCTGTTTCCATAATTTTTTATTTTTCTCCTCTTTTGCTTATTCCTCTGAAACAAACTTGCAGTTTCCTGCAGGTCTCACACTCCTGAACTGCACCTCATTCTAATAAAAAATGTAAAAACTTTGCTGTTTCCAACAATGAAAATTACTTGTTCTGCCTTATGCTGACACGGAGACAAATCTCCCAGTGTAATCCACTTCCTGATCATTAAAAAAAAAAACCAAACCTTTCAAAGAACTCAATTTGAAATCTAAGTGAATGAATGCAAATATTTTCTACTCTTGGAACAGGGAAGACTAAAAACAAAACACCTTTCGATTACTCAGCAAAACTTAAGTTGAAGCTGTGTCAAAACATTCTATCAGCTTCCCGTAATTTTTCTAATGTACTTGTACTTTTCATGAATGCTGAGTTGCTCAGACTGCCAGCACAGAGATGTGGCTGTCATGGGGATTTCTATCCCTCATCTAACACTACAATTGCAGGGCTGGCCATGTTCATTGCTTACAAAGACTAAGTTGTTTTCCTGCTCTCCATTTGTACTCATGGAAAGTAAGTTCACTATAAAAGCCAGAACTTTTATTTCTAAGCCATTTTTTCCCTAACTTATCCAGAAGTCTCCCGCATGATGACGGCAGGTTTGCAGCACCCATGCATGCTCTGTCACACCAAGTACTGCTTATTCATTTTCAGTATTGACACTGAAGTGCAGTCTGCATGCTGAAGGTACAACTGTTAAGATGTTAACATTTAACACCTTTTATGTGGGGGCTCTCTAAAATCCAAAGCAGCTGATCTTCAGGGCGACGTGCCAAGGAAGAGGTGCTTACCCGTGTTCCACTCCCATGCATGATGTCTTCTGGGGTATTATAAATTTCACTTTCCATCTGCACCGTCTGCTTTTTTTCGTGCGACACCTTTACCCGAAGGATTCGGAAGTAAGAACCACCAAGATCCAGTGCAATGAAATCTCCTTTCTCTACGTGGAAAACAAAGACACAGGTGATTAAAAATCGTATGCAACACAAATCTGGGAGACATCAAGCTTGGTTAAGTGCAGCACTGCAGCAAATGTCCATTCCCTACAGCAAGGAAGTTCCAGCCACAGGGCATCCACATGAACCTGATTCCATCCATCTGATTCCCTACAATTCAACATGAAGTTGGTGCAATGGCAATGCCAACCTGATACACAGGCAACTGCAATGAAGGTTTACCCAGAGAGAATCCAAAACAGTGGACAGTCTGTATCCAGATGTCCTGATGAAGCTGGCAGAGCAAGGATCTCAGGAGAAAGCCAAAAGAGATGTTGAAAATGGAGACAGTAAAATGAAGGGGTGCCAGACCACTGACTAGCAGCCTTTTGCTGTAAATAAACCTGTGTCATTCTGGCAAATAACGGCGAATGGTGGCTGCTCTAAAATCAACAAATTATGCTCAGATGTAATTAAAGTAGGAACCACCCCTCATCTCATGTCCAGAAAGGCTGAGATTCACTACAAACTGCAGACAGATAAGAGAAGTCAGAGAAACAACAGCCCAAAAAACCAGCCCTGTACTGCTGCAGGAGTTACTCAGAAGTGGTGATGCCTTGCACAGAGCTCCTAATATCTGCCCAGGAGCCAGGGAAAGAGTTGGGGTAGCTCCATCTCTCTCTGTGCTGGAGAGAGCTGAAGCCAATCCAGTACCCTCCAATCTCCACAGACTCCAGGCACATGGCCTGGCTATCTGAGGAACGACACCTTCAGCACCCCTGGAGAGCAAGGCAAACATATTTGACTGACCTGCTCGTGCCATCTCATGCCTTATCACAGAGGGAGCAAAGACAGCAATTGTCAAAGCCTGACAAAAGATAATATTTAGGGAAGCACTGTGCACAACTTCCTCACACAGGAGTCTGTGTCCAGGCTGTAGATAATCACCAGGGCTCTTTACAAGCACTTGTGTCTGTGCCCGGGCTCACCGAGGCTGCTCAGAGGGCAGCAGAGCAAAGGCACATGGAGTTTCCTCATCCTGCTTCCTCACCGGCTGTGACTCTCAGGAGGCCATTCCTAACATCGTCATTTTTCCACTCCTGCCTCAATTCAAAGTGGAAAAACCTCCAGCAGCCGGGAAGATTGTTTTGACACGTTACCTCAAACACACTGAGCTCTCAGAGCCTTCTGACCCCAGACTGTCACCAAAATTCCAGATATGCAATTTATCCACGAGGATTTCCAGAGCCATACTTGCCTCTGAGATTACTCTGTCCAATCTCATATCAAAACTCCTAAAATCTGACCTAGTGAGCTGTTCCTCCTCATCACCCCATGCACCTCTGGGAGCCTCATCCCACCCAGAAAAGCTGATGAACTGGACAAGGTGTCCCTCAGGACAGGATCTTTAACAGAAACAGACCCAGAGAGGCAAAAACACACTGCAAATGTCCTTTTGGTTTTCCAACGTTGCAGCGTAATACAGAAACAAAACACTGTCATATGAGAAACCACAAAGAACAATAAACTCCATACAGGAAAGCATAGCAAAATTACAGTGGGAGCCCACAACTTCTAATACACCTCCTAATTTTACTGCACTGCAATGCAACCTCCTCTTGCTGCTCACAACACGGGCAAACTCAGTTTGCTAAAACACAGATCTTGCCGCGCTTCCCTACCCATCTCTGAGCAGGGTGGCTTTAAACACTGCTTTGCACCGGTACAAATGCCATTTAAAACATGACCGTGTGCAAACTGGAGATGCAGTTCCCTTTATTTGGCTCAGCATAAAAAATTCATAACCCACTTCACCACGGCAAGTCTGGAAGTCAAACACTGACCAAGAGTTTCTCATTAAGCCAAATACCCAAATAAGCTTTATCTTATGGGTATCATCTGTTGAGTGCAAGCCATTACCTCCAATAAGTAATGGGAAAATCAACACTGGACCAGATGGCCCTTTTCAAGCCTAAGTGCATACCTCAAACAAACAGTACACTTCAGAAATACCTTTCCTGTAAATAAATTAACAGATTAGGGTGTTTGATTTCCAGCACCATCAAGCTCATCACAAGGTAAAAAATTATTACAAATCATCCTTCACCCTTTAAAAGATCTCTGAACTAGAGTGTAAAGCTTTCTGCATGCAACTAAAGTGTTCTTTTAGTGTACTTGAGGAATTAAACCCAAGCAGCAGCATTTAATCCGTGCTTCGTGAGACCAAGGTGCAATCAAACCTGCTGTGAATTTATGTGGCCTTTGAAAGCATTTTGAATTAGTTTGTGGTACCATTCTGGGCACTGTGGACAGAAAATCCTCATGGCTTTTGTAAATTAAACAACTCTGAATGAAGGGGGGAAAAAACTGCTAACATCAACACCTCCAGAGTCTCTAGAATTATTGCTCACAAACTCCTTGTTGAAAAAGAACACAAGCACTGATCTGAAACTAAACAACAGTATTTTTCTGAATAGTCAGCTCCCATAATAATAATTGGACTCAGAGGAAAGAGCTTACAAGGCAGTAATCAGAGACAGGCCAGAGAAAAGGGCAGGCTTTCAGCCTCTGGCTTTCACGGAGGGACAGCTGAAGGCAGAAATTGCCATCTTTGGGCACACCAACACAGCCACATCCGTGAGGGCCCCCCAGAACCTTTCGGAGGAAGAGGGAAGGGGGCTCTGAGCGTGTCCTGGCCACACCCAGGTGAAGGCTGGGCCACACGTGACAGGCACACACGGGTGAGTCAGGGAAGGAACTGCCACAACACCCCCTCACAGCAAACATTGCTCATACCTGGGGTCAGAACATGCCTTTTCAGGGAAACAATGGAACGGCACTGCCTGCTTTTCTAACACCTATCCAAAGAGGTTCCCAACACCCAGATCATCACTGAGTTCTGTAGAAACTGTCCAGGGCAAAGTACTGCCCTGCTCTAATCCACGCTGCAAAGCACTGCCAGCAGTGTGCCCAACCTGGAGAGGCTGGCAGGAGCCAGGCAGGCACAGGATCACGAACTGAGAGCCCTGTACACAATACATGAGGTTCTTTTCTAAGTAGGTGTGTAATGCATGATCTGAAAGTAATGCCACGACACACAGACACGCCTATGCACAACCAGGGCTACTCACTGCTCTGGCTCATCCTCACTCCCAGCAGATTCAGCAATCTCTCACACCTCTCCTGGCCATGTGCAGATCCCCTTTTTCCTGGGACACCCCTAAGTCTTCTCAGTTTGTACGATGGAACAATTATCAAAATGATTTGAGTCGCTGCAAGCAGCTCAGATTTGATATGTGCAGCGCCTGACAAAGCAGGGAACTGGGGACAAGCCACTACTCAAATGAACTCAAAACAAACATGAATGAAAAAACCAAAGGGATTCTGGAGCCAGTAAAAATGCTGGGATTCCACACAAAAGCCCTCGAGTCACCTCATGTACAAACCCTTAGTGCAACCTCCGCCTGTGACCCAGCTGCGTGTGGCAGCTCCTGGCTTTCTCAATAGGCTGCAAATTTCAACACAGCATTTCAACATAACAGCCAGCAATGCTAAATTAAGGGAAACACAAGATTCAAAGACATTCTTCCCTTTGCTTTTTTTT
>VZDJ01000146.1:1422260-1642963 GCA_008694505.1 Cyanoderma ruficeps | reverse complement strand
TAACTAAAAAAAAAAAAAAAAAAAGCCTCAAAATAGGTAATAACTCTGTTATGCAGTTCTTGCAATTCCTGCACACAGGTAGGGACCACACTAGTTAACCACCTCATGCTACGTGAGAGGAAAACTGTGTTACTACCAAATAACAAACACTATCATATAATGTTTATAAATATATTTAGATACTCTATATATGGTATTTTTCACAAACACATAGTAATTTTTAAGTAATAAGTAATAGAGGCAATCTCAGTCTCAATTACCAACATAACACCTTTTTGGTGTCTGATAGCAGTTTGTGCCACTTTGATTTGGTACAGTGGGCATGGAAAAGACGAGTCCTGCAGCTAGATGGAAAAAGCTTAGCACACCAGAGCAGCAGCTTTGGAGCCACACGCTACATCCTCCTCGAGTTCTGTGAGCTTTACCCCAAGAGAGTCTGGAAGACAAAGCTACAAAATGCAAAATGAATGCCAGGAAACTCAAATTCAGCCTTTAACGGTTCACACTTCCACTGGGGAAAAAGTAAGGAGAAGAGATGTTAAAGGAAACAGCAAATTACTAAAAGCCACTGTATTTAAGACTCTAGGTCACATGAGTGTGAATTGCATGCATCAAAAATCATTCTATGAGAAGTATTGATTGTTGGCAGATAGTGAACTGACTGCCAGAAAGGGCCCTTCCATTGGCATCAAAATGCCTTTGACAAAGCAATCACGAAATCTTCCAGCATCTGCGGGAACAGACCTGCACTCAGAGGGGAAGCTGCCTTCGAAATGTTGTCTGGGCTTGCCAGGAATAAATCCCTCTTGTTCTCAGTAGGACATTGTATATTTCTAACAGGTTTCCACAAAGCACACCACGTTTAATACAGAAAACAAACACTCAGCTCCTTACCTGAACCGTCAGGAATGGATCTCACAAAGGTGGGAAGCATCTTCACTGCAGCTGTTGGGTTAAAATCCCTGGAGAGGCCGTTCTTCATCTCCCTCCTGAAGCGAGCCATGACGTCCAGCAGCGTTTCGTCAGAGAGCCGCATGGCGTACAGGTACTTATCAATCTGGGGAAGACACACACCACCCCGGGGTGAAAGGCTGCCCCGAGGTGCCCCACTGGGGCTACATCTCTCTTTAATTCCGAGGGCAGTGTGCAGCCCCAGCACGGCCCCAGGGCTCTGGCCAAGCTGACAACACAGCCACATGCTTCACGCCTCATCTTCCGACTCAAAACCATGGAAAACGTAGAAGTCTAGGGCGTACTGAGGTGAGCTCCATCCCACCATCTTCCCAAGGCATGACCCAGTCCCACATCCCTTTCCCTCCTCTCTTCCACACGAAACCATCTGCCCACAGCTTCAGACCACCACCTCCAGCTCTTGCCCCACTTCTCAGCTTTCCTGACTGCCCATGAGCTAAACAGCTGGAGCTAAAAATCCCTCTTTTGGCACCTCGTCCCAGCTGGGGTGATGTGGGTGTCAGAGGTGCTTTGTGTTTAAAGCCTTACGTTGGGAAGGACTTGCCACAGTAATTTTGGGGCTACATCACGGGCTGAGAAATTATTTTTGTGTAGCAGATCACTTTCCCTATCCCACTCCAAAGCTATAACCACCACAGGGTCTGGAAACACAGAACTTGACTGTGGGCACCTTCCCTCTCAAGACAAACATCAAATTAAAAGTTGTTGACTTCTTTCTTGTGGCCTCCAATGACAGGAACTTGCTTTACCCCCTTGGAAAAAGGAGGCAGTTTTCCAACAATATTGCTTTCCATAGTATTACCACCACCCTCATTGTCAGGAAGACTGAGAGATGCTTTGATGCCCGAAAAATACAACATGGCCTTGAGGGGTTCTTGCCAAACACAGTTCCCACCCTTTTTACCTCAGTTGCCAGTCTATTCTTGCCCTGTTTCTTTACCTGCCTTGGAAATTTGGTTCCACAAAGAGCTCCGATCGAAGCCACACCTTTGGGATCACTTTTGCTTGCAGCTCAGCAAGACTGAAAAAATAAAGCCCTGCCCATGTTTTCTGTCCTCAGCAAAACTGGAAAAGCCACCTCATTTTAAACCCCAGGCCAGCTCTGTGCCAAGGCTCCGTGTGTCTCCTTGGCTGCTCTGGAAGCCTTGAGAGCAGCTCATCTCCGAACTGGCACCATGTCTTACGAGAACAAGGCCACAATAAAACACTTTACGTGAAACATACGTACACAAGCGCTCCATACGCCGAGGACTTTGAGATGGGGAGCGATGAATAATGCCCTTCACAAAGGAAATGCAATCAAAACGCCATTAAACCCTAAACTGACCATAAAACCAGCACCAATTCAATTGCTTGTACAGAAAGTACTCCTGCCCAGCCTGCTCAAGGTCTCCCCAAAGACAGTATCTCCCTGAGCCAGACACCCTCCTGCCATGACCCAGCACTTTTTCACACAGACAAGGTGGAAGGGATGGAGAGTGCTGCTGGGCACAGCCACCCAGCCTGACCCCGAACCACAGGGCTGGGGGCCAGGCAAGCCTGGACCACAGGGGACACAGCCAGAGGCTGCACAAGCTGTGAACTTTTCAATGTCATTGCTTGCAGAGGAACAATACCATGATTGATAACACCACGATGAAACGAGACCGTGCATTTTCCCCACGAACCGGTGACGTGACAGTGCAGGCGTACAGCTGAAGGGTAGAAGAGCTGAGCTCAGGCTCTCTTGCAGCAGAGGCCAAATGCAAGATCCCAGGGCAGCATCCCCACATCCCTGCTGTGTCCTGTGCCGCCCTCCTGGGCTGACAGCCCCTTCACAGCAACAACCACAGCCAGTCACTGGCATCATTTCACTCCAAGAACAAAAACCTGGATGGGACGTGCCCTCTCTGCAGCCCCAAACGCTTTGGGGATGGATGCAGAGGCTGGAGTCTGGCTAAGCAAGGTCTCTTCTTCATGGCAAACCCTGCCATAGTTTTTTTTTTTTTTTTAGCAGAGTGTGTAAAGCCATGATGTCAGACCATGAGAACACTCCCTTTAAAAGGAGGGGGGGAACCAACCTCTTCCAGGCTGAGCTTTCAGCAGCCCACGCTGCCGCTCAGAGAGATGATTCCCCAGATCTCCCAGTGAAAGCTACAGTAAACATCAATCACAGTCAGACCTCACCGTGCAATTAATACACCCCTCTACAAAGCCCCACTGCTGCGCCTCCTCCCAAAACCAGGGCGGAGGGATTCCCGCTCACCGAAAGCCCTGTTGTGAGCGCAGGTTGTGGCGTTTGCACAGTCAGGACTGACGAGCCCATTCTCCCCACCTCTGCCCCTCTGCTGCCCTCAGCAGCGAGGGAAAACGGGAGGGAGGGCTCTTTTCGCTGCCGTGAAAGACCAATGAGCGCTGCCAGCGCCCTTACATAATTGGGCTGGACCCTCCTGCACGCAGGGAGCATCGCGTTTCATGTCACCGAGGCCATCCATCTCCACCGCCGAGATTCCCGGGGCGGGGACACTGAGCCTCGGCTGGAAAAAAAAAAGTCACTCCTATGTGTTACAGCCTCCAAAACCACGAAAAACTAGGGGGGAAAACAGGAAGGGAAAAAAAAANAAAAAAAAAAAAAAAGGCAGGATTTGGTTTTTTGGGTTGTTTTTTTTTTCCCCTCCGAGGCGGGAAGAGGGTTAGTCATTCCAGCAGTGTGGCAGCAAGGGAATAAGTGCGGCCCTCCAAGGGAAAACTCCCAGCAAACAGCCATAAATAACTTGAGGCGGGGGGAGCCGGAGGCTGGATTATGGGATGGCCGTTTAATAACTCCCTGCCGGCAATAAAAGCCGATCACAAAGCAAATCTCAGCCGTACGCACGGGGAAGCTGTGGAAAGGCTGCCCAGGACAGACAGGAGCTGCCGAGAGGACCCACAGCCCCACGGAGGCTCCCATGGGAGACAGGTGCCAGCCCTTCCCAGGGGATGGCAGAGGGAAGGAACAGTTTCAGACAGGCAGTTGTGTGGGCAAGGAGCAGAAAACACTCCTTTATTTAGCTGCCACCTCAGAGTCACCACCCGAGGAAGGGCATCTTCCCAGTCCGCCACTATGGGAGTCCTCCAAGAGCTCAATCACCTTTTTTTCCTCTTTTTCTTAAATGAAACCAAACCAAAACAAACTAGAGACAGACTCTGTGAGCAACTTTTTAAAAATAGGATTTCATCAACTGAACCACGTTCAGGTAATTTTTCCTGGTCACATAGGAAAGGCGCAGTTTGTACCTGGGGAAAAGAAGTTTCTGAAAATCCAGCCACTGCAGCAGTTGTGAATAATTATAAACTAAACAGGTGGCTAAACTAACTAAAGGCTTAAACCTAAGGGCCATTCCTTAAACACATGCTCATTCCCCAGACACTGACAACAGCCAGTGGTATCCAAGAAGAGAGCTCTCCCACAACAATTTCAGAAACCAGTAGCACCTATTTTACTGACATGGCCTTCATACCAAAATCCTTCACCATGAAAACATTTTTCTGCAGAGCTAATCACACTCCTTTCAGCATGAGGAAGATTCATCAGGAGCCGAAGCATGTTAAAACAAGTAGTTTAGACATTTTGAAACTGTTTTGCTTACTTATCAGATTGATTCCTAAAAAGCCTTTATAGGGTGGGTCCCCAACACAAGGCTCTTCTTGATACCAGTTGTTATATTTTATACTCCATTCCATCACGTGTTTTTTCGAGGTTAAACATCGACATGTCACTCCTGGATTGCAAGATCTTTTTCTACACTCAGGTAAGACAACAGAAACATATTGTTCCTCTGACAGACAGAAACCAGGCAACACCTAGAGGCTCCCTTTGCTGGGGCCAGCTACGGCAGGTACAAGCCTGTCGGAAACAAAAGGCAGTTTTACAAAGCCCTCCTCACACAGACCAGTGGCACACATGCCAGGGACGCTCCGTGACTCCCTTATCCCCCAGGATGGGAATTAGCTCTTTAGAGAAATCGGGGCCACAGCTGAGGGTGTGCCAGGTCCCCTGTCTGAGCTGGGGGGAATGCTGAGCTCCTGCTGCTGTCCCCAGAACATCACAAACATTCAGGGAACATGAACGCTCTGTAAAAACATCTGGATAATTTAAGCTGCTTGGACCGCATGTG
The DNA here is from genome assembly GCA_008694505.1 of Cyanoderma ruficeps. Classification (NCBI taxonomy): domain Eukaryota; kingdom Metazoa; phylum Chordata; class Aves; order Passeriformes; family Timaliidae; genus Cyanoderma; species Cyanoderma ruficeps. The sequence continues at coordinate 1,637,855 of VZDJ01000146.1, read as the reverse complement.
TATTCACGCAGTACAGGGCATCACACACTGCCAGCTCACTGCTGCACACTAAGGTGACATGGAAGTGCCATTTCCAGTGGTTTCACTGGAAAATGCTCCCTTGCAGGGGCCACAGGGTTCACGCCATCAACAACCCCTGTCTTCAAAGCTACACCTCCACCCTGCCTACTCCTCCTGCTTGCCACGACTCATCTTGAAAAACAGTCCAAAAGTGACAGATTTGAAAAACACCACACTGAAACTCAAGGGGGTACGCACAAACCCAGAGACCCAGCACAGAAGCACTAGTTCTTAGATGCAGGTTGTCCCCAGGGTCTGAAACCACCAGCCCCGTCCATGCCCCTCGACAGGCTTCCCATGAAAGGCAGCTGCAGAGCATTAGTGCTACACAGAGAGGGGAATTCCAAAAAAAAAGAAGGAAAAGAAGGTCACAAGAGAAGAAGAATGTTCAGCCTTGGCTTGTCGGTGCTTTTAACCTGTTCACACCCTGCCTGTGACCCACAGCAGCATCCTGAAGGTGACCTGCCAACTGTGCCACCAAATGCTGTGGAATGCCACCAAATGTGCAATGCCTGTGACGGACCAGGGAGGCAGAGGAGCAGCCACAGCATCCAGGAGCTCCATGGGGCAGCACGGAGAGCAGGGACAACGCCTTGGTTGGCAGCCCTCAGCCACAGGCACGTACCAGCAGAAAGTGCTGCTGCTCTCCCGGAAGCGGGGAGGAGAGGGAGGGACCAGAAACGAAGCCGTGCAGGCACGTATCCCCCGAAGCGGCACACTGATGGAGCACAAACCTCACAGGCAGCACGCCGAGATGGAGCAAGAGCACTTTAGCCCCACGGGGAACCAGGGAATGGAGCCACCAGCTCCCAGCAGCTGCGGGGCAGCAGAGCCTCTGGCCGCCAGAGACATCCTCCCTGCGGGACAGCCAAAACTGAGGAGGTTCAATATCCGTTCCAAAAGGATACAAACAGGAAAAGATGTCTTACATCCTCCAAAAACAGTAGCTTGCTTTTTTTGACTTTTCGAACGGGCTTTATTTTTTTCCTTCGCTTTTCCAGACAAAACCAGATTGATCCATAAGAATGCTTTACAGCTCCCTGGCCAAACCGTTTCCCATGCTGTCAGACAATAGCAGCCCCACGGTGCCAAACCAGGCTGCAATAAATAACCCCCAGAACACCGCGGTTTCCCTGTGCCTGCCTGCTCCCCCTGTGCCTTCCCCACAGCCCTTCTGCCGCTCCTCGGCCGCCACACACACTCGTGCTTATCTTGGCGTTCTAAATATAACACACCCAGGGAGACAGAGAAGGCCTTAGCAGGCATGCACGCCTGGCAGCAGCAGCAGCAGTCACAAATCCTGCGGGAAAAGGAGCACGGTGGGCCTGGGCAGCGGGGAGAGCGGCCAGGAGGTGCGGAAGGCGGCGGGCTGAGCAGCCTCGGGCTCCTCGCGAGAGCCGCTGGGCGGAACAGCCAAAGACCCAAAGCACGGAAGGAGACGTGGAAACCATGGGAAGCTGCCTCGGGTTTTCTCCGAGGGAGGAGTGGGCATGGGTGAGCGTGTCTCGAGTGGGGCAGGGCGGGTCACCCACACACTGGAGCTGAGGTCTCCCCAGGCACAGCCAGAAGCCCAAAGGGATGAGGTGCTCCTCTCCTGCTGGGGAGATTCTCAAGCCCCAAGAACACTACAAATCAATACTACTAATGCTGTCATTGAGGCTTTCCCGAAATATTTTCGGGATGCCTTCAGCCACGCACCCAGGTGGGTCACACGGCACCGCCTGAGGAGGTGGCAGAGGGGAAGCCTCTGTTTCCTGACGTCAGCCCGACTCATCCACATTTGCAATTATTTTCCCAATTCGTGTCCCCACAACCTAGCCCCAGGCTCCCCGCTCCCTACAGCTCTGCAATATGCTCAGCCAGGACCTAACTGCCATGTTTTTATTTATCCTGTGCTCCGCACCCTTTTCCTTGTGGCAGTGCTCGATCCCAGGGCTGTACCAACCACACAGCAGCAACCACCTAACGCTGAAGGAAAAGAAGCCTATGGAAATGCTTCTTTTTAAGCACAACTGACAACCATTTCCTGTAAATTCCGATCCTGCGGCGGCACATAATTCAAAAACTACCTGCTCCTCGCCTGCTGGAGTGGGGATGCTTACAGGCATCCGTGGAAAGAAGGGGAAATCCCCTTTCCGGGAATGCTGGGCGCCAAGGAAAACCAGGAGAAGCCATCACCCCCCACCCCTCACTGCCAAAGCCCCCAGGTCCTGCCTGACCGGCCGCTGTGCATCCATCACCCACATCCCACTCCCATCCCCACCGGCGATGCTCTGGAGGGCTTAAACCCGGGGTTATCCCTCCTTTCTCCCGCAGCTGGGTGGCTCTGGACACAAAGCAACGAAACCAACGCGCGCAGAAAAAAAGATTTAAAATATTTTTTAAAAACAATTTTGAAAAAATAATCAAGCGATGTGGGCGGGGGGATGTCCATCTAACCTTTTTGACCTGGTCCTCCTTCAGCTCCGTGAAGTAGTAGGCCAGGAGCTGGGCGGCGATCATCCTGCCGGCTGCAGCGGCGGCTCCGCGCACGCAGCGATGCGGGGCCCGGGGATGGCCGCGCCGAGCCGAGCCGAGCCGTGCCGAGCGCCGCCCCTTCCTCCTCCTCCTCCTCCTCCTCCTGCTGCTGCTGCCCCAGCCCGGCCCCGCCCGGCGGGACGTGCCGGGTGCGCGGCAGGAGCCGCTCGGCGCTGTGCTGGCATGGAGGAGGAGGAGGAGGAGGAGGAAGAGGGCAGCGCCCCGCCGTACCCCAGAGGGACTCTGCAGCAGCGTGGGGATGGGCTGCTGAAGGCTTCCCTGGGGGGGGAAAAAAAAAAAACCCAAAACCTTCTGGGTGGCCAAGGCCAGTGGCATCCTGGCCTGTGCCAGGGTCAGTGCGGGTAGCAGGACCAGGAAGGTGATTCTTGCCCTGTACTCTGCACTGGTGGGGCTGCACCTCAAGCACTGTGTCCAGTTCTGCACCCCTGAATTCGGGAAGGACATTGAGGTGCTGGAGCGTGTCCAGAGAAGGGCAGCGGAGCTGGGAAAGGGTCTGGAGCACAAATCTGCTGGGGAGAGGCTGGAGGAGTTGGGGTGTTGAGCCTGGAGGAGGCTCAGGGGTACCTTCTCACTCCCTACAACTCCCTGACAGGAGACTGTGGCCACGTGGGGATCAGGCATCAGGACGAGAGGACGTAGCTTTCAGGTGTGCCAGGGGAGGTTTAGGTTGGGTCTTAGGAGAAATTTCTTTAAGGAAAGTGTGATTAGACATTGGAATGGGCTGCCCAGAGAGGTGGTGGAGTCACCTTCCCTGGAGACATCTAAGGAAAGGTTGGCTGTGGCGCTTCATGCTGTGGTTTAGCTGTCATGGTGGTGTTAGGCCTAGGTGCTCTCAGGCACATCATGTGATTCCTCCAGCGATCCTGTGCGGGGCCAGGAATCAGACTCAATGATCCTTGTGGATCCCTTCCAACTCAGGATATCCTATGATTCTGTGATAATTCGCTGCTGGAGAGGGCTTCTCCTCCCCACAATTTTGCCATGTTGGAGCGCATTCCCCAGCACCCCAAGGAGACATCCAGCGCCATGAGGGCTCTGAGAGCCCACACTCACATCAGCAAAGTGACACCGGGCCCCTCCAGAAGCCACAGGCCAAATGCAGATGTCAAGTGACACATGCCAGCAGCCCACGGGACTCTTGCCTGCACCCTGTCCGTGCACAGGGACAGGAACACACACCCATGCAAAGGGGGGTGATGCTGGAGGTGTGATTTGCATACAGATTGTCTACCACAGTCTGAATGATTAAAAATCTGCTTCTTGAATTTCCGGCTTCCTTTTCAGTGCTGCTTTAATTAAGTGGCTTCACTGGCCAAAATCAAGAGCTGCTTTGGCAGACACATCCTCCTTCAGACTGCCCTAGTCACTGCAGGCAGGGTGGGCAGGATTTCCTTCTCTGGCTCCAAGCTCAGAGATTTTCATCAAGCATTTCGCTGCTTCACAGGAGTTACTCCTGCTCCTTTGCTTGGCAAGATAAGGACAAACCTAGCTGAGCTCCCTGGTGCAACCAGGCTGCCTCGCTGTGGGCACAGAGACAGTGCCCTGCCACCAGCACAGCTGGAGCTCATGGGTGGCACAGGGACATGGAGCTGAGCTGAATCATCCCAGTGTCCAGCAACGTCACCCAATCCCTCGCACAGACTGACCAAGCTCTCTCTCAGACGTAATTCACTGCTCAGTCACGCTCCTCCTCTTCTGCTGGTCAGAAAGTATCTTTAATTCCCAGCCAGGCTTGCTCCTGTTTTCAATCCATCTGTCATCTGCTAAGCCTCATGTTCCATCTGAAATCACTCTCCTCACTCTTGGGTGTTCACTTTCTATAAATACTATGAAAGTAAGCCTACACCTTCACAGCTTTTGCTTCACTAGGTAGGACAGACTTAGCTCTTTTTGGTCTGAATGCTGCCTGATACTGCTCAATTCCCACACGTTTTGTGGTAGTGGAGCTGCCTCTGTGTGAGGCTCACAAGCGCTACTATCTATCTCCTCCAGCTCAGACACCCTAAATGTCACCTACATACACGATCCTCCCCTCAGTTACCTTGCTGCAGGAATGCTTATTAATTTAAAATACTTGGACACAAGCTCAAGTTGTTTTCAACTAATCTTTGACCAAATGAAAGGAATTCAAAGCATCCCCTCTGGCTCTCAAGGAATTTGAATCAGACAGCTAAAATACTCACAGTGGTCTTCTCTATGACACTTGTTGTAAGAACACACAAGAGGAGGACGTTTGTTTTCTTTGTCTGCCAAAACTGTGACTTGGAAGTGAATTGAGAATGTCATAGATCACTAAAGTGGCCTTTGGCTCCCTGATCATTCGTATTATAACATATTTCCAAACCCAGAAACAACAGTCTCAGTAGTTTTCCTTTAAGCTGCAGGAAGCAAAAAGTAAGTTCAAAACATCACTGGACAAGCCCTCTTGCAATGAAAATGAAACCTGCACACATCACAACCCCCCAAATAAATAAAAGAAGTAAGTCTACACTGGAGTAGGAGGGCATTCGTGTGACAGAGTCCAAAGCAATTAAGGGATGGTTAAACAAGTATTACAAATAATTGGGTTTGTCTTCAGTTGTCGAGCGTGGCATTCAGGAAAAATGAACTTGACAGAGTAAAAGCCACTAGAGAAAATGTAACAGTCCATCCAAGGCAAAGCAGCTGCAATATTTAAATGTGTGGTATTTTTAAACCGCTCCGTGCAAGGATAAGAGCACATGACCAGCTTTGATGCTGTAACCAGCACTGGGATGAATGAGCTTCCCCCCCTGCCAGAGAGCTGTAGGGCAGCCAAATATCCCTACGGACACCCCAACCCTTGGCAAGCCCTGCTTGCACTGTCAGGCCAGCAGTGAGGCACAGGTGTTATTTTTGGGGGGCCTGGGAGGAGTTGTGCACAGGCGGCCGGGCAGAAGCAACTTCACCTGTGCCTCTGTCAGTCTCTGCCACAGCATGGAGCGCTGGGTTTTCCCTTCTGCTTTACTGGAAGGGATCAGTTCAGCAGCCAATTAATTACCGGCACCTCACGTCCTCTGCCAGGCATCCAGCAGGCTATTTTGAAAGCCACTGTCCTTTAAGACAAATTACTGGAGGCTGAACGTGACACCTGATGACTTGCAGCTATTTTGATTGAACTCTAATCTTATTGGCCCCATTTAATGCTACCCAAGTGTTTCAGCTGACTGAAGTAATTCTGTGAATCCACTCTCCTGGCTGTGGGTAAGATTTTTTTCCTCTCCTTTGCCCGTTTCTTCATTAAATGTTCACTGCTCTATACAAGTCTGCATTCCAATTGAACTATACAACGGGGAGGATTTTTTTGTTCCAATCTTATCACATAGTTTTGATGTACACAGCTGATAGATGCTTCCTACTTTTGTAAGAAAAAAAAATAAAGTTGTGGTTGTGTTTATTGGGGGTTTTTTTTGTGTCCGGAAAATGCTTGGTCCCCTTTTCTCCCACATTGCATTTTCCTGTCACAGTTCTCAAGGCAAAGTGAAAGAAAGCAGTCTCTCTAATAAACACTAAGTTCCCAGTTCATGACAGCAGTGAGGGAACTCTCCTATTCCAGGGCAGGAAACCAAGTGCTTGCACAGAAGAAATCACCATTCCTTTGTGCTGAACTCAGTGTGGAAGCTACTAAGAAGATCTAGAAGCAGCAGATAAATCAGTTTGATGAGCAATTCAGTCGAACGAGTTTAACCACATTCTATGCAATTTCACCTTGCCAGGGGGCAAGGAAGCACAGCAAGCAGGCACTACCACACAGCCAGCCAGGATGCTTTCTCTCATGTTTTCCCTATGAAAAAACCAAATTAGCCAGGAATGCCTTGCAGGGAGCTCATTCCATGCACTGGAAAGGCCACTCGGTGTGCGGACAGAGCACTGTACACTTAGAAAGTGGTTTTTATGCTCCTGGTACAGCATTCCATGTTTCCAAAAGATGTTTTAGGCACGAAGACTAACAAGGGGGTTGACACATTCTTCTGGAGATGCTCCAGGGGAAGAGTGAGCTAATTTTTAATGGAGTCCCTTTGGAAAGGTTGTAGCACTGCTCACCACACTGAGCATTTGAGGGCTGAAGACACTGCACAGGCCTACGCAGGTGGGTTTCAAGACTAAAATCCTTCCAAAGACAAGGCAGTATTTCTGTGAGGTGTGAACTAAGCAATTAAGGATCACAAACAGCCAGGGCAAGACTCCAGACTCTGGCCATGATGAGAGGACAGCGGAGAAGGAAGCATATCCAGCAAAGGAGGGGTGTTGTCTACCGATTCACATGGGAACAGACACTCTGGGGCAGATGGAGATGCTCCATGCCTCAACTCCCCATACTTGAGCATCAGTCAGCTCTGTTGGCTTTTATTTCTTTAAACCAGTTGCTGTTCTTCAGCATCAGAGGGATGTGAAGGACATGACCCCCACAAAACTAAGAAAACCAGAAAGCAGATAAACACAAGCCCCAAACTCATGGCTTACAATTAAGCCCCATTATTTGGAAGGCCTGGATGATGATTTCTTTCTCAGCCTCTTAGTGGTTGCGAGGTTTATTAAGCTGGGGACAAACTAAATTACTCCATCTTTAGCTAACTGCTACTTCCAAAAGCTATGGGCTGCATGAGCAATCCTGCAAAGGACTTCCCACATCTGCACATATGTGGGGAAAAGAGGAAACTGCTCCCTGGAGTCACACCACCACAAAACTTAACCTCTAGCTCAGCAGAGCTGCTCTATGCTGCTTTCCAACCCACTGAGGTTTTCCAACACAGGTCCAGCCTGCTGACATCCCTTGGCACTTTGCATGCAATTCCACTCATTTTGTTCTTCCTTTACAGATCAAAACTGAAACACAAGTGCAATCCAACCAAACTCATCTCTTTCTTTTTCTTCCTTCCTATCCTAGATATTCACCACTGCACCTTCTTTCTCTCCAGTGTCAGAAGTACAACTGATTTTACATCTCTGCAAAGGAAAGCAATAACAGTTCCAGTTTTCTGACTTAGCTTGGGCCCTGCATTAGTTAAACAATTTTTTTCCATTAAGGTGAGGACTGCTGCATCAAGCAAGCATTTTCCCAGTGCATTGGTAGCAAGTCATTATTGCAGCTCATATACCTATAAAGCAGACCATACACACATGTTTATATGCACACAGAAATAAACTGAGTTTGTAAGGCAATGCAAGGGCGTTGGTGTTAGAGGGATGAACCCGATGTCAATGACCTGCCTTTCCAGGCCAGAAGGTGAAACATTTGTTTCATTTCTTAAAATGTCTCTTGACTCCAGCAAACTGACACAAGCACAAGTGCAGATTTCTTATATCTACTAAATATCCAGTGCTAGTAAACAATGTTAAAAGAAATTATGATGAAAAAGGGCAAAATACAGAGTGCAAACTGGTTTGAAATTTCAAAAGGGGTAAATTTAAAGTATTTCCAGTTGTTTGATTCAAATGTTATCTTCAGAAGAGGCAGTTCAATACCCGTTAAAGGATGGCTGCATAAGCAGCAACTCACTTAAGTGATAAGGCAGTTACAATGATTTAAACAAAGGAAAATACAACCTAATTTACTGTACTATATGGAGACAGTTTTCCTAAATCTGCTTTCAGCTCCTCACAGATCATTGAGCTCATTTGTCAAAGTTTAGCTCTAACACACCCACTGTGTGGGAAGACTTTCAAAAACAAAGCCAGTCCTTCAGCCCTGCAAAAAGCAGTTAACCTCAGCAGATGGCTGGTTTCTGTGCACTGTCCCAGGAAGGTTTGAATGGCAGAGTCCAAACCTGTGCCCTTTAACGACAGTGCACCTTTGCTATGTGGGCAGTAAATCCATAACCAAGACCTCGTACTTTCAGCATAGGGAACACAACCTGCCCCTCTTTTTGGCTCTCCACTAACACCAAACACGGTGACACCTCTCAAGCCTGGCTGAGAGGACAGTTTCCACTCAGGATACACATTTCTCCTTGGTCCAGCATTTGATGCCAGCAAAATTCAGTTTGTATCACAGACCCACAGAGGTGCCAGCCTTAATTGCCGGGGCCTCAGGTTTGTGCTCCTTCTCCAGCAAGACCCAGTGTAAGGGACTCTCCCGCGAGGCCAGTCCATATTCTCACAACATGGGGCTCTCCCCAGCGAGTCAAGGCCCTGCACCCTTTAGCCCAGAAGGGGTGTAAAGCAGGTTCTTACTTGACACAGTGGGGAGCAGCAGGAGCCAGGTACGTCCACAGCATTCGGCTCCTTCTGCGTGGCCATAGCAGGAGCACCACTTGCTACATCACATGGTCATCACAGGGCACTGTCAACAGAAAAAAAAGGCAGAATTTTAGGTTTTCACATCTCCCTCCTCAGCATCAAGATGTCTCTGAAAGCCACGTGCCCCACAGACAGGTGCTCTCTTAAAAACCCCTCCAGCAGGCAGGATACAGCAGATGCACACTCACGGCTAACATCACCCCAAGAGAGAGGGGAAATTGGGACTTACAGGCTATGGAGCACAAGTGTGAGCCAGAAGAATGGTGGAAATGGGGAACATGTCAGCTAGGCACTGGCCCTCACATAGCCCCAAGATACAGTGGTGCCCTGAGATTCCTGCCGCACACAGAGGAGGGCTCAGCAAGCAAATGTGCAATAAAACACTTGACTCCTGTCAACAGTTTGTTATTCTAATTAAAAGAACTCAAAAAGCCTTGAAAAAAACAAAATATTCACATTATAAAATAGTACAGGAAGACAGTCACAGATCCTGGGCTTGCAGCTGACCATCATCCTGGAGCAACCACAGACTTTGTGCTGCTTTGTGATAAACTTGTGATACTTTTTTTTTCATTAAAGTCCAGACCTGTCTTAACAGAGGCTGGAGGCAGATGCAAACAGCACTGCTGAGCAAAATTTTGGCTTCTTCGACTTTGCAGGCTGCTGTCATGAAACATTTTATAGTGGAATCAGAAACCCGGTGGGGTCAGCCCGAGCCAGGTCCTTGAGCATTTACGTGGTGTGTTTGGGGTTGTCCTCTCTCCCCATCCCAACATTTCATCCCTCAAGCCACTCTGGCTCTCTCAGGTTTTTTGGGGTGGCAGTGAAACTGAAGGCTCTCTGCAAGGAAAAGTGGGAACTGCCCCAAGCTGGACTCTTCTGCTGCTGGAGTTCCATGGAAAGAGACTGTGGTGGCACAGGTATCCATACTGGGGGATACTAGTGCACTCTAATAGCACTTCTACACTGGGGAAGGTGTTGCATTAATTTTGTCTTTGTTTCTCACCACCTGAATCCATTTTTATTAATATTCCCCAAATAGAATCACTTTTTCCTATGGTGAAGATTGGTGACCCAACTCCCATCCTTGTATCCACCCATGTGCCTCTTCCTTCTGTTTTGTCTCCTGTCTCACTCAGGAAGAGACTGCAGGCAGGCTGAGTGGGTGTCAGGTAGCCACACCAGGTCAAATACAAATCCAGAAGAGATTCCGGATCCCTATCTTCATTCTCAGATTTTCAGGCACAAAAAAGGAAAGCAGAGGTGGAATAAACAATTTTCAATAAACAAAAGCTCATGTATGTGTCAGAAAGCAAGCTCTTGTTTTAATTGAACAGGTTTCTCCATCCCCGTGACCCATTCCTGGTAGGAAACCTGAGAGCCTGGCTTCTCCGTATAGCTACAAAAGATGGGTGATGGAGACTTCCTTTTTCATAATATAAAAAATAAGCGTTTCTTGTCATCTCATTTGAATGGGCAACCCAGTTCTGTTGACTTCCTTCCTAGTCAACAGCTCTGCCCCCAGATTTCAGCTGCAGCCCCAGTGCTCTCTGCAGCAAGAGATAACCCCATCTTGCTTGTCTTTGCCTTCCTTTCTTGAAGAAGATACAATTTTTAGGAAAGCAGAAGTTCCTCACAAGAGCCCCTATATCTTAGGCCACTGCAACTCATCCCTGTGGCTCCTTTGACAGCTGCTGAGTTCACCAGTCTTGTCTGGGGCCTGACCCAGCACTGACAGACCCATGGGCATCACTGTCTGCCAGCAGGATATTTCTACTCTGACATTTGACATCGATACAAACAAATGTTTTCATCACAAGTTTTATCTATAACCTTGTTCTGGGCAGACAACAGCAACAACAGCCTGTGGCTATCAGTCAACATTCAGAGGCAGAAAATACCCTCAGCTGTTTTATCGCCTGCCCTCCGTATCAGGTGCTGCACGTCCAGGTTGCCAGCATGAAGCTGCTGGGCTGCAGGTGTGGCACAGGTAAGGAGCTCTCATCCTTTACAGAATCAGCCTGGTCAGCCCCTTCCCTCCCCTCACAGCAGTGTCATTGCACGTGGTTCAACAGATGCTCCCCTGGCTGGTGGGATGAGCACCCTCCTTGCAGAGATTTGTCAGCACCCCTAGTGCCCCAAGGGGACCTTTTCCTCACTCTGCAGCACTGCATATTCAGAACAGCACGGTTTGACTTGGGCTCTTAAACTTCGACCAGAGCTGGGACAATAAATCCAAACGACTTCCAACTGCACGAGAGGAATTTGCTTTAAAAAAACCCCAAATTTTTCACATACCCTTGGCTTTATCTGGAGAGCAGTCTGGGCAGTAAGACACAACCACCAGCACAGACAGGATCCCAAATATATTTGAAAAGCAAAAGAGCCTCTCTACAGTCGAATGACAATGGTGCTTCATTTGGATCTGCTTTCCAAACACTTCCACAGCACCCCCTTCCAATCACAACATGCCACTTTGAAATGCCAGTACCACTTAACTCCTGAGCCTATTAGACCATGAAGCAATAAACCCAGGGAAGCAAAAATAACCCAGATACCTACTTTAGCAGCCAGTTGAGTAGACAGGTGCTATCCCGAGGGCTCCATGGCAAAAGCATCCTCAGAAATGCCATACCTTGACCTTTGCACGACGGGCGGCATGAAGCTGGTCCCCAAAAGCCGCGGTGTCTTCCCAAAAGGTGCTGATATTAACTACAGCCCTTTGTTTCTTTGCACTCAAGGTTTCTCCCCGTCAGCTTTCTGGCATTTGCCAGCGTGGTGCACGCTTCACTGGGCAGATACTGAGCTGCAAATTCCTTCATACTTCTCTATCCACAGCATTCTGCAGCTAAAGCTCTAGCCGGCCAGCAGATGAAAATGCCACTTACTGCTTATTCCTGCTGCACTTTGTTGAATTAAAACCTCTTTGTTTGCAAGCCGTAAACAAATTCTTCTTAATCTTTCAATAAAAAATGTCAATTATGCTCTCTAACAATGTAACTTCATTGTGATGAAAGAAGGCATTCCTATTGCTCTAATCATGATAACATATCAGCTGCTTTTAGAGTCAATTCCTTTTTGTGTCAAATTTAATGACCATGCAATTATTCAAATTTCAGACTAACAGACTGAGCTTTAGACCTACAGCTCTGAAAACCCTTTTTAGACCTTGCTCTGAAAACATACACTTGAAAGCAACAGAAAAGGCTCTGGAGCAGAATTTCTGGGTTCAGAACACAAAACACCTTTACAATTCCTTCAGCACAGTCAGACTCGGGCCCACGTTTAACACAGCTATTTCACTGGAGAGCCAGGGAAAGAAAGCCAAATCCTCAGCATGCTGTCACAGCACTTCCCAGGCCCTTGGCTTTATTTGGCTTCACTGGGAACTGGGTTCATGTCCAGTTTCCTCGACTCTCTCTGGTTTCAGTGCATTTCCTGCAGAATCGCTGGTCACAGCAGATGTGCCCTTCAGGCATTTCAACTTTTTTTTTTTTTTTTCTCATGCCAGTATTTATTCCATTTGTTTCCAGAATCAGCTGCTGCTCCCAAATCAGCATCCATAACTTTGAAGTATTCAGGACGTGCCTGCTGGGAAAGCACCTTCCTTTTTTACCTGCTCAGACCCTCACAGACTTTCCCTCCATGCCTTTCCACCATCCATTCTCTCCTCCTGCTGAGAGCTCCCCTCTAAGACCAAGTTGTCCTTCAGCAGCTGGTCTGCTCCATTAACCACTTCCATCCCAATCCTAGACGTGCTTTATTTATGTTTCTGTGCAGCTGCGGCCGGAGGTGGCTGCTGCTGCCCCAGGAGCTCAGCTCGCCCCACAGGTGAGGGCTGAGGGGAGTGCCTGGGCTAAGCTCAGCCCCACGGGTCTCACCCCCTCCACACCTCCCTGCTCTCCACTTTCTGGCAGCACGGAGCAGCCTTTTTAAGCTCCCAGTAGGGGACAAGGCTGACACGATGAGGACAGTCCTCTCCAATGGCCTGGCGGGCAGCAGTCCCAGTCCCACAGCGGAGCAGATGGCCCAGCATCCCTGGCCCAGCCGGCCCTGTGGGAGCGGGGACTTCCCAGGTGCACAGAAACCTTTGGCAAGCCCAACATGCAAGTGGTAAATTGAGAAGAGCAAAAGCAGCCCTCAGAAAAGTAAACTGAGTCAATACCACCGGTGGGTTTGAGAACAGAACCCTGTTCTGAAATGCCTGAGGCTGGGAGCTACATCCCACCTCCAAGTCCAAATAGAATGGATGCCAGTAAGGTAACAACCTCACTGCCTCCCCCCATTAACAATAAACACATTAACCACTTAGTTAATTCCCTTGAACAGTCCTTGTAATTAACAGCTCTTAACGTTTCACACCTTGCACTGCTGTCATCCCTTTTCTCCACTATTAAGACTTATTTTAAAGTTGTTCTGAGTTGGAGTAACAAATTTATGGGGAAGCTTTAATTGTTGATGTGCCATACTCTTCACACATCTCTCCTCTCTTCTGCAAACAGCCTTTCACCTTTCCAGCAAAAGAAGAAAACAAAATATAGTGGCAGTGAAACAGACTCAGTCTCCCAATCTCCCCCTCATCTCTTTTGGGGTTTGTCATTTTTTTTCTTTTTTTAAATATAGCTTTTGTTCGGTTTTTAACTTAGACTTTTCTAGATAAAAATTAGAATTGGGGTTGTTTTGGGAGGGTTGGGTGGGGTTGTTTTAGGTTTGCGATTTTTATGTCAGGAAAGGTCAAGACTGGAAGGACCTTCTTCCACTCCTCCCAGCAAGCTCCTGCTTGCCAAGATTCTCCCACGTTTGGTTCTTCAACTCCTGCACAGGAATCCTCCCACCTGAAGCCCTTTGTCCATTTTCCTGTAGCCAATTCCTTGTGCCAGTGGGAAAGGCTTTCTGGAGGAACCCATGTTTACCAGGTTTCTTACCAAATCTGTTCCCACTTCACAGAACACAGCTTTTACTGACTCTAGGGGTGCCTGGGTTGGGCAAGGCCCCCAGACACAGAGTGCAGATGAAGTGTAATGCTGAGCAGGGATGGGGCTGGCATCTGGAGGGTGTTAAAAAAAGCACACAACAAGATCAAAATTATTTTGGCATTCCCTTCTCAGACAGACATGACCCATCACGTTTACAGCACCTTCGGTGTGCACCTGCAAGGTGATAGTATCAATGAGAGAAAGGAAAACACTAATTAAATTTTTGGTGGTTTTATATCTTGCTTTCCACATCAGCTTTACAGAATGGATTCAGTGCTGGGACAAGGAAGATATCTGCCTTATTTCTCTTCCTTCTCTCACCTCAGCAGGCCACCTGTGTACAGGAATATTATTATTTTATATCTATATACATATTTATCACTTGACAAGCTACTGACTTTACAAGTCTGAGAAATGCTCTGGATAAGCCCACAATGACTGTTCAAGGCAGTGGTGGTCCTTCCTAGAGCAAGAGTAAGTTTACCTAGAACAGGACAACATTCACCAAGTCTCCTCCCCTCCATCTAATTCCTATGGTGACCTCAAACCCAAGCCAGCTCATTTCAGCAAGCACAAAGAAACAAATCAAACCATTTTGGCATTACCTACATTTCAGCCTCAAACTCTTTTATGCTAATCTGGCAATCCTATATAATATTGACTTCTCAAGAAGGGACATCATGCTAATCAGGATTTCTGAAGGATTTCCACATGATCCTGTAATTTACTTTTGAACTTTGTCAGTGTGACAAAGGGAATATGTCACCACCGAGCTGCTACTGCATTTTCTCTGGGTTATGAGTCAGGGGCCAGCGCTGTCCAAATCTACAGCCACCAAAATGTGTCTCTAGCTGGCAAAACAACATATTTAGGATTATTTTTTCCCCGTGGATGAAAAGGTAACTGCAACCATCTGCTAGGAATTTCTGCAAGGCACAAACCTTAATTCCTTCTCTCAGCAATACTTCTGTCACACCTGTGATTTAGAGAGCTTTCAGCTTTCCAAATTACATGTGTGACTAGATGTGAAAAAAGATGTTCATGTCTTTAAGAAGCATCAAAACAAAATTGATAAATTCAAGCTCTAAATGTATTAACTGGAGGGAAAGCAGGCAGAAATGAAGCATCACAAAGCCATCCAAGAAGCCTTAGAAAACTAAAAAGAGAAAAATAAAAATCTAAGATGTGAAATTGGAACAATCCCATTTTATTTTCTATTGACTAACTGTGTCACGTGATGAAGTGCAGCACATACTGTTCAGCACAGGATATGCTGTGCTACACTTCATAGAAGGCTTCTACTTTTATTGTGAGCTGGGGCTTTAAACTGAATCATCACACATGATGGTACAGATGGCAGAGAAGTGTTTTGCTTCAGCAGTTTAATATCTGTACAAGGGAGATGGCAAGTTTGCACCAGTCGCTGAGTTTCCACATGTTGACATAATCAGGAACTTGATGCTGCATCATTACCCAGATGGGGAAAGTTCTGGTTTAGAGAAAGCATTGCATGTTTATGGGATGACTGCAAAACCACAAGTGAGGTTTGTATCCCTGGCGAAATCCCACAATGGCCAATCCTGCCCTTCTGCAGGGCTGCCCAGTGAAGCTTTGCCCATTCCCTTTCAGACAGCAGCTGCCCTCCCAGCCCAGATGGCATCTCCTTGCCCAGAAGATGTGTATCCAGCCATGTGGGAACTGCCTGGCTCCAGAGCAAGGCAGCTGTCTGCAGGAAAGGCAGGAACACACATGGCATGGGCCTCAGGGACCTCAGCAAGAGATGCTGAGCACTTTGTGAGCAGTTTCAGGTCCATGGCATCGGGTTCCATGACGCCCACAGACTCACTGGGAAAAGAAAAAAAAAAAAACTGCATGTGCAAAAAAATATTATTGTGCGGGCCTAATCTGCCACAGAAAAAAGAATAACTGCAGCTAGGTGTAAACTGACTTGGTGTGAGCATTTCATTTCCCAAAAGAACTAAAAAGAAAAATCAAACCAAGATAGGATTTCTTTTCAAATGTGAAGCGTTTACCTTGTTTTGTTACTGATTTGCATCCCGATTGTGCAGAACAGGCTTGAGAATAAAAGTACAAAAGGTGTTCTGCACCACACCCACGTGGCCATCCTGGGGCAAATCTGCATCCTCATTCCAGATGTACAGGGACATACTTCATTCCCAGGTGCGCTTTTGCAGATTAGCAAAATCCAGTCTCCCCCAAAAAGGTCCAAAAGCACACAGATAGTATAAGATTTCAGGTGCTGAAATCCCTGTTTCTCCCTCTGGGGCCTAAAAGAGCCTAGAAGAGCTGTTCTAGGCCCCACATAGACTCAATATCTGATTTTTTTTTTTCTTCTACGCCCAGCCCCTCCAAATTTGACCTGTTTGTCACTAGCAACAAACTTCCATTCCAGTTAACTGCCCTTACTACATAGGAAGCTTTGGTTTTTGCAGCTGTGTGGATTCCGAAATATAAAGAAAAAGTAAAATACTAAGTTTCTTGATGAAAGGAGAAAAACATTAACTGTAGTATGAGTTCACAGCTTCTCTTCCCAACTGCTCGGTACAGTGAGCTCAGCACCATGAGGAATTCCTTCAGAAGTGAAAATTATTTGCAAGTATCTTCTACCCATCCAGTAACTCCAACACAGAGCTGTTGACACATTGTGTTTTTTTAAAAAAACTACAAAACAGCAAAAGTCTGTAGCTTCCAATTTTGAATTTGTGATTGCTAAATTTAAACCCAGTGGTGGCCTTGTTAGAGATTATTACATAAACCCAACTGCTTATCCCCCTGCACCACAGTTACTTTTTGACCTAACTAGGCTTAAAGCCCATTTCTTGGCCCCACTTCCCGCTGTGAGCCCACAAGGAAGCAAATACCCACAAAGAGAGGATTAGAAGAGATACAGGAATACTTGAGAACAGAGAAGAGGCAGGTCACAGATTTGCTGTTTCTCTACCATAGTATTGTTTTGGTTTGTTCTGGGTAAATCAGGTGAGGGACGTGGTCACACAAGGGTATGAGAGCTCTATCCATAAACCACCTTTACAATCACTGAAGTGCTGCTGAGTACTCTTACAGATTTAGATTCAAAGAAAGGTTTAGGTTTAAAGAAAGCTCCTACTTACCTGCACGTTCTTCCCACAACTTGGAATATGCACTGGACAGAGAAGCAAAGGCTCACAACAACACAGATTTATTTACAGACTACAAACAGGCAGAGCAGCAGGAAACAGCAAATGAAAACCAAAGATAAACTCCTTTGCACAAAATGAAAACAATTCTCTCAGGAACATGCAAGAAGATAACAGAGGGAAAACAAAGCGGAGATTTTCACAAATTCGGTTGATTTTTTTTCCCCTCTACACAGCTATTTTGGTGGCCTGTTTGATACCCTCTGTGTAGCCTGACACAGACATTGCAGACTCTGTAGCTCCTTCTACATTCTCTTTCCTTCAGTATCAAAGAATCAGTCACAGTCAGAATTGCGTCCAGCATTGCTCTAGCTTTATGTGACTCAGATGCACTGACATATTTTGACACAAACTGATATTCTGTGGAATCACATTTTTTTTTCCTTTAAATTTGTCTATTAAACATGCCTCCTGTACTCAGGGAAGTATTACATTACACTTGCAACCAGTGCAGCAGCAGGGAAGCATCACTGACCAAAGCCCATTAATTTATTTCACCTGCAAATTTATTGTAAAACCCGTGAAGCACTGAACAAAGATGTCTACTAGATAAGATGCAACACCAGAATATCAATATTCATTGAGCCAGGCCAAGACAAAAACTAAGCACACAAATCCTAAAAAACTGGTGATAAACTCAGCTGTGGTGCAGTAGCTTAATTAAGATGTTGTAAAAAGACACATTTGGGTTGACTTTGTTTTGTTTTCAGTCTCCCATGTGCATTAGGGATGCACTGCAGGAAGTACAGAACTGAGTAGACTGTGGTATGCCAAGACATAATGCCAGTGGGGAGCAGAAACACCTAATCCAAGTGACCAAAGGACAAAAATCCACAACCTTGGTTGGTCAAAATCAGCTGCTCCCCGAAAAAAGGTACCTTTGTAGTGGTGTCTGGCAAAGCTATCTTGAATCACCACTCAGCAAACCCCTACTGCACACGCCTGCCAGGGCTGAAATGACTTGACCGCTCATTTCTACTTCTGTCCAACATTATGCAATCTTTTTGCAACTGCAGTAATGAGGGCAGCTCCCTTCCCACTTCCATCTTCAGAGAGCATGAAAGTCACATCACACTGAGGTGCCAGTTCCTTCACGGTTTCCTGCAGGACCCTAGAGAAACTGAAAGGGAAGGGAGAGAAGAACAGAACATTTTAGCAGCTGCTTTCTGAGCTGAGACCTTTGTATTCACCTATAAGCAAGGAACCATAACCTCAGCCACTGCTTTTTCTTTTGCTTTTTCTCATATTCCTGAAAGATACAAATTCCTGTACACAATCAGATTCTAATTTTTATTTTTCCGCTTGAATTTTTGTTCAGCATGATGCCACACACTGCCCACATCTTCAGAGATCATGGAGGTTCTCTTCTCCCAACTCAAAAGCTAATGCATTTGTTTCTAGAGCTTGCTCACAGAATACTGACCCAACTCCAAAAGCTCAAGACAGCTTTCCATCAGGGAGACTCAGATATTGTAGAAATCTGCCAAAACACTGGAAAATAAGTATGAGGTTCCCTCAACTTCCCAGAGAAAAAAGCCTCCCCGTGGAAACTGGAGTTGACTTTACAATTTTTGATCCTATGGCTAGGAAAGGGAAATGACAAAATGCGGGGAAATGTGTTAGATCCTTATCCCCTCTCAGGTTTCTAACCATCTCAGCAGAAAGCTTGGTATGTTTTCATAGTGCAAACAGCAAAGGGAAGTGGTACCAAGATACTCACTGTGGATGGAGCTTGTACAGAGTCCCATCTACTCCAACAGTGATTTGCAAGCGCTCCACACCTCGGTTCTCCCTCTTCTTCTCCAGGACAGCGGCCAGCCCTGCCCCACAGAGGCGGGCAGCCCTTGTGGAAACGACCCCACAGACCTCCTTGACGATGATGCTGTCGTCACACGTGCTGTCCAGCCCCAGCTGCCGCAGGACGCGCCGCACTTGGAGGAGGGCCAGCCGGTCACTGCACAGGGGAGCACACGGAGCAGCCCGGGGTGAGGGAGAGCTCCAGCAGCTCACACAGGGCTCACTCAAAGGAAATGGGACCACCTCAGCTCTAACGCCCGCCAGTTCTTTTAAGGCAGCTTTCTGTCTGAATTCAGATTGAAAAGTTGCTGCTGCCGTGCCCTTTGCAGTGTTAGGCTGCACCTCCAGAAGGCGTGAACAGCAGTCATTCATCCAGCTCCCAAAGGCAGAGGGAGCAGAGCCTCATCAGCCACCTGACTGTTACTTTAGATCTCAAGGCTGAGACACGCCTTTCAAGGCTTTCCACAGCAGAAAGAGTTTCAAATAGCCTGAAGACCATTGCAACCATGCTCAATAGGCAAGCACATATTCATCTATCACTGACTTCTTCCTTTCTTAAATAAATACTATTTTAAGTCCCACAAGAAACACTTAACTTGATGGCTAAGGCATCTGAGATAACCCTGTTGTGTGGACAGGAAATGATAATTCCTATAATTACAAAAATAATTTTGTAACTCCCCCAATTTCTCATTTTTAACTTTTATTGTAGAGGTGGGGGATGTGCAAAGAAGAAAACCATAACTGACTGAATTGACTTCTTGAACGAAAGGGCTCCATACACTTGCAAAAGACTGTTTTCTAGGTGTCCCAGAAGACTTTAAGGATTTAAACCATGTAAATCTAACAACTTTACCTCTCAATCTGAGACAGGAACTTTGTTTCAAATATGCCTCTTTTCCTGAGTGATTCCGAAATCTGTCCTCTGAACAGCAGCCCTTGTTTGGTTAAGTCAATCAAAATTTGCCTTACTATTTCACCTAGGTACATTCCACTGGTCATTTTTTCATACCTGTTGGGTCAAAAGAGGAATAAAAATATTCATTTAAAGAGATGGCTCTGTTTAACGTGAGTGGTATGTACATGCCCCGTGAATTCCTAAAAAGGCAGTTCAAGCTTGCAAAGTAATAGCCATTAAACTCCATTTTTCAATCATCAAAAATCTGTTGCAGTGAATTCAAGTGCAAACATTGATTACAATATATTTGCCTATGCCAAATGGCAACAGAAGTAGAAAAACACCTCTTGCAATATTAAGCAGGATATAGTGTTAAAGCCAGAGTCCACACTGAAGTGAAACTCCTCCCTGTCCCTGCATGCACTCACCAGTGAGTCACATCTAATCAATACTGTCTTTGCCCAACAAAGAACAGTCAAGTTCAGCTTAAGGTCTTGCTTGAGTTGTATTTTGCCTTTGAAAAATCACCCTAAGAGGAGGAACAAAGCATGGCCTAGACTTTGCAGGGAAATATTAAAAGCTGCAGTGTTCGGTAACATTTTAAAAGATGAAAACAGTGCTGTGGTTAACAATGTATGTTTGGTTTTTTCTTTCATTTCTTTTTTTGAGGTTTTTTTTCTTTTGATATCTAGGTTACTTACCAAGCAACAAAAGAAATGCAATATTAAAATTTCCTTTCTGATTATGCATTCATTAAGCATATTTTAAAAAGCAGCCAATGTCTCTCGAAGACTGACTTCATCAGGCTCTTGGCATCAGGACCACCACGTTTACCTCTGTTTCCCTGGGTTTAGTGAGCCTTCATCTACTTCTCTATCATATTTTGTCCTGATGTGGTCAATGCAGCCATTGTCACCAAATGCTCCCCATTCTGTATTAATGCACATTTTTCCTTCATTCCCTTCCACTATTTCTATGTTTTTCATGTCCTCCATGTAGCAAACATTGCTGCCTGTTCCTAGAAGGAAAGAAATGACAAGACTTCAGCTCAAAGAGTGGTACAGCACCAGAAACTCATGGAAGATGACTGCAGTGTTCATCTTAAAGTTCTCTTTGCCATATCTCAAATTTCAAGGTCCATTCCATGATCCTATGCTTCAATATACTTCTGGATCAAAACTTGGAGGAACCTATTGGGGGAATCATCTAAAAAGTCTGAAAAGCCCAACAAGAATTTATTCAGATTTTTGAAAATATTTGCTTGTTACCTGGTCTATGACCTGACTACACAGTAACTATGGACACACTTGTCAAAAAAAGAATTCATTCTCTATCTGCTTGTATTCTTTTACCCTGCACACACTCTTGTTAGGCACCATCAGAGATATGATCAAAAGTCCAACAGGTTCAGGAACTTATCTGCTACAGATGTTGTTAAGTTTCCTGCTGAATACCACACAAATCTGCCAAGAACCCCAAGTGACTAATAACACCACACATCAAACTCAAACAAAAGGTGCTGGTTACAGATCCCAAAGCCCAGCTCTGTACTGGTGCTTCCTTCTCACAGTGGTCACTTGACAATCACTGTACCTGCAATAAGGCCAATCTCACAGTTTGGATCCTCATATCCACAAGTCATCATGGTCCCAACAGTGTCATTCACCACTGCTACAATGTCCAAGTCAAACTCCTAAAACACAAGTCAAGGTCAGTAGTGGAATGCCAGAGGAAGAGTGAGGATGCATTAAATACACCAAAATGAGCAGAAAAAACCAGCTCACATTTCTTCTCCTGATGGCCTCTCTAAGCATATCAACAACATCTTCCCCCTCACAGTCTGTTGCCTTGAATCCTTTTGTCCATCCCACAAGTGTTCCCTGAAACAGAAGAGAAAGAAAGTCATAAGTGAAGACAAAGAGCAGGCTGTACATTGCAAGCATCAGCTTTTTCTTGCCTCCCACCCCAATGCTTTTTTTTTTTTTCTTTTTTTTTCCAAATCACGCCCTGGACAGGTTACTGTGGGTGTCTAGTGAAGGCTGTGCATGAGTATCTTTTTTACTCTGCTGCTGATGGTAGTGGCTCCAAGTTTACTCAGCTATTTATCAAGGCACTGCACTCAGTACCTTCTAAATCTCATTTGGAAAACCTCATCTCACTCACCTCCTGTGCAAACAGCCACTGTATGACCTGTGAGGGAAAGACTGCAAAAAATCCTTTTGCCGTAAATCATTAAACACCCACCAAACATTAATGAACATCTACTTTTAATTTTTGGGTCCTTAACTGAAGGACATTTGGTGTGATCCCACAACTCCAGACAACACTAATTTGTTTCTTTTCAGATGATGACCTGGCCTGACAGAAGTTGATTCCCAGGTTACATGAAGTAAATTAGCTTTACACTTCCTACTTGTCTCTGGGCTGTCTGTCCAAATAAGAAAAAAAAAAAAATAGAAGACAACTGGGAGAAAAAGCTGCTATTAAGAAACACCCTCAAGTTCTAGCAACAGTAAAAGACCAAACACACAGAGCAATATATTATGGAACCCTGATACAGATGTGTCTCACTCAGTTTGCCACCGATACTGTGGAATTTGCTTCCTAATCATTTTTCAAGACCTAAATGCTATGCTGTGGGTTCAGAAGGCATATGAATTTGTATCTCCACAAAAGGCCAAGTCCTATTGCTATACTCTCAACTGTGAGCTGAAAATTGAGACAGAGCAGACTAGCTTCTAGGGTTAGAAGTTATTGTGAACCCCACCAAGACATAAAAACATTCAATGAAGTAGCAGTCTTTCATTTCCCCAATATCCTACATATTTGACTGGAACTAAGCAGCACAACATCCCCTGCCCCTCTTGGAAATTCATAAAAATAATCTTTTCTTACATAAGATCTGAAAAGATAAAAGATATGATAGCTATCAAAAAGCCAGCTCTTCAAAGCTGAGCAAATAAGTTCAGGTCTGTCCACTGACACTCAACAAAAAGAAGCTAATGTAATGCAGAAGTTACACAGTCACAACTGTGCAGCACGGCTTAGAAAACAACCCGGGATTGTAGCCGAGCAAGCAGGAGACGTTTGTTGTCTCTTGCCATTGAAGAGCTAAGGCAGCATAAGGAGATTCCTGGGTTATAAAAAATATGCACTTCATTTTGCTGGCATGAGGACTTAATCATTATACAACAAAAGCAAGACATGTCTGCCACTTACCAGCAACAAGAAGTGAAAGTTCTGCCTCCCACAGCCAAGTGGATAACACAGGATGATAACTTTCTCATGAAACACAACTAATTTGCAAAGTAAAGTAATAAATTCTCCAAACCAACAAGTCACCCTTGCCCAAAATGATGTCACTTACCAAGCAGACGCAGAGCTGCCATCTGAACCCATTCTGTGCTGCAGTTCTTACCTTGTCAATGCTGGCTTGCCTGCAGGGGAAGGAGAAGGTGAAGCCCAGAGGAAGCCGAGCACCTTTAATCCCCATATACTCCAGAAAGTCTGCTATGCACTGGACAATGTGGTCAAAGAGCTGGAAGGAAAGAAGAAGCATATAAATTTCACAAGCAATCCCATACAATGGGCCTTGGCTGGATCAGTTAAACATTCGTTTAAGATTACCTCTTCTCCTGTTCCTTGCATGATCTCCAGAGGAATGGCAAAGATTTTGTTATACATTTGCACTGATCTTCTTCTCCCACTTTTGATTTTGACCAGCAGAACCCTGAAATTTGTGCCACCAAGATCAAGGGCGAGGAACTTCCCTTTCTCTGAAGGAGAAGAAAGGTATTTCATTTTGGTATTTCTCCTAGCACCTTTGCCAGTCAGAAATAGCACACTGTTTCCTGTGGCATTTGTCCCATCAAGTCTACTAGCATGGGGCTGAAGATAACAGATAACATAGCAGGAAGCACCGGTTTGGCAACACAAATTCCCCTGGCATGTGCCAGATTAATTAGCATCTTCCCTCCCCCCACCAAAAACAGATAAGCGACTTTCCTGAACCGCCTGCAGGTGATCAGGAACTAACTTCACTGTCGCTGTAGCACACGAAATTCCAAAGAATTCAGAAGGCAAAAGGTATAGAAAAAGAAGGGTATTTTTCTAAATTCTAAATTCTTGCTACCTTTTATAAGGTGTTCCAATACAGGCTTAACATGATTGGTGAATAGGGACGACACCTCTTTAATACCATTGGTTAAACCAGAGAAACAGAAAACACCAGCCGGACAAAGATTGTTTTGAGAAAGGATAGTTGTTTACCAAGATTGTTTTGAGAAAAAGCTTTCTTGAGAAACTTTTCCTTGGGAAAAAGTTCACAGCTGCTTAGCAGGCTAAAATCCTCTCAGGCCCGCACTTCACCTGTTCCATCCGGCGTCCCGCAGACGTACGTGGGCAGCATCTTCACCGTGGCCTTGCCTTGCGTCTCCCTCTTCAGCCCGTACTCCAGCTCAGCCCTCATGCTGTCCCTCACGTCCCGGAGGACGGCCAGGGGCAGCAGGAAGGGCGAGAGCGCGGCGTGGAGGCGGCGGCGCTGGGCGGCCAGCCTGTGTGCCACCGCCGTGACCAGCGCGGCCCCCCGGCCGCTGCCGCCCGCCGACAGCACGAACCGCACGTCGCACGTGGGCACCAGCCTCCGCACCGCCTTGTGCAGCCGCCCGGCGTACCTGCAGGCAGAGAGCTTCCTTAGCCTCTCACAGGCCTGTCGGCACCCTTGACTTCATCTCTGTCGGCTATCAGGCCTCCAGCTGGTTTCCAGTTTGGAAAAGCACAGTTCAAAAATAGGGAGGAGGGAAAGGAACCCAAAGGAACCCACAGTGAACTGCAAGTGTCCTAGAGGCCCAGGAGTCCCTTGAAAAATCAACAGCATTTCCTCCAACACCATTTTTCCAGGTGTCATGTTTTTCCCATCCCACTCCAAATGCTAAAGCTCCTGGGACAGCTTTGCAATAACGCAGCCAGTTAGCTCTCACCCTAAAGCTGAAGCAAAACCAGGGGTTCTCTGAAAAGCCACACACACAGGCAAATGGAGACTCTTAGCAACAACAACATGTGGCCAGCAATTATCAAATCCTCTTTAGTTACTCACTTGGGGTGGGTTTTATAGAGTCCCCCATCAATCCCAACAGTGGTTCTCATCCTCAGCAGCTTTTTATTCTCCCTGAGCCGGGTCAGGATGGCTGCCAAGGCGGCGGCACAGAGGTTGGCCGAGCGGAAGGAAACGATGGTGCACACATGCTGGACAGCAACACAGTCCTCCTCAGAGGGAAACAGGTTCAGGTCTGTGAGGATCTCCTTTGTGTTGCTCAGACCTTCCTTGTCCCTAACCCCCAAAACATAAGAATACATCACCAAATGCAAAAACATATAAATCAACACCTTGGCTCAAAAAGAAATGAGAGGAGACCACGACACAACCTATCAGACAGCATCATAATTGGTTCCCATAAACCAGTAATGTGTTTCCCACAGCATTCCCAAAAGTACCCAGGGGAGAGAGGCTGCTTCCTGGGGTTCAGCATTTGGTGAGACCAATCAGCTAGTCAAGAAGAGAACAAGATAAAACAGTTCAAAGAAGGAGAGCACAAGAACTGATATACAGCTTCACTCAATACGACAAAGAAAATAATTCCTGGAGTGACAATGAGGACTGGGATTCCTCTTCAAAATGCCAGAATCCAAGTTTGCCATGTAGTCATCCATTAGCTGATCTGTAATCTGTACTACATCTCTACAGCCTCAATATTCCCACATCAGAGAGGTTGAAAACTGCAACAATCATCCCACACACTCAGGTCTCCAGAGAAGTTATTCAAACAACCTGCATCTGGGATGTTCACCAATACACTTGCTACTGTGGTACTTTGCTAAAACTACCTTACACCAATTCCTGCCTCCAGAAAGATCAGCTTCTCTCCTCGGCAAAAGCAAAATCAGATTGAACAGTTCAGGATTGTTCCCAGCACTCACAAATTTTAACTACCCTTTCATTATCACTTTTGTGCTTGTGAAAGACTAACTTTGAGTGTGGCTACTCTCAAAGAGTGTATTACAAGTTCTTACTTTTCCATTGCAGACACGTGTTTCATTTCAATCTTGCCCTTAGTAAGCAGAGATGTTGACACTTTCCCATTGAAGAGCAGACCTTCCTTTGTCATTTTTAGGAGAATGAGTCTTACAAGTTCCCCCAAATACAGGCTGCTGATCATCTTCTCAAACCTGGAATGGAGCACAGGAAGGATTTCAGCAGTTCACCACCTCCTCTCTTTAGCCCTCCACAGCATCATACCAAAGCAACCACCCACTTTTAACAGCACATGAGCAACTGTACCAGCTTCCCTGGGCCTAAAGCAGGGAGGTGTGAAAGGCACTCACCCTTCCCAGAAGGGAAAGATCTGGATTGGACAGAACCAGCACCAAGTCATCTCAGGTTCACTTAAGACAATTCCTGCTCCAAAGGGGCTCTTGGCAAACACTGGAAAAGCAGTCTGAGAACTCGGACTGCAGGTCAGTAGGGAATCACTTACAATTGTTTTCCAGGATTGAGAGATCCCAGATCCAGCTCCCGATCAAACTCTGTGCGGAGGTCATCCAAAGCACCATCATCTCCAAAGGCCCCCCACTCTGTGTTGATGCACATCCTCCCTTCATCCCCTTCCACCAGGCTGATGTGCCTCATCTCCTCCATGTAGCAGGCGTTGGTGCCAGTCCCTGTGAGTATGGGATAAACTACTGTTTGTTCCATCTGTGCTTTTTGTTTAAGTCCACATGTTTGGGAATAAGTCAGTATATTGCCTTTGGAAGAAAATACAAATACATAACCCTGTGGCACAGGATACTAATATAGGCCACCTGCACCTGTGAAATCATCATTTCACAGTGAATGGAAAAAACCCTGAAATTATTCTAGGGCTTGACTTGTTTAAAAACATTTTTTTTCTTTTTCAAATGTACTTCTGCGTGCCTAATAAAAGGCATCATGGTGCATGAAATGGGAGAAACTGGAAAGCATAGCTGGTACTAACTACCAGACGTGAGGGGAATTCAGCTTTCTCTGGACAGACACAGTAATTTTCTATACAGTCAGCAGAAAAGTTTAGTATGCCGGTCACAACTGAGCCCAGACAAAATGGGGACTGTGGTATTTGATGGCAATGTGATCAGCATAAAAACAGCTGCTTTACAGAAGCCAGCCAGGCTTGAAAATCCAACCATTGTTTTTTCCATTTTCTTTCTGCTCTTTCCTGTATTGTGAAACTCCCTCCTACTCCAGATTATGTAGTAATTCAACAAATGAGAGGGGAAAAACCCTTCATGGTGAACAGAAAAAATTACCAATTATGAGTCCAACTTCACAGCGCTGGTCATCATATCCACAAGTCATCATGGTTCCCACCGTGTCATTGACCAGTGCCAAAACATCAACATCTATGTCCTAACAGCATAAAGATGAGTGATTAACAGGGAAAAAAGGCTCAGAAAGCCTCCTGTGTGATAAAGCACCAGCATGCAGATATACTCCCTGGGCTGCACTTTGAAGCCCTCATTCAGGAAAACTCCTCGGTGGAAAGACACTATTTCCTTTTACAACACTCTTCCCACAACCCTGTAAGGTTACAAATATCTCTGGGTTCTCAAGTGTTTCATCAACCTCTTTGCTTAAAGGATTTGTTTTTCCCCAATCCGACCTCGTTTGCCAGAAAAGTGACATGTTATTGGTGTGAATGTCGTGATACTGTGCTTTCAGGCTGTGTGAAAAGTATAACATCCTACCACCTGAGCAGAGCCCACCAAATGGGACAGAAAACACACATAAATGCAGCTACAGCTGTGCAGCAATACAACACTCAAGTAGAAAGTCCTTCCATCAAGGCTGTGCAGTTTTCCTTTCACACTTATCAAAGGATTGTTGCAACTCAGATGCCAATGCCAGGAGGAGGCCACACTTCACCCAGGAAGCTTCAGATCCTTTGTTACTAATAACTACAAGACCGATGCAGAAAAATAAGTGAACCAAAATCTGGATTTTTACCATGTGAGAAAACAGAACTTCCTCTTCCTATGAAGTCACCAAGATATGGAAAGATGCCTTTTATTTCTTAGCTGGTGCTACCAATAGCACCAAACATGAAAAGCAAGGCTTTCCAAAATACTAAAACACAGTGTTATTCAAAGGACACATGCTAGTTCAAGGGCAGATTTAACTATGTCTTACTGCTGACCTTAAAAATTGCAATCAATGCCTCCATCCTACAGACTGAAGTGGACAGACAAGCCCTGGTAGAGTTAGGTGTGCCAATTTGGGATAAGAGTTCCCCCCTACCAACCGTCATCCCACAAGCCAGGCTGTAAAACACAGTGTGTGAAATTACTGAGTGTTTTATATCTCACCCAGTAGTTTCACAGCCCTTGGGCTGAGACAGTGGGACCACAGTGGTGAGCTGCCACAGCCAGCCTGGGTTATCAGTGTGCAGCTGCCCTTGCTGTTGCTGGGGCAGTCTGAGATTCAGATCTACCAGATGTACAGGCATGCTGGGCACTTGCTACTGACCATCCCTGAAAGATGTCTGACAACTCCCAAAAGAACCCACACACCAAGAGCTGATTTCCCAGGAGGGCCACTCAGGGTCAGCTCCTGCAGGTACAGGACTTGCCTTGTGCTTCTGGAGGGCCCTGCGCAGAGAGCTGACCACATCTGTGTCCTGAACTCCTCGGACCTTGAAGTGTTTTGTCCACGCAAGGAGAACCCCCTGAAAAGTAACAGTGCAGTGACCCAAAGGCACACAAAATTTAGAACACAAACCACAGAGCCAGTCATGACTAAAGGGTTGTGGGGAAGTCCACTACGTCTCTCCACACATTAAAACTGAGCCAAAATAAGTCAGAGCAGAACATCTTACCTTGGGGGGCATGTCAGTGCCAACACTACCAAAAGGGTACAGTCATAAAGTCCCAATTCTGTAAATGTTTCTCCCTGTGCTTCATTTAAAGTGGTTTTCCTATGCTGATCACGGTCTAATAGCATTAAGCAAAAAGCATTTGCAGGACTGGAACCCAAAGCACAGACCCCTAGAAATAAGAGAGGCTACAAATAAGAGAGAACACAAAATAATTGCAGCCAGCCCTTTGTTTCCACAAGAGGTATCTCAACCAGCTCAGCTACAGGTATTTCCCATTCAGAATCAACTGTAAATAAAAAAAGTCACTGAGAGTGATTAAAAAAATAAAGATGCTTCAAGACACAAAAGCACATACCTCTTTCTAACAGTGTTAATACAGGGCCACACAGTTCCTGTGGAATTGGGTACTGATAAAGCAGTAGAATTTAGCTTGAAAGTGATGCTGCCTTGAGATGAGAAATGAATAGCTGAATGGTAGTCAAGTCTAGTTAAATGCTAAAAGTAATCCATGCCTTCTTCAGAGAGCTATGTAAACATTACCCCGCACAAAAGTGACAGGGTAACACCCGCATTCAACAGCTTCTCCAGATTCTGCAAGGAGCTCAGCTTGACAAGAGTATTTCTGTATGCATCTTACCTCTTCCAATTTGGTCTGTTTGCATGGAAAAGAAAATGTAAAGCCAAGGGGTAACTTCTTATGCTTCAGGTTTTTGGTCTCCATGAAGTCTGACAGACAGTCAGCAATGTAATCGAAGAGCTGCACAAAAAGAGAGGACAGCTGGGCTGCAGGCAGGCGCAGCAGCAGCGCAGCAGCAGCACAGCAGCAGTGCCCTACCTCGGCCCCGTTCCCCTCCGTGACCTCCTTGGGTGTGGGGTAGACCTTGCTCTCCAGCTGGCTGCTCTGCTTCCCGTCAGCAAACACCTTCACCTGGTGGGCACGAAACTGGGAGCCACCCAGGTCGACAGCAAGGAAGTCGCCCTTCTCTGCAACACAAGTGGGCAACCATCACTGGGGGTGGCCCAGGTGCCATGTGATGGCCACAGCCCAGGGCCCTCCCTCACCACAGCCACAGGCTCTCCTGCCCCATCCTGGCAGATCCTTATCCCATGGGCCTGGGACCATCAGAAAGAGTGAGAGTTAGAAACCCTAAGCAAGGCTATCACGTCGCTCCTTTTAGCTTGCTATGTAATAACTAATTCAATTTTTATTTGGCAGTCTGCTCATTCCACAGCAGCATATTTTCAAGCTGCAGAAGGATGAGCTTTTCAGCAAGAAAGGCCCAAAGCAACTGCAAAGCCAACCAGAGCATACAGAGGCTGCAAAACTGTCACCTGACTCGTGGGACAATCAGAATGTGAGACCATTACCTGTATCCAGTAGAGGATGCAGGATTTGGAGGCATATGTTAAGACTCAGCTCTAGTGCAGAAGTCAAATTCCAACTGAGGCAGAGCTAATTTGCTACCCGAAGTCAACCAACACAATCCTTTTCAAATGTCTTTTGGTGCTTCTGTGAAAGTACCATTTTGTTCCACAGGCTTGCTCAGACACATACATGTCCAGCAGCAAACCTCAGATGGAGGGACAGTTTGGCCCCACTGCTACAATAAAACAAGTGTTTATCCCACACACAGGAAAATGCCTTTCCCAAAAGGAAAACACAGTGGTATGTGCCAAGCCTTCCATGATCTTTGCTCCACAGTCCAAACATGTGATTAAATTTTATTAAATCTGGTCCTGAAAGGGAAGGAAGCAGGAAATTCAACCTGTAATACCATGGCCAGCTATCAAAGGTGAGGAGGCAGATTGGGCTACTCAGTACACTGTGACATGAGTCAGACCATTAATCCTAAACAAGGAAAAACTGAAGATTCTCTATATAAGTCATTTCAGGCAACAACACTGAGTGCACCAAAAAAATCTCAAAGTTAATTGCTATTGCAAATGGGGAATAACCATCCAAGTTTGAGCTGTTTAAACCTGCTGGAAGTTATAACCTGTGTGGAAGAAAAATAACCAACAAGGATTTTTCAAGAGAGCAAACCCAGAAAAATCAATGTGATACTTAGAGTAGGCAGCATGTCAATGAGATATAGCCCAGCTTGATGCTTCAGCACATCCTTAACACATAGGAAAGGCCACACAGGCCAGGAGAGCACTGTCCAACCTTGGCCTTGAGCAACATCAACTCTTGCAACACTGATGTCACTACATGTGATCTTCCAAGTCTCCTGGCCTCAGGGGCTCCCTGCTGTTCCAGGACAGCATCAGAGACCCGTGAAACATCAGGACTAGTGACTGTCAGTGAGATTGCAAAGGTTAAGAAAGTACTTCTTTCTCTTTGATGAAGCTAGCAGCAAAGGAAGAGTGCCCCCTTCCATCCAGGCAGCTTGTGTATAATTTCTCTCAGACGTGCCTCATTTCAAGGGACTTGTCTTCAAATGTCTTCTTTATGCCATTTAAGCTGTTATTCCTCATGTAACTGCAGAGAAAATACCTTCAGAAGGAATAAAGTCATGTGGAAATAAGGTAAAAAGCTAACATTTCAGTTTTCTGCACAGCTAGTTTATACCAAGTCCTGACATAGGCGAGACACAAAATCTTGCACAAATTAACTTGGTTAAACCTGGGAAAAGTGCAATTTTCTGCCAAGCTGCACTGCCAAGAGCCAGCTGAGGAGTTATTTTAGATGTGCATACTTCTCCAAACCAAAGGTTCCTATCTCATGTCACATCCTCCCAGAGGATACCACTGCACTTTCTCTCTTTAAGTCTCAGCTGAAGAAGCAGAGCAGTTTCCTCATAGACCCCACACAGAAGCAGATTTTCCCAATGCAGAAGGCGAGGAAGGGCAAAAGGGTTCACTTTTTGGGGAATTAGAAAAAGCAGTGCAGAATTTAGGGATCACAGCTCTGAGGATGCCGTGTTGCTGTCACTTGGCAATTTGAGAGGTTTCACTGCAGCATCCTGCCCTCCTTGTAGCTCCAAGGCAGCCAGGCCACACATCCAAAGCCACAGTACACTGCACTGCAGGCTCTGAGCTGTAGAGGCTGCCCTTGCCATGTCCAGCCACAGCTCCCACAGCAAGGTCTGTGCTAGGAACAGATGGGACAGGCTGTTCCTGAGCACTTGCTAGGTCCTTTCCTCAAACAAGCAGCACTAGGTCAAAATCCACCTGGTGCATGGAAAAAAAACCCATTCTGCCAGCCTTTCCCCAGGCTCAATCTACACCCCAGTGCTTTCTCAATGAGACAGGCAGAGAGGCAGAGGCACTGGCTGCCCTGTGTCTGTGCTGTGCTGCAGTCCTGGCAGTGACTCAGTGTGCTGGAGCAGGGGCACTCACCGGAGCCGTCGGGCAGCGAGCGCACGAAGGACGGCAGCATTTTCACCGCTGCCGTGGGGTTGGTGTCTCTGCCCAGGCCCTTCACCATCTCGGCCTGGAACCGGGCCATCACATCCCGCAGGGCATCGTCACACAGGCGCAGGGGGTACAGGTACCTGTCAACCTGCAAAGATGGAAGGTGTTACTCAGAGGCAGGCATGCTCCTTGGTGCTCAGCAGCTGCTGGTTGTTCGTTTCGTTTTTGACCTCAGCACCTAAGTTCTCATGACTGTCAGTGCAAGCACGCTCCAGGTCATCATCAGGACATTCAGTCTTCTAAAAATACTTTGTTTTGAAAATGTTTAATGCAGTCTTGATGAATTAGTGCCCAAAAGCTGGCCATCTTTTCTGATGGCTCGGTAACATGACAATCTATGTAAGTCCATGAGATTTGCCTGAGACCCTGACAAGCTGTTTTTCACACCATCCTCTCCTGCTATAGATGTAATGAACTAGAACTGCAAAGTATTTCAATCTGGTGAGAATTTGACCTCTCTGAGGCAGGTCCAGAAAATGCCATCAGTACCCAAGCGTGTCAGCCACAACCCAAAAACATCTATTCAGCTACTGCTTCACTCCACAGACAATTAACCTTGTTGGCATGCCAGGCTGGAACTCAAAGCCTTTTTCTCACTCCAGCTCTGTTCTCCATCCTCTTGTGATTGTAGGATTACATCTAAAACACATTTTTGGGTGCAATCGATACCCTTTGTTAAAGGTCTGTAACTCACAGAATACATCAAAATAGAAGCCAGTTGAATATAAAAGAATTCAGAAGTATCTATGAACCAGCTGGTTCAGATAAACTGGCAGAGAAGCTAATCAGTGTTTATGAACAGCTTCATCAGGGCAAAGTGAAAGGTTTTTTCCTTAAGGACCACGGGCTGCTGGGACTGACACATACCTGCAGGGCTATAAGTAGTGTGGCCTAGAAACCACATAGCTGGATACAACAAAAGATTAACACAGGGGGAAAAAAAGAATCTGTCAACATCCAGAAGCTTTTCCACTGGGGAGCCAGACTTTGGTGCTGTATGGACATGGTGCAGGTATAACAGTTGGGTGCTCCAAACAGCTGGATGTCCCCTGAAAGGTAATTTGTGTTTGCATCCCACTCCCCACCACAACAGACTCAGGGCCAGAGGAGGTGGGACAGTTGCCAGTGCTTTGCTACTACAGACACTCAGCTCTTGCACCATGGGCTATGTTGTTGTGGTGCTTTATCTGTTCAGAGCATTTCATCAGTCCCATTTACATAGGGAGGTCTGGAGGGTTGGAAGGACACAAACCAAGTCCCACCAGCAATATGGCAGGATTTAAAAGGCTGCATTGCTTAAACAGAGGGCAGTGCAGGTTGTAGATAAATTGATCTCTGCCACAATTTGGACTGGCCACCTATTTTAATGAGGCACAAACTCATTACCTATTCACAGTCCCATTTTAAACTGATGGTCATCAATGACCCACCTGAAAGAGCCAAAATCCTGAAAGTCACTCCAGCACTTACTTAACACACACAGGAGAAAATGTTAAACTACAACATACAATTGTCCTAGAGCAGCAGCTGCCTTTGGATACAGCTGTGCCTTGAAAAGGCCATTATTCAGATTTGTCCTTGCAACCCTTGTTTGCACAAGCTCTTGATTCCCTGCAAGGGTGTTTTGAGGCCCCACCACTGTGTAGAATCCACCATCTTAGCCTATGCACTCATACTGATTTTTTTGAGAAAATACAGTGACTGGGGCCATACAGCACTCATGCACTCTGGCACAGAACCCAATAGCCTTGTGACAGAAATCCCTGTGGGGGAAAAGAAACCCAAAAACCTCAAGAGTAATAAAAATTATCATTTCTATTTGCAGAAAACATGGACTAGGCCCCCTGTTGCCCACAGACATTGCATTCCCTACGCTGTTTATCTACAACCATAGGAGCAGACAGTCCTCTCCAAGGAACTAGATAAGGCAGAGCCCAGGAAAGCCTGCTGGTTCTCCAGCCTGATTTACAACCAGAGCAAGGCCCTGCTCTCATAATCATTTACTTGTAAACACAGGAATAGCCAGGCTGTGCTAAGCCAAACTGGTTTCTCCCCTCCCACTGCACAGGAATAGTGCTTTGCCTCATTTATGGAAATAGCACTGTTTTCATGGCAGGCATGCTCTTGGTTTTGACACCACAGAGTAAATAAGCCTGGGGAGGGAGAGGTGGGAAAACATTCCTTCTTTCTAATAAGGGAGAAATCAATTCTGTTCTGTACAGCCTACCCTAGGCTACCTTAAAAAGAACTCTGAGGAGCATGTAGTTTCTCACCTTCAGGAAGGGCTAGTTTGCACCTCACAGAAAGTGAGTTTGCCAGAATTCCTCTGCTCCCTCATCTCTACTGTCCTCACTCAACTATAAGCTGGATGTTTCTCTGCAAAGCCCACTACACCCAAGCACTGGTCCACAGGGTTTTTGTCTTTCTTAGTAAAAAGAAAGAAGAAATAGTACTGTCTAGGTAAGAGATCAGCTCCTCACAGAGGGAAGGGGCAGCAAGACCTTTTTCTGATCACATTAAATCCTAGGGATAAAAGGGCTATGACTGAGTCAGAGACATTTGATTGTTGAGATACCAATACCTCTCTTGGAATGCCTCTCTCCAAAACAGAATGAATGGAAGAAGTCCTCCTCAGAATAAGCCATTCCATGTTTTAGGCACAGACAGGAGAACCCAGAGGGGCTCACTGTTGATGAGCTCAGTGAAGTAGGCAGACCTATGCACCAGGACCCTGGATCTCCCACCATGCATCCGCAGACAGCCCCAGCTCCTGCTGGCTGGAAAACCAGAGGACAAACCTGGCAGCAATGGCCACCTGACAGCACTCAATGCAGATA
The DNA here is from genome assembly GCA_008694505.1 of Cyanoderma ruficeps. Classification (NCBI taxonomy): domain Eukaryota; kingdom Metazoa; phylum Chordata; class Aves; order Passeriformes; family Timaliidae; genus Cyanoderma; species Cyanoderma ruficeps. The sequence goes on along the minus strand of VZDJ01000146.1, from coordinate 1,602,971 downwards.
ACAGGGATACAGAGGGGCCCACAGGGGACACAAACCTGAGAACCTCTTACCAATTACCAGTGAAGCTTACAGGTCTCACATGGTCTTATGATGGACATAAGCCAAAAACCCATTTCAGCATGGGGATGAAAGCAAATTAGGGAAGAGTGACCATTAGGCAGCTCACTCCCAGTACTGATAGCTTCAGATGTGAGCCATCTCAAGCTTTTCCAACTGTAATTAAAGGTCACTCCTATCAACATCAGAGCAATTAATCAGCTTTGGATAACCAGAGAGGCACAGGAACCCCAACACTAGTTGGAAATCTTGACCAAATCTCAGCAGACCCAGACCAAAGACCACAGCAAGTTTTCCCTATCCCTGCTACGTGACTGACTCCTGATTCCTACTCAGATTGAGAAATCCCATCATTCACGCTATACTTGCAAAGCAACTCAGCAAGAGTCATCCTTTCTGTCCTCTGGGCTCTACCCCACCATGACAGATAAACCTTAAGCACTTTCCCTCACTGAGGAGAATTTGCTCCATTTCTGGGAGAGCACTTACAACCGTGAAGGGAAAACCACTCACCAGACCTATTTTCACACTCGTCGGGTGGTTTAAGGTCTAAAGGAGGTTTAACACCTCCTACCCCGTTTGGCTGAATGGTTTTAGTGGATAATGCCATTATATGGTCTGCATTAAGTACTGCAGACCCTTCTGTATCTGGGTAACACAGTTCTTAAAATAGCTATCAGCTAAGGCTGCATCTTACCTTTTTTATTTGATCCTCTTTTAGCTTTGTGAAATGGAAAGCTAGCAAGTGGACAGCAAACATTTTCTAGAAGCAGATGGATGAGTCCGTAGTGACAGAGCTGCTGTGAATACTCCAAAGCGATAGATCTTTATTCACAAAGCTGGAGCTAGAGAAACTTCAGCAGAGGCATTTCCCCCAGTGTGGAATAGTGGAGTTCCTGGGAAATTGAGTCCAGAAATAAATCCATCCAGTGTGATCAGGTCAGTGATTAAACTTCTGCCTGTTTGTACCACACCCCCCCCCCCACATCAACCCAAAGTCCCTCCCTCGCCAGCTACACACTTCATTGTGCCAGAGCAGGCACCTGGAGAGCTGCCAAGCTGAAGGGAAGAAAAATCGATTTTGTTACTGCCCCACTTGGGAATTGTTACCACTTCTCTAGGCAGTTGCTACGCCGCCTGCCCCGCTTCATTCCAGGGGCTGACAGGCTCCCACCACTGCTGCCTGCTGCGGAGTGCTGCCGGGAATCTGCAAAGTTAAACGGTTTTAGGAGACTTCTTCCCTCTGCTCAGCGCTCCCACTTGTGAGACAAGCACTTCTGCATGAGTTAACTTCACTCTGGTTCTGCACAGTGCACCCTTATCTGCAGCTTTGGACCAATTAAGCTTCAGCTGTGTAAAAGAGCAGACACAGACCCCTGCCCCCAGCTGGAATGCCTCTTGTGCAATTCCCAGCAGAGAGGTTTTGGACTTATTCTTCTCCCTTCAGCCAAAGCTTCAAACCAGTGGAGATCCTCAGTACTGCAAAACCTGGGGAGAGGACAGATTTACCTGGCAGGCAGCAGTGTGGGTATCAGACTGCCCCACTGGAAGGATGCTTTTAACTGGCAGCACAAGGCGCCTACAGCAAGAGCAGCTTCCTTACACCGTCAGATTTTGACACAGCCTTTGTCACTGTATCAAGTGATATGGAAACTATGGACTATGGAAACTTCATCCCAAGAAAACTCCGTGAAATACTGACATAAGAGAGGAGGGGGAAAAAAAGGCATTCTCATAGGGTAATTAGAGGTTCACTCTCAAACTACACCTACATGCAATGTGTTTCCCCCCAGTTCCTGTTCAGCTGAACTGAGCACAGTTACTGCAGACAATTGTCACCCTAAATTTTGCTGAACAAAGTAACAATTAAAAATTATTTTGATAGATAAGAAAAACAACGGGGGAGAAGAAGAAAGGGGGAGGGGAGTGCCAAGTAATGTGAGGAAACACAAAGAACTACTGAGCAGTAGAAAACCATCTAGAGATGCAGGGAAGGGCAGAGGCAACCAGTCAGTAGAAAGGATGTCAGGCTACGTCTGTTCATAGCCTGGAGTGGACTCAACAATCTCAAGCTATTATAAAAAGAAAAAAGTACAACTGATCCTGGTGGGTTGTATACACAGGAGACAGTCCACAGGCACACAAACCAACACTCAAATCCACACTCAGCACCAGTCCTGGAACTAACCAACATTCAAATCTACACTCAGCACCAGTCCTGGAGAAAGGACTCTGCCCAGTCCTGTCAGCTATGGCACATCAAGAAGGCAGGGATCAGAAGTAGTTAGCTCTGCTGAACATCAGGACCAGTCACAGGTCACATTTTTTGAACTCGTGATCACGAGGAAAGATTGCAAGAGCTGACAGAGGGGAATTCCCTCTGCAGACAAACCTCTGCTAGGAAAGGTCTTTTTCTTTCTTTCTCCTCCTGCCTTGCATCAGGGATGAGCTCTGGACACCAGGAGATCCTGCCAGCTCTATTTATTTTCCATTATTCTAGAACAAGAGTAAAGCAGACAGAGTGGCTGAGCAGTCCATAAATAGGGCTTGTTCTAAAATTAGGCCTTTGATCTTCGAGAGAAAAGAGAGAAAAGGAAGAAGAAAATAAGCCACACTACCAGCCAGAAAGCACGGTTCACTTCTCCTCTATTCATCTTTTAATAACTGCTGGCTCGTTAAGTCAGACACTGACTCCCAAAGGGACTGTCTCTCTCCTCATTGTTTACCCACGCCATCCGAGTCACAACCCCTCTGGCCAGCAAAATTGAAAACATCACCTTTCAAGCTCCATCCCGCTTTGATCCAGAGCTCATTGTGTCTGTAATGCAGTAGATTTATTTTTCATTCCCCCTTTTCTTTCTTTCTCTGACAGACACCACTGGAAAAGGGTCTCAAAGATCTAAATGCTCCTAAACTGGCAGCAGGCTCTGTGAAATACCTGACATGTCAGAATCACTGCATAACTTGTTCGCTCACCCCTGGTGCATCCCAGCTTCCGGCAGGCTGTTGTGCAAGAAAAGACAAGACATTATCTCATTTCCACACAGACAGCAGTTCAATGAACCAAGGGCCCAACACCCAAAAGTGTTACAGTGATCTTGGACATATCCTGGCCAAGACAGGGGAACCAATCCAGGCCCAAGCCAACAGATCAGCTCCAACTGCATGCAGCTTGGAAGCGTGAGGCAATGTTTTTCCCTTTTGTTAGAGCTGCACCCGATAAAAATTATTCACAAACCTTCCCTCCCCACTTTGCAAGGGCCAACAAGACTCTAAATTTGTAATGCCCCCCCCCACTTTCTTCTGCTGTTCTGCCTCCAAACCCCATCTCACAGCACAATGGAGAATCCTAGAGTCTGCCTCCCACAGCCTTGCAGCCAAAGGCCTGCAGAGAAAAGCAGCTCATAGCTGCAATGGGGAAACTCGCAAAAAAGTCTCGAGTACATCAGCTCAACTTCCAGAAAGAGGTACCATATCAATTAGCATTTCTGTGTAAGATAAACTCATTTATCTTTGGTGAGGTATCAAAGGCAGTAGCAACACTGGCTGCTAAATTTGGTACCCAGGTTAACATGGAGACAGTGGACAAGGCTACTAGCGAGTCATCAGGGGAAATCCTTCTGTTTTATAGTTCATGATTCCAAGACCAACCCCTAGAACACATTATGCCTGCCCTGACCTGGCAGCAGCTTCACTCTCCATTATATTCCCATAAGTTCATCAAAGCTCAGGAGAGAAAGGGATCCCCATAATTCACTCTTCCTGCATATGCCACTCCTAGTGCAACATTAGGATATAAAGTAAGGCAGAACACCTGAGGGGACTGACAGGAAAAATCAGAAGAGATGGAAACAGTACAGACAGAACAGAGCATACTGGGCTTAAAAGACAGAAGGATTTTACCAGGCAATGCTGTTACAATCAGCATTTTACATTTGAAGGACAGCAAATAAACAATTAATGAATAAACTTCTAAACATCTCTAATTTCAATACCTGGTATTAATCTGGAGATCTGAATACCTGAAACAGTTTTGCAAATGTGATTCCCAGATCAAGAGAACAGCATTGTTGTTGCTTAAAAATAAAGCTTCAGCACAGCCCCACAAGGCAGGTTAAAAACAGGTAGTTGGGGTAACCCCGCACATGAGTCCAGATTGTACCACCTGGGACCAATGTGGCAACCATTCTAATGGGAGTCGATGACAGTCACACCATTAGCTCAGAAGGAAAGAAAACTTTCATAAAGTCAGCCTGGAAACGCCTGAATAAACTTCAGAGCTTCTGGAACAGTTACTATGGAGTCACTATGGAAACAAGCAGGGAGTTAAGCAAAGTGCTAATCTCAGCAAAACACAAAACAGAATGCTAATAGTAATTTAGCTTCTTTATTGCAAGGCTTGGTGCTGAAACACGAGGCTGGCTTACATCCTGAAGTCCTAGACACTCTTTCCTTGCTCAAAAATACACACTAGTACTCAGCTTACTGAGTACTGAATTTAAAGGATAAATTCAACCTAGGAGAAGCAAAGCACAGCATCAATGTGGGTCTTCTGCAAGCCAATCTCACACACACTGGGCAGAGAAAACAAGAGTTGTCCATGGTCGAGACCCAAGGTGGTTTCCAACAGTGCTCTGCAGATCCACCCTGGATCTGGGGGAAGTGCAGTCCCAGGGGTAAGTGGGCCAATGCGCGTGGTCACAACGTGCCTGCAGGCTTGAGCAACCACCGCTCCCCTTCCCGTGAGTGCCAAGGAACAAGCAGGCACCCGATGCCACCCCATCACACAAGGTGTGTGACAGCAGCAAATGCAGCATGTTTGTAAGGGTTAATGCAAACCTGCACTCTGTGCAAGTGTTGCTGTTGTTCAGCAGCACTCTGGGAAAGCAAAGCTGAATTACTCATCCGCAAAGCAGAAAATCCACAACACTCACACACAGCCATCACCACACACAGAGAGCTGCTTGGTTTTTCTTGGGGGAGGAAAAATAGATGTGGTTTTGCAGGGGAAGGACCTAAAACTTTCTCTTCCCACCAGTACTGTACTGAAACCAGCAGGAGATCATGTGGACTAGAAACATTTAAGCACTGCTTGCCTTTTAATAAACAATGAGGAAAGAGTACGTGAACTACACTTAAAAACAGCTGTAAAAACATTTTTCAAACTGCTACAGATTTCTTTCTGAACAGCAGCATAAAGGATTGATACTAGGAGAAAGAAAAGGGGATTCAGAGCAAACTTCCAGCCTGCAGAGAAACACAGTTGATCACTTCAGAAAGTCAGATATCTGATAGTGAAACTCAACTTGGATCTTAGAGGTTTCCCAACACTAACACAAGCAGGACCCGTGCACTTGTACACAGCCAACGCCAGTTGTAGCGTTATGTCCCTGAGGCAGCCCAGCAACACATACAAGTGCTGAAACCCATTTCTGTAAATACACAGCAGTTTCAGCATCTGATTCCTTCCACTCTCCAGTACCCATACTGGGAGCTCAAAAGCACACCTTAAAGCTGCGCACATGAAAACCAAATCACACAGCATCATAATTAACCATCAGATTACAGAACTGAAATTCATTCCAAAATTCTTGTGGCCAGAATTCCACCACTCCCTATATATTACCACAAATGCTTTTCACCTCCTTCCACGTTTTCACAGGACACAATGGTTAGAGGCACATGACTCCTATCACCATTCTGAGCCGATTTTGTTCCAGGCAGCTCATTACTTGTTTGTGGTCTGTTAGACTCTGCCCTTTGGGAAGGGGTGGAATGAGTAGCTAATTCATTACTAGTGGAATATCTGACATTTATTGATGATGAGAAGATACCTTTCAAGAAGACACCAAGTTCAAATTTTCACATAGCAGCAGATCACACATTTATGCTGAACACCATGATTGAAAGAGTGTACAGCTGAGTAGTAAAAACAAACTTATGGCCTCTGAGCTTTTACGAGTTCATTTCTCTGAGTGCTTCACATTACTGGTCATGAGAGAAGGAAAAACATCAAGGAGCTGCAGCAGTGTAAACATGAAATGCCAAAGAAGTTATTAAAATAGTATTTTATTTTATGAATAAAAACTAAACAGAATTAGGACACGGTTCTATTTTCTCTTTTTCCTCGTTTCCTTTGAACTATGCTGATCATCTCTTTTTGAACCAATGCCATATCTACCATTCCTGTGCTGATCCTGCCACTCACTCTCCAGCTGTCTCAGCATTTCCTGTGTCAGAAGTCCCTCCCGCAGCAATCTGTTGGCAAGAGATCCACGTCCATAGCTTTTCAGATCCTCCTGCCTGCTACCAAGCCGAGAGGGTCTCGAGTTCTTTGCTCTTCTCAGTCCTGCAGCCTCCACTGCAATGGACAGTGCCTCTGTGGAGGCTGCACCCTGACGGTCTGAAGCCACCCTGGCATCCTTCTGAGTCGAGAGAGGAAAGTCTTCTGACACAGCTTCAGCTGTGCCAGGAGCAGCTGCAGACTGGGATGCTCGGATCAGCTTTGTGATGTTGCAGACACCAATTTGTATAATGTTGTCGAGTTTTTTCTGAATATCCCTCACAAGATCAGCATCAGGGAACATATCCATGAAGCGGTAACTGAAGAGAGGCAAAAGAACACACGATTAAACCTTCTCACTGGGACAGAAATGGGATATATACACTAAATAAAAAGAATATTTATTACATGCTGCTTGGGAAGGTGACCATATTTTAATTTGCATTTCAGCTGCTCCAGCCCAGGATCACCTTGTTTCTACCTTTCTCTTTCTGTCAGCCACAAGCTGCTGCCTGCAGAACTCACTCCCTCAACATTGCACTTGTCAAGATCCTCTAAAAGGCCAAGGGAGCCCATCCTGCACCATGTACACGTGGGCTTGAAGACACTGCATTTCTAGGGCTGTAAGTCATAAATAACAGGCAAAATTTAAAAAAAAAAGAAGTTTTCAAGCACAAAGACAATACCTTAACCACAGATAGAGGTCAAAAACATCATGCACAGCTTCAAGGTGTACAAGTTCCTTGATGTTCTTTGGAGCAGCTAAGGGCCACTTGGTGTGCCTGCAGAGCCAGTCAAACGTCAGAGGCTCATTTCTACTGAATTGTCGTGCAAACTGAAAAACAAGCAGATTCAGTCAAGTCCTCAGTTCAGGAAAGAAGAAACCCCCAAAGAGTTAAATTCCCCGGAGTCTATATACTTAGACTACTCCATAAAAATACCTGCTTTGTTTTACACAACCCAAATGTCACACATTCTTTTACTTAATTACTCAACACAAGAGTTACCTCTCCTTTCCAGGGCCTCATTAACACAATTTGTTCATGGGCCATGCACAGAGTTAAGCAACAAAAGCACAGAGCTATCCAGAAAAGAGTAACACTGAAGGCATTTGATTTCATCCAGCAAAGCACATGGACTTTGTGTCTTTTTTAATCCTCCTCCTCCTATTTGGTTAACTATCTTGTTTCGGGCTTGCCAGGGTTTAGAATATTAAATGTATTTCCTGGTTTAGGAAAAACACATTACACAAAACCAAACAGATTAATCTGCACTAAAAATCTGCTCTTCTGAAACCCAGATACCTCAGCTCTTCAACTAACAGAAAAACAGGTCAAGTAAGATTTAAATCTAAAATTTTCAAAGAGTACTGATGCCTTGTAAGAACTGCTTCCTATCTGGCAGAAACTGACGTGGGTTTTTTTGGCCAGGGAATGAGGCCTAAATTCACACAAGCATCCACAACAGCCTACCTCCCTCTAACACCACATTATGCCCCTCTGCACCTTCACTACTTGGACTCCAAAAGCTCAGCATTTTCCTAATGAGGAACTTGTTTCAACTCTTTAACCAATCACTCATTTTTTAAAAAGCTATTAGCCATTTTTGAAAAGCAGGGTTCTAATATTTGTGACACCAGGGCACCACATCAGTTTCATTTTTATACTATTTCATTTTAAAAGTTTAATGCAGTCTTTAAAAAGGGAACTGGTAATACAGTCTAACAAAGTAACAGTCCCAAGTGACATATTATTAAAGCTGAAAAACTGAAAAATCAGCTGACTATAAATTCCTCAAAATAATCACTCCAGGGGCACAGGAAAAAACAATTCATCCAGGCCTGAAAAGTAAAGTGACATAATTTTGAGAGCAACTTACAGCTCTGTGTTTTCTGAGGTTCAAATTCTATGTAAGTGTATTATAGCATCAGCAATCACCCTTAATACCCCATTCTGTTCTTTTGTTCACAAGCACACAGCTCAAAGGAGCAGTAACTTGGTTTTTAATTACTGCTTTGAGGAACACTGTAGTGCAAAGCTTAACAGTGCACACGTGACTAGGGAACACGACTCTCATCTCTCCCAGTTCAGAGCTGACACACAAGGACAAGCAGTAGGATTTTCAGGCAAACAGCAGAGAAACTATCCAAACTTTAGTTTACATCATGAGAACCAGGTCTCAGAACTTTGGTCAATAAAAATAGTGAAGAATTCAATACATGTCCAGCTATTTTATATTTCTTATTCTACCTGTGAGCACTTTAAGAATGCTCTCAAATGATCTGATGGCAAAGCCCACAACAAATATAGCAGCTAGATACAGTCCCAGTGCACCAAAACTCTCTTGGTCCAATAAAAACACTGTATTTTTTGAAGGGAAAAAAATAGCTGACCTTCAACAAAGTGGTACACACAAAAGGCTCTTTTCTGTTCAAGGGTGCGGTGCAGAAGACGTATCGTGATCGCAGATTTAGTGGAATGTGCTGAATCATATCTGCCAGAAATTTGAAGTCATCAATATTGCAGACAAAGTACATCCCATCGACCTGTGACAGGCTCACAAAAATATCCTGTGAAAATAAAACCAAATGTAAGAATGTTATTCCAGGAGAGAGTTGTTAAACTTTGTCTTACCAAACCAAACAATTATTTAGAGTTGGAAAGACTAGTTATACTGAAAGAACAATTAAAAAACATTGAACTTGACCACAGTTAATAAAAAAGTGGGCAGGGGAGTTTCCCCTGCTCTTTTAGCAGAATGTGCATTACATTCTGCAACACAGGATCAGAGGAGAAGACATAAGACACTACACTTTATTTAAACACTTTCAGTCAGTCTCCCAATTAACAAAGTTCTGGAAGGGTACATTTTAGATACAAAGAACATCACAGGAACCAGTCACCACTATGTTTAGAAATTTCTCCAGGTTTGTCACTTAGCATGACTCAAAAAGCTAACTTTACAGCATACAATTCAATAATTGAGGCATTTTTAGCTCAATGTCAGGATCAGATCTATTTTAGGAAGAAAGAAAACACAAGCTAAACACAATAATCCAATAGAGGAGTTCAAAGAAAACATGAGACATACTCAAGGTTTGGAGAAATGCAAGATGCAGTGCACCCTGCAGGGGGAATTTTATGGGCCCCCAAAATTATTTCCCTAATGTAAATATTTGAATTTTTAAAAAAAAATATCATTAAAGAAACGCTGAACTTTTTAATTAAATGTGACTGAATATTTAAGAGATCAAAAGCAACATAAGGTTTTTATCTTAATACTACTATGCTAGCCCAGAAATTGCTAATTTAAGAATTTTAAGGATGTGTTGTTACCCTATCAGGCTAAGTCTTCCAAGAGGTCTCCAGGTATAATCTTTTATTTCAAGGTTAGAAATATACATTTTGCTACATAACAGCAGATCAGCAGGAACAATAATGCACATTTAAAACCATGAAAGCTGCCAAAGATTTCTCAGCTTACCAAAAGCTGTGATAATGTTTTTTCAATACAGTATTGGAATCAATTTCTACTTTATAATGTTTAGGTACATTCAAAAGAACTAGTATCTGTCTAAAGAGAAGATCAAACTGATCCTACAAAATCAGTTTTCTAAAACTTATAAACCCACAGTTTTACCACAAAATCCACAGAAATAAGAAAAAAAAAATCAGGTAGCTTTCAGATATGTGGAAATCTGACATAACCACTTTCCCAGGAATTTTCAAATAATTTATCTAATTTTAGATCTCTAACCTTCAGCCTCAGACCGCAATGTCTATATTTAAAATTCAGAAAAGCTGGATTGAAAAAGCTGCTGCACAGTTTAAACACGTGTAAAAATGACTGACACGTTTCAACAGCTTTCAAGTTTACAGTAGCACAGAAAAGTTCAACATCCTAAACCTATATGCAGTCACTTATGTGGGAGAGAGAAGGATCCAATCGATAAAAAAAATACACACAGGGCTGTCTGTCAGGTCTCCCAAGGGCAGGTTTTTACAAAGCTATTAGTGATACTTCATTTTTAAACCAGAAGCTAATATTTTGATCATTCTTACAATTAAGTTGGATAGAGTGGCATCAGGAAGATGATAAGCAAACATTTCTATCTGCTCAGGAGTAGGATGTAGGCCAGCTGCCTAAATGGAAAATAAAAGAAGAAAAAACTTCATTAATTCTCAATATTGTTTTGAAGTTAATGCATCAGAAACAACATAATGAAAGACAAAATGCAAGAAACCAAAGCACCCTGCAGACTCCAGTTTATTTGGCACACTTAGCTGAAACTTGAGAACTTCTGTGCTCAAGCTTTTAATCCTTAAAAGAGCTGACTCAACAAAAAAGCAACACTGCAAGTCTCCAAATGGGACATCCATCCCAAGCCATTCTGGCACGACACAACCCATTTTTACTACTAAACTGCAAACAGACAGAAAGAAAAATAATTTGGGATCAGAATACTGTAAGCCAGCCCCCGAGTGCATCAGTATAAACTGGGTACTGAGGTTCTCACCCTGACAGGGGGCACGGCCTCGCTCAGAATCTCTTTCAGCTGCACGAGGTCATCTCGGTGCATGGTGGTGACCTCGCCCTGTTTGAAGGAGGAGCCGAAACGGCCGGCCCTGCCCGCGATCTGCAGGGCCTGGGAGGTGGTAATGGAGTCGATTTCCTTCTCTCCCTTCTCATTCACTGTCGGCTTTACTATGGAGTTAAAAATTATTCTTCTTATACACCTGAAACGTTTAAACAAAAACAAAGGGAAATCCTTTTTTGGCAAATTACTTCCAATACGAAGAATTAAAGCTTTTGCTTTTTTATAGGTCTTTTTTCTCCTCTATAAATTAGGGTATCACAGATACTACTTATGGACCCTGCATATTCCAAAGGGCAGGAGAAGGCCACTGGCTAGCTGCAGGAGAATCATCATCCCTGCACACATCACTCGTGTCCTAATTCCCTCCCAGTCCATTCACCACCACATGCCTCAGCAGTTTGCAGCAATGTGACTGCATGTCCTTCACTAATGAAATACATCTGACACTGGCCTGAACTCGCTCTGCATTTCACAAATGCAAGAGAATAACAACCCTGACAAGCCAGCACATTTGACTGCAGTTGATCCAGTAGGCCCTGCCAGCCGTGGCCAGATATCACACTGAATTGTGTGAATAGGCCAAGGGAGCAATTTAATTCTTGGAATCTCTTTTAAAATTAAAGCTTAGTTCTGCCTAACCAAATTGATTGCTACTTCAAAACTGAAATGTATGTACTGTGTTATCTAGACACAGCAGATATTTAGATGAGTTAATCAGACTGGGGAGATAAAAAGCAAGGAAATTAATGTGGCCATCACACAAATAAAAGTACCATAACCTGCTGCAAGTACTTACAAATTGAGTCCCATTCCAATTGCATCTGTAGCAACTAAAATTTTGCACGGATCATCAGGATCATTGAATTTCTTTGCCTGTTCAAGCTTTGTTCCTAAAACAGAATGACAGAACACTTCACATAGCAAACTTCATACGAAATAAAGACAACGCCTCACTAAGTCCTATGTCATTATAATAGGCTGAGGAAATAAATAAATACATTGGTATTTGGCCACAGATGGGGGGAAGGGGCAGGAGGGATTTAAATCATTCCCAGAGTTGTGGACAGATCTCATTTAATTATATCTATCTGTGAAGATCAAAATTAAGTACATAATAAAGGCCTAATCCCAAGATTAAAACACCAGTCAGTGAAAGCTGATTACTTTCTCTAGGTATACAGAGAAGAAAAATTAGGAAACTTGCACTGCTTTATTTTAAAATAAAAAAAAGCAGTACAAGGGGGTTTTCTCCTAAGAAAAGCAGCAAGAAACAGAACACTCTTTTAACAATAAAAGCAAGAATGCTTTACCTGGTGGCAGACTGCCATATATGACAGCACACTCTAATCCTCTGGCTTCAATCTGTCGGCTGACAGAGTAAATGTCATTCTTACTGAAACAGACAATGCAGTCCCCAGGACGGAGGTTATCCAAGGACTCTAAGGCATAATCCAGCACAGTCAGAGGAGTCAGCCTCTTGTAGTTTCGGACCTAGAATTAAAATTGTCAAAGATAGTATCTTTTTAAACTCAAATTCCATCACATTGAGACTATCAACACATCCTGTAAGGTCAGTAAAGAGCACCGTGCCCTCCTGGAAGATCAGAACTGTAAATAAAGAGCTGTCCATAAACAGCTGTACCAGCTGCAGCATCCCCTGAAGGAAACCCATCAAACCACTTATCTTCTTTCAGAAAAACAGTATCACTATTTGAAACGAGAAAGAAAGAACTCTGCAACATCGTTGCTTTACAGAAATTGAGAAACATTTTAACAAAGGCTTCCTGCAGGACAACTTTGAGCAGTGATACCCCCAAAAGGACCCTACATTTTTTCCCCTGTTTTACAGCAAAGAGAACCTGATGTTCTGTTCATAGCTTCTCAGAATTACTTACTTCAACTTCCTCTCCTGTAGTGTACATGAGCTCTGTCACCAAGTCAATAGCAGCAGGTTCTCCACAAACGTGGATTTCTTCTGCACAGAGGCCTGAACAAGGTCCAGTGAAATAAAAAGCAAAATGTTACTTGTTTATATGCAACAGTACCTTTAGGGGGCTCTTAAGGTAACAAAAAATTGTGTTTTGGTCCCTAAACACAATGAAGACTGTATTTCACCTCCTTCATGGACCCAAACCTGCACCTCAAGCCTCTCCCACAATTCACTATTTCCCTAGAGCTGCTCTTTATCTCTTACCAGCAGGTGATATTGACAGATCATTAGTGTGATAATCAGAGCAGCCAATACCTCACTGCACCCTCTTGGCCAAAACAAGCCACTGAACAAATAGAGTAAAGCTTTGAGGATGTTTTATTTACTACTCATGTTTTACTAACTTCCAAACCACAGCAGAACTGGGGAGTTCTGTTTTCTGCATGAATTCACCTCTAATTCAGTCAGAACAGAAAAGGGAAAAACAGGAAGCAAAGGAAGTGTGACAAATCTGCTGAACTAAGAATGAAAAGGAATGAAAGGAAGGGTCAAGAGGGAATCAGATTCCAAACTTCTGTTCCAAATATGAGGAAAAATGTTTCAAAAATTCCTCTAGAAAAATTCTAAAATTATCAAAATAAGCATTCTTCTAAGAACATAACAGACTAATGCAGCTCTATAAGTGAGCCATTTGAAATTAACACTGTAAAATATTTAAAGTTACCATCATTTAGCAGAATCTCTACAAAGGTAGTTTCTTGAAAATTAGTGTTGTTTTAACTGAACAGAAAAGTATACTTCTTGGAAATAGTCAATGTAAAAGGACAGCACAATGCAGTAAAGACTCCCTATTATCCAAGGAAGGAAAAATACAAGATACATCTGAACAAAATTTTAAAAACCCATTCATTAAGTAAAACACAACAGGTAGCTTCCTGTCATGCAGACAAATCCTTTGAGGCAGAGTATCTCTAACTTGCTGTGAGAAGACATGAAGAAGAAATACTTTTATTTTGCATCACATAACCACTAATGACTATACTGACTGCTAGGCTTCAATTTCATGTGCCATGAAGCCAGTTCATTGACAACACAGACAAGCTTACCTAGAAGGGCTCTTGTCCAAGCCCAGCCTCTGGCAGGATCTCTGATCATTTGAATTTCATCAATCACAGCAACTTCATCTTAAAACAAAGAAGAATAACATGATGCACCAAGGAAGAGCATCTAGAACAGCACTGCAAGACACAAAGGAATTGAAGGAACCCACAGGTTTCCTAAAAAAGGCTGCTCAAACAAAGCTAATCCTCTATCACCAAAAAGCTATTCCAAGATGATCCAGGTTTCTTGAACTGCTCTATCATAGTTCAGAAATTGTTGAAATAAAGAGTGAAAAAGAAGAGCTCAGCTACTTTTGAGTCCAAGCAATAACACACATAAGGATACCACAGACAGGACAGAAACAATTCTGTGTACTCACAAGGTGTATTAGTGCTGCACATTTCAATAGTACAAGCAACATGGGGAGCCTGTCTGGCGTCTTCACTGGCAAACACACGCTCTTCTCCTGTCACCAGGTCACATGGCACATTCTAAAGGCATTCAGAAATCGCAGGTTAAGTTTCTTGAACATAAAAGTATCTCCTTTCCAGAGAGGACAAAAACAGTTTCTTACAGTAGTTTCTAGGACAGTGTGATAGAAACTATCCAACAAATAAACTACTCAGCCTTGAGAGACTTGTACCTTGTATTTAAGTTCTATCAGAGTGGAGGCTTAATGAAGAGGTGGTGTCTGATATTAGATGCCTTCCCCTACTCCTGCAGGAGGTTACAACTTCCCCTGAGCATTTCAGAGCTGCCACATCTGCCACAAAAGAGTGTTAGAAGAGTACAAGGGGCTCATAAAGCAAGGCCCAGCACCAAAAGAGCCTTGCAAGCTCCAGCCTGCTCCAGCTCCTTTGGCAATTGCCCTGCTGCCAGCCTCACCTGCTGCCTTGTACTCGTACAGCAAGAGCTCAGAGGATCAACAAGATGAGGCCACCAACCTGCCAGCCCTACACTCCTTGCTGCTGATGGCTGCTCCATCCTTACCTACAGCCACTTGCAGAGCCCTGCTGGAAGCCCTGTTCAAGCCCCAAGGGCCAAAACACGATCCAGCAGCCAAGAGCTGAAAAGTTCTCACACACACTAAACACATGGGAGGAAAATTCAGTAACCACTGAAGGAACATCACTGCCTGGGACCCACAACCACTCTGTGAACACACGTGGTACATTACAGCCATCTCCCAGGACCAGCCAATCTTTCTGATGTGCTGCCCAGACAGACTGATAATAAGAGTTAAAAATGCTACATCAAAAGAAGAGAAATCACAACATCACTACTGTACACACACACTGTGCTAACATGTGATATGTGGTTGTAGTGTTTCAGAACTGGTCTGGTTCTCTGCAGCTGGAAACACACTGGTGAGGAGCCTCCATAAATATGCCAGAAGTAATATAAAACACTCATGAGAATTTCCTCTAGGGACCTGATACACAGCACTGCTCTTCAATTCAACACATCTGAATCTGCAGAATTTTTCAAGGACAGTGAAGTGAAATATATTTACATATTGAAGCAGAAGGTTGAGGGGAGTTAAGCAAGGGTAATTTTTTTGTGTACAAGCTATAATAACAGTCATGGGTAAAAGCAGGCATGGTCCCTATGCTGCAAAACCTAATAGTAGAACCTGGCTAACCCAGGGAGCAACAAATTCCAGAACAGAGGCAGGTTACAAGGATGATTGCAGAGCACATGCTCTGGGGACAGCATTGTTCCACTTGGGGAAATGATGCTCCATTCTGCTCCTAAAGCAGGAATGCACAACTGATTCCACATGAGCTGACACCATTGCAAAGCAAAGGCACCTGCTCAAGCACAGGGCTCCAGGGACCACCTGGGGCCACCACAGGACTTTGGAGACATGAATTCACGAGACTGTTCCAGTACTAAGGATGTTGGTAAGTAATATGACATACTGACAGCATCATTACTCTTTTGGAAGATCTCATGAGCCAGAAGTTTTAGTGGACCACAGTATATTCCAGATTTGGCTGACAAAAATCTCTGGATAGCATGGTAAGTTTTTCCACTGTTTGTAGGACCAGCATGGAATATTATCTTTCTCTGAATAGCCCTGGCATCTGGATACCTAAAACAAAGACAAAATAAAGCAGATCTGTTGAACATTCTGGATACTGATTGAGGAGAAACTGGAAATCAGCTTAAGCATTTATTTATTTATTAATTTTAATGTGTGTTGAAAGCAGAAATATCAAGTTCTTAGATACAGTATAAAGAGGTCACTGTGTCTTACACATTGATCTTCTAAGTCAGACAACGCTTTCAAAATTCAGAGTGAAATTCACCCATCCTGTTCAAAATAATTCTCATTATTACTGCGATTGTTTCTCCTTAAGTTTATCAATATTTTAACGTTTTGACATGTTA
The DNA here is from genome assembly GCA_008694505.1 of Cyanoderma ruficeps. Lineage (NCBI taxonomy): Eukaryota > Metazoa > Chordata > Aves > Passeriformes > Timaliidae > Cyanoderma > Cyanoderma ruficeps. The sequence goes on along the minus strand of VZDJ01000146.1, from coordinate 1,586,609 downwards.
CCTCCCAAACACATTGTCAGAAAACATCTTCCTGGAAAAGCCACACCAACTCAGTGACTTTCAGAGCTGATATAATCTTATTTTCTTTTTAATTCATTGTGATATATCTTGTAAAAAAATACAAGAGTTCCTGACACAGATTGCTGTAGAAACAGAGAAAAGAACTGAAAACGTAGCATAATTACATTTAAGTCCACAGACTATGAAATTCTATGACAGTATAAAAGAAACCAGTGCAGTCACTTCACCACACTGACCAGTTGGGGGGCAGCCTCAGATCGCTGATCTTGCGCAGGTCATCCATGCAGTCCAGCATTGGAAAGATCTGCTTTGCGTGCCTCAGGAAGAACGGGAATAGATCATCCACATGACCTACAACAACAAATCCTTTTCAGAAACTTTGTGTGCTTCTCTGAGCGTCCACCTTCATAATAAACTTTGAAAAAAAAATGTCTACTACTTCTACTCCGCACTTTTGTAATCCCTTCAACTTCTGGCTCTCTACCAAGTTCAATAATTATCTCAGTGTCAGAAAGGGAAACTAACTCAAGTACATGGACTCATTTAGCAATGGAATACAAACACAATATTATGGAAAAATGCATCTCATTTCAGTATATTCACTCTGCTCAGCCTACTCGCCTACAGAACTTCTAAATCAAAATGAGAAACTGTGGAAAAGCTGGAGGAGAGGGAGAGATTTTAAGTGCTTTTATGAATAAACAGAGAAAAACAGATTTGCAGCTTCCCTAAGCTACTGAGGCTTAGGATGCTGGTTCCAATTTCTAAGTTTCCAACCCCTAGCAGAGAAAATAAAAATACTAAAATCAACTCAGAAGAGAAATGCAGGTTCATTCTTCTGAATGTTTGCAGAGTAGATGTGTGGGCCTTAAAGGTCTCATTTCAGGTCACACTCCTACTGTCCAGCTCTCATAGAATTTCAAAGAACTATCTTGATCTAAAAAACTGTTGTTATCAACCATACACACACAGAAAGAAAAAGCAGTGGTTTGGGGCTTGTTGGAGTATTTTTGTTTTCTTGGGAGGGGGAGACATTCTATTTTGGGGGCGGTTAAATTGAGAATTATTATTCAGTGACTAAAAATTGTTGTGGAAATTTAAAAAAAACTGTATATATTTAATGGTCATCTTTGGACAAGCAAAACTCAGATTACAAAATTTCAGTATTTCTCTATATGAGTTATAAGGCATAATGTTTATATATAACCAAATAAGGAGTGGAAACAAGAAAATTCTATGGGACATTTTATGCATAAGAAATATAATGAGACAATCTCCTAAGATGGCCAACATTTAAAATCTACACATTCACATTTTGAGGCAAAACTAACAACCACTGCAGCCCTTAAAATCCCATCACTAAAACACACACTGTGCAGCTCAAACCCTGGAGAAAGCTGATTCTGCTGCTCCCAGCTGGCGTCGCCTCTCAGCTCAGTGCTGTTAATGACAACACAGGATGCACTAAGCAGGCAAACACATCTCTGAGTGCCACAGGGAAACACAGCACTGTCACAAAGCTGTCCCTAAAGCCACCAGCCAGGAGAAAGCTCTCCAAGTGCCCCCTAGTGACTACTGGATTTTTTAGAGAGGGATAAACAGAACAGCACTGTTTTCATTTCAGCCCTGAACAGATGCTGTAAAACAACAGGCTGCTTCCTGCTAACACCTCCACATCTTTCATTTCCACTTCAGAAGGTTTAAGAACAGAACATTCCCTAGGATGGGCACAAATGTTTCTGATAGGGAAGGAGGGATTTTTAATCTCTCTGACAGCATAGTAGGGGGCCCACATGTATGTATGTAACTATACAGGGCAAAAACAAGTGAAAATGCACATTTTATTTTACAAGCATTCCAGATACTTGCCTGCACCACAGCATATATCATTGAGAATAATATGCAAATCAGCACTCACAGAACTGGATTCCATGATATACTTCCTAAAGCTTATAAATGCTTGGTGAAAGAGGCGAGCTGCAAACAAACAAACAAACAAGGAACAAAATTAATGTAGCCAGTATCAGAAAAGTCTATTTGTAAACCCCAATAAAACAAAGAAGCAGTTCATTAAAAACTTATACCTTGATATAAGCTATTAAAAGTAAATACAAAGGATATTTGAATTAAGTGACAGAGACAACACAAAGAAGCAGTGTTGCGATAAAAAGATCCCACTAATATCATATTTGAATGAAAAACAGATCTGACATTAAAACATTATAAACTTAAAACATCTTACCATCTAGTCCATTTTCTGCTCCTAGTCTTTGAATTTCTTTTCTTTTGTAGAATTTGTTTAAGTTTTTTAGAACTTCACCTGTAGAAAAAGAATAACTTTATTTTCCAGCTTCCTCAAAATTAAATCACATTCTCCTGGCCCAAAGATTCTGGCTTGTAGCCTCCCTATGCTGGAGAGAGGGAATCTTTCCATGCTGAACAGACTCAAATGAACTCTCCTAAATCGATCAATAAGTGAGATTGGGACTCTCGTGGAAAAGGACAAACTTCAACCGCAGCAGAGTAAAAACTGCCATGAAGATGGTGCCAACCATCTCCCCTGGTACTTGATATGAAATCATAAAGATGGAAACATGCAGCTAACAAGCCATGGAACAAACTAATTAATGTTCTGTGGTGGGGTTTTGTTTGCTTTTTATCAGTACCTGTCAAGAGGTTTTAATATGAAAAGGAAATCTGCTTGAACTACTTGGTGACAGCTTTTAATCAACATCCTGAAGCACATCCTTCCTTCCACCCTGCTTCCAAAATGGACTCTTCAGAAAGATCAGGTAATGCAGAGACAGTATTCTTACTTTTCTCAGATTAAATAAAAGGAAGGAAAAAGAAAACCAGAGTTTCTTCATATATATCACAAATTACTCAGCTTTCTTTGAATAAAATCCTCTTATAAATTTATTAATAAACTCTTTCCCTCCCCTAAAAGACAAGTTCAGTGTTGCAACAAAATTGTATTTACTCAAGTAAAACCACACTGATTTTAATTCATTAAATGTTAGTTAGATGACAGTGCAAAAAGATGTGTCCCCTTTCTATCAACAGCAGATCAGAAACTCACAAAAAACCTAGAAAATTTCAGGAATACATATTCATGAGTTTACATACATCATTCTTTAAGCTCAAGTCCATGAGCCCTGCATTATAAAAGGCTGGGAGTGATAAAATGTAGCACACCCCGGATGCCACACAAGTCACTGGACACAACACTCTCAAGCTCTGCCCTCTGCAACTCACTCCGTAACTGTCTGACATGGAAAACTTCCCATGGGATCAACCTTAAATTACTGACAGATTGCCCCTCTAACAGAAACAGTCCACTTGGCACAATGAAAATCACCAGCTGACAATAGGGCAGATTGAAATGCACATCCCACACCCCGTGCACAGCTACAGGAGCCCATCTCTTAATAGATTATCCCATGTTCTGAATGTTCCCAAAGGCAACGAAGAAGCAAGAGCACTACCAGGATTATATTTCCTAGGAGGCGATCCACACTCCTGTTTAAGGGCCCTGAACGCAAAGACAGACTGGAAAACTGCAGTATAAGCAAGCACGGGGCTCAATGCTCTTCAGAGCTTCCCTGAGAAGCTCTAGCAATTAACACAACATCAGCCGGGCAGCTCAATTCACAGCCCACTGGCCTTTCTACAGGATTAAAAGGTCATGCCGAAACGTGTTTCTATCCGAGGCAACATGACATTGGGAACAGCCACCCTACAACCAAGGTCACGATCCTTCCTGAGCACAAACACTTGTCCTAACAATCAGGTAAATCTAAACAAAACAAAGCTGGCATTGCAACCCACATGAGCTTATCCAACTGCACATACACACTCAGGACATTTGTGTCCTGTCTCAATCACCAACCTTTTTACCACTCACTCCTGTTTTGAGATTTCCCCCTATTTACCATTCTGTCACTCTAGAACTGTGCTTTAGCTCTTACTCCTCAATTACCCTGACTTCTCAGCAGCATTTTTAAGGTTCTCTGTAAAAAGACAGCCCAACTGCAGTAAAGTTCAGAAATCATACAGTAAGTCTCCAGAGTATCAGATTCATTGAGATGTTTCAACCCTGTTTGCAGGAAGAGTTTTGAGTCATTTCCCTATATCTCTGCTGAAAACAGTCCCCTGTGGTCAGGCTGCATGCTGCCACTGGGGCAGCTGAAGTGCTTTATTTCAGAATTCCTCCCCAGCTATTACACTGCCATTGTCCAGTCCAAGCAACCTTGTGCATTTAGCTAAGCCCCCATCCAGGCGTCTCCTGTTCCTGCCACGAGCACTGCTGCCCACACCTGGTGTTTCCTGGCTGGCACTTCCCACAAGCAAAGCACAGCCCCACGGCCCGATAATTGAAGGCACAGGACTGACATGCAATGACAACTGATACAGAAGATACACACACCAAAACTGAAAGCATTCATCAGCACCCACAGGGGTACACTTCCCATGAAGCCATGGGAAACAGAACCAGTGAATTAATTCCAGGTTTGTTATGCACTTTTTACAAAACTGGCTTTACAAAAATAAGCTTCTACAAAGACCTTTAGTCTTCCTAACAGTATTTGACTAGTGTGAAAACTATCATCACTCTCACTTGAGCAAGTAACAAGCTAAAAAGATGATTCACACTGGAATTACACTCACTAACAAAGTTTCTTCACAAGCCGAACCAGAAAGCTCATAAATACACATCTTTCTTTATTGAATCTAGTTCAGTACGTGGCAGCAGAATCTGACAAAGTATCTTAATTTAAAATATAAAAAAAAGATGCATAATACTCTGTGTGGTTAGAACCTGAAGAGGGAAGCAGAGGAAGACTATTTCATTTTTAAAAATGGCTACATGTTAAGGAAGGTCTTGCCCAGTCTTCTCTAACATTGTTGGGTTTCAAAATACCAATACTTTTAAAACACATTATTGTTTTTTCAAAATACTGTTGACAGCAACAAAGAGAGCACTAGAGGCCAACAAGCCAGACGAGCACCACACAGGTCACCTGGCTGCTATTCCTTGCCAGTCTCACATGGAAGAACATGAGGCTGTCTGAAGCAGTTAATGTTCACCTGTGCAAGCACGCAAATTTTTAGACAATCTGTTCTTTCTCAACAACTTAGCAAAGACCAAACAGAATCTATCCCTATTTTCCCAGAGCATTTTAGTTGTAGTTTTGAAAAAATACAACGTAACTGCTGCTTTAATAAATGAGGCAACAGGTAATGTGTAAGTAAGAAGCCATCATTCATCTTTATTGACACCTGAAGAATGCACTATTCATATAAAAGACAAGTCTGACAACATGGATTTTTGCATTACAATTGTTCAGGATTCTTCATCCTGACTAGGTTTTTTTTTTAGCTTTCAAGGTCAGATATTCTTTTCTCCACAGTTCAGAACAATTAAGATCATTTGCCCATGCTCCTATACTCTGGAGTTAAGACAAACAGTATGTCATCAGAACACTTAATAAGGAGAAGATATGAAAAATATTTCTGTTTGCACCCTTAATGCTTTCAGATCAGCAAACATCAAAAGAATCAAGAACTTGTCTCTTACTTACCAAATCTTTAAAGATCTTATGACTTTTATGGAGTCCAAAGAACACAGAACTGTCTGGGTGGGAAGGCACCTTACAGACCATCTCGTTCCAGTCCCCTGCCATGGGCCGGGACACCTTCCACTATCCCAGGCTGCTCCAAATCCCACCCAGCCTGGCCTTGGACACTGCCAAGGATGGTGCAGCCACAGCTTCTCCAGGCAACCTGTGCCAGGGCCTCACCAACCTCACAGAGAAGATTTTCTTCCTAATACCCAATCTAAACCTACGCTCTGCCCATTTGAAGCCATCACCCACTTTTGATCTAGGCACATTCACACACAGACAATCTCTTTGGTCTGTAACACCAATATTTGAAGAAACTATGCCTTTTCATTTCAGATACAGTTATGGCTCTGGAATGCACAAGATTGCAGTTTAGGTGCAGGACCCACCCCAAGCCAAGCATCTTTACCCTGACCACGCCAAAACAGAGAATGGAGGAAGCAGGCCAGCAGCAGAGCGTTTCCTCCACACAGGGCACGCCTACTGGCCCTAGTCAATCACTCTGAGCTGGAAGGCACATGGATCATGCCCTGCATAGCACAGCCCCATGAATCCCACCACATGCAGGTGTCATCTCACCCAACAGCCTTTATCCCACTTCACCTTCACGGGCACAATTAGCTACACTGGTCAGAGAACCTGCAGGGAAGGACCTTAATGGGGAAGGTCTCTCTGACCCCAGGAAAGGACCTGAGAGCAGCAGGGGCCAGTTCCCTCAGCCCTCAGGAGGGTCACAAAATCAATTAAGCTGGAAAAGACCTCTACGATCATCGAGTCCAACCTATGACCGAACAACACCCTATGCACCAGAGCAGAGCACTGAGTGCCACACGCAGCCTGTCCTTAAACACCCCCTCATCAGATTTTTGCCCCAGCCCCTTCCCCAGCTCCGCTGCCCCTCTCTGGACCAGGCTCGAGCTCCTCAACGTCCTTCCTGAGCTGAGCGGCGCAGAGCTGCACACAGCGCTCGAGGGGCGGCCTCACCAGCCCGCCACCAGCGCTGGCAGGCAGAGGGCGGGCGAGGCCTCACGGTGGGTGCCCGAGGAGCGGCCCCCGTCCCCTCACGGTCCCGCCCGCACTCACCCTTGTCCAGGGGCCGCGTGAGCTCGGCGCCCACGTCTTCTTCGGCCGCGCCGCCGAGGCCGGGCTTCAGCGGCACGGGAACGAAGAGCGAAGTGTCGGGGGCGCGGGAGGCGCCGCCGTCCCCGGAGGAGGCCGATGATGAGGACGATGCTGAGGACGCGACGGGGCGCGCACGGGGAGCGCCGCCGCCATGTCGGAGCGCGAGCGCCGCGCGCGCCGGGAGCCGCCGCAGCAGCGGCCACGCGCAGCGACTCATCCGCGGACAAGGGCGGCGGCGCGCGGCCAGCGCGTCATCGCCCCGCGCCCGCCCCGCCCACCCGCGCGTGCGCGGCACCGCCCCCTCCGCCCCGCCCCCGGGCGCCCTCAGAGAGCGCAGCGCCGCTCACACACAGACGAGCCGAGTTTAGTGAGAATACAGCTGGTTTAATAATTCAAATAGCAGCTTAGGATGTTTTCCCCCCGCTCGTTATACATGGGTGCACAATCTGAGGCTGGTTAAGTACAATCAAGTTTTTCAAAATCATCGTTCCCAGGTTTACGACATGCAAGTGACCGTGAAAATATTTGGCTTTTTTTTTTTAACTTTATTCTTTTAAGTTTCTGAACAGGCACTTACATGAGGGAGTTGGATTTGCTCTCAGCCGAAGATATCTGCGTTAGGAGTATCCTAGCATAAAGTACACAGAGTCTTTGCTTTATCAAAGTGCCGCAGTAATAAAACAGTTCTTACAGAAATGTAATTTGATTATTTACTTACTCATAAAGTAAGGTTACCAATGACACTTGCACCAGAGTTGCAAAGCCTTGGTTTAAAGGCCAAGTGAACTACAAGTGCAAGTTGCCTTCCTCACAGCAGGCTTTGATTTGTGCCCAAGCCAAGGTCTGATAACAGACCCCACACTCCGTGGTGAACAGATGAACACTAGCTCCTTTAAGCTACTTCAAACACTATGAGATGCCTATGAGATGATGATTAAGACAAACAATCTGCTGTGCCAGACAAGCTTCTAAGTTTTAAGGCTTGCCTGGCTTCAAATACCTTTGCAGAAGACCACAAAAAGCTTGTTTGCCCTTTAACAGGCCCAGAAGGATGTCCCTTCAGGACATTTTGCCTCTCCTGTCAGGACAGTTACAGAGACTGACTTTGAAGACAGTGGAATCATGAAGCCAGGAGGAAACGGTTTCACATATTTGCAAATTAATCGATGTTACCAGCATTTACTACATCAATAAGATAACTGTGTTCAAATACTTTACCTGCTCACCACCTGAAGGTGAGCTTATGACATCCCTACAGTCACTAATTACTGGGTAACGAGCCCCCAGAAATTAAGAGCGACTCATGTGAAAGGCTTAGAGAGGTTTTGACAGAGAACTGGGGGAGAGAGGGCAAAGATGCTTCCCAATATTCTTTGTTACTGCCAGATGCAAAGCCTCTTAGAACCACTGGTGAAGTGTCTGAAGGCTCCACAGTGCGTGTACGTGCAGCTTCAGTTAAACCCTGTCTAACGTAGTCATTAGGAGATTTTAGGACAAATGCACCATAAACCTTGATTTTTAGTGTGATTTAGTCAATTGTGTCTTAATGCACTTTCAAAACAAAACAAAGCAAATAAGCAACATTGGAAACAAACATGCAATAAACAACATGAGAGATGGGAAATGCTTTAGTCTACGCTGTAGAGATGAGCAGCAAAAATCAAATATACCAGCCTACCATGCACGGAAATAACTAGATTTAAGCTTTTGCATACCCAAGTGCATATAACATTACCAAATAAAAGTAAATGTGCAGTATAAAATAGTAGCTTAAGAAAGTTCCAGTGTTTGAGAAAGCACTTTATTTTAAATGTATATACATACTTGAATGTTTAACTGAAGAACGCTTTAGTAGTATGGTAAACGCAGCACTGCAAGATGAAGGAAGACAGATGTAATGGGAATTCTGGCCTTCTTTTCCCACAGGCTGCTGCCATCTTAAACCTGCTGAAGCACTGCAAAGTTTTTCACCTTAGATCAGTTCACATTTCGGGTTGCTCAGCAGATGCTTGTGACTCTGGAGATTCAAATCGCTGGTGGAAGTTTGTCCGTTGTTTCCTCAGCTTCTCAGGAGCTTTTCTCCATAAAATTATTTCCTATTTGAGGAAGAAAACACTCTTGAAACCAACAGTTACCATTAAGACAACGGCATCAAGTATCTTCAGTTCCTGATAATTAAAACTTTCAGGAAAATAAAAAAAATAACCAAACACAAGAGCCCACAAAAAAAAAAAAGCATCCCCACTACTTATCAGTACACTTCATATAAAAGTAACAGAAAGACACCACCATTAAGTTCACATATTTAGTTACTGCTTGAATACTTGCAATCTTGAGCAGTCACCCCTTCCTTAACTATCATATCCTCAATTTTAATAGTATTAAAGAGCTCAAGAAATTTTTCTTCCTCCTTTTCTCAAAATCCAAAGCCTACCATAGCCACTGTATGCTCCAGATACCTCGTTTTCCATGTTTAATTATACTATCTTGTCTACTTTGTAGTAGGAAGATTCTGATCTAATCCACACAGCTTCTTCCAGTGGCCCTTTTGGCTACACCTTTCCTCAGCACCACCTCATCTTCTCTAACATTTTCAGTCAAATGCCTCAGCCCTTATTAAAACTTTGCAGTTTTGAACCCAGGCTAATGCAGGAGGGGAACAGTTCTCTGCAGGAGTTTGAGGAAGCAAACAAATGCACTAATAGCTCATTTTACCCACCCAATGTTTTGTCTGGGTATTCCCAATGCAAGTTCTATGGTACTGAGCATCCTATCCTTGCTGGAATAGCATCCAGCATTCCCCTTGACTCCTTTTCTGCAAGGTACCATCACCTACAGAGCTGTCAACACACTTGCCAGCAGAAATGCTTATGCCACACAAGCAGCACAGCTGGCTTCTCACCTGCTTAAGGTTCACAGCAGAATGTAAAACAGCCCAGATAACTCTGCAACAGGACTGCTTTAGACCATACCTGCTGTTTGAAGTATCGTCTGTCTTCTTCATCCACAAGCACCAGGTTTAAGAAGTACCTCACTGAAAATTTTTTGTTCACATCCCTCATTGTTGGAGTTGGGTCGTAGCCTGCTAAGAACAGTCTTATAGGAATCGATTCACCTGCAGAAAACCACAAAGATTAAATTAAGGTCTTACAACTGGAATAATTAATACAGTCTCAGAAGACATGCAAAATAAAAGCAGTTTCCCAAGCACTGTCAGTGCCTGTTCTTGGTTAAAAAAAAAAAAAACCCAAGCAAACAAACATGCACAAGACAAAAAAAAACCCCTACCAAAACATGAGAAACATAACACTGAGCACAGAAACAAGTATGAAATGAAAAGTGAGAACCCTTTCTCAGTGCAAGCATGGTAGCCAGGAAAGCCAGAAGGATCAGTATTTTGAACTCTCTAGAGCTGGTCTACACCATGGAGTCAGGTTTGATGAAAGAATCAATCTAAAATTTCCAATGGCAAATAAGGTTAATAGCTACTAGGATCCCAAGGAAATACCCTAAGTCCATAAAAATGTTTTCTCCAAATAGAAAATGCATCATCATTTCAGCAACCTAAGGAGAAGTGTGGTTTCTCCAGCTAAAAAAACCTGTGTAAATCCTCTCTCCTGTGCCAGGTGTTTTAAATAGGATTTTAACACTAAATGCTCACCCTTTGAAACGACCACTGTTATTTACCTTTAACTGGTGCACCATCCATTATTTCGTACTTTGCAATGGTTTCTGTCTCTGTTGTGGTACTGGGTCCTGGTGAAACAAGTTTTCACTGTGAGAACACATACTTCAGTTTTAAACATTCACCGAGTTTTGTCAGAACAATTTCTATTCTGCAGCATTTAAATTAACACAGCACTGCATTTTTGCCTTTGTCTTGCATGTAAGTCAGACATGGCTAAAGCAAGCAAAACCCTCTCCCAGGCAGGACATCCCTTTCTTATTCTCCCCCCACCACGGTGACACAGAAGAGGCAAGCAGCAGAGCTTCAAAGGAGCCCTGGATATGCAAGCTTTAAATAAGGACAAGCAAGAGAGTCTGCAATCTTGGAACTGCTCTGCTTGGTGAGCAGGGCTAGCAACTGACGCTGCTAGGCCATGCTCAGACTAGAAACTGAAGGGCTATCAGCCAGCTCAAGAGCCAGAAATAAAGCAGAGCTTTCTGCCCTTCCTCTACTGGAAGCTTTCTCATTCTCTTATAAGAAGCTCCCAAAAACCCCAGCTACTGGGGAATGAAGTGTCATGAGCAAGAGCCTCTTCCAGCGAGTACAAGCCTGATCTGCAATAATCAAGCTGCTTCTGCTTCAAAGCTGCTTGGTATTTCCATCATATCAATTTCTTAGGATGACAGAAAACGACACCTTTCTAGAACACAACTGATTCATGCTAATGTTTACCAAGCCACCTGAACTAGTTAATCCCTGTAGAGGCAAGGGGATCTTCAGGATGCATTTTACACCTCTTCCCTTGTTCATTATCTATTAAGGCTGATTAGGCTACTGTATATTTATCCCCCAGTTCCATTTACAAGGGTTCACATTTGTGAAGAGTCACAAGAGTCACAACCCCAGAACAATTAAACAGACTGACTGTTGACTACAAATTACTGTTGCCAAAGCACAAAATGCAAATGGTAGTCAAACACCAGTGAGAAAGAAGCTGGTGCAGCACTGGTTTAGCCAGAGCTGCAATTACTGACTTCACTCTCCAGGTCTGCATAAGGCTCAACTGGCCCCCAAGCTGCCATTTCACTTGGACTTTGCTCTTCTTACCAATTCCAGTTATCTCCTTTTTGATCAGCTGCAACTCCATGTGCTGAATTTTTATTCTCACTAAGAGGAAATAAATTTTTCCAACAATCACATCCTTTAAGTGATACCTTTAAAAGAACAAAATGGGGGATTTTGTTAAAGAATAAACACAAGTTTTACACCTTCTTCAACACAAGTCACAGAGGCAGTTATCTTATCTGCCTGGAAACTACTTGGAGCTTATTTCCACACTGAACTAAGCACCTCAGCCAGACCAGAGCAACTACAATATTCCCAGCATTCCATCAGTATCAGGAAAGGAAGTGCTATTAGTCATACTGAAAAGGCATAAATGCAAAAATTAAGCCTTAAATATTTTGCTAGTGACGTTCCTGTTAGTACTGAAGACAAAACAGCCAACTATATCTCAAAAGGGCCTTTGTGGAATTAGTACTTTACATTTTAAGTCTCCAGAAGGTGAAGTTAATCTCCAGATATTACATACTGTAGCCTTTTATATCAAGTTATTTACATGAATGCATTTTGCTCAGACACTTACTTTGACTTATTGTATTCAAACTCTATATGGAGACAGTCTTCAATGCCCACTTCCATCTTGATGGAGTTGTTTACATCTGGGTACGTAGCAAGCTGGTGGACAATCAGATCATATTCTTTCACCAAGTCTGACAGCCGTCTCACAATTGTCACTTTTAGAAAATACCTAGGAAGAAAGACACTGAATTAGCCAGAATTACTCAGATTTACAAAGTAAGAGCCCTCATGTTCTGAAGTACAGATATTCTTTGAAAGACCAGTTCACAATCTCATAAGGCTAAGTAGAAAAGAGTAAGACACCAAGACACAAGACGAAACACATGTGGGAGTGTTTTCTTCAGTTGTGGGTATGTTTCGTTTTTATTTTTTTAAGGAGAGACATGGACTGTCTTCACTTGATTGAACTGAAGGAATTTCATTTATACAAACAGCATTGAGCGATTCCAAACTAAGTAGAAAAGACCACATTGTATTACAATTTCCACAACTCCAATCGAGGCACACTAGCTACTGGCTTTTACATGTTCTATGTAATAACTAAAACGAGGAGGAGGGGGCAGCATAATTGCTAAATTACGAATTTTCTGCAGGGGAGGAGAGGAAAAAAATGTTTGACAGTTACAAACCTCAGTCTGACGTTGGCACCAATGTAGGATTCATATGGCTTTTCAACCTGCATGAATTCAAAGTCATAGTTTCTGCTTTGGGTCAGTTCTCCAGGTAAGGCCAGTTCTTTCACTAAGTTTACAAATTCATGGGTATTGCTTTTGTCATTGAAGAGTTCTAAAGTTAGAAAGTTAAAGGAAAATATGTTTCAGTGTTTATTTTTAGCAAACAAAATCATCTCTAATTTGGCAGGAGCAGGTGGGAGACTATAACTGAAGCAATTAACTCAAAATACACATATTTGACCAAATGTTTTATTCAGATTTTCCAATTACCTTCAGTTCTAGCAAGTTCCAGTTAGCGTCCCCAAAGAACTAACTGGAATGAAGAGAACACATTGAGAGCTTCACTAGCATGGCATTGTTTTTTAATGACAGTTTAGCTAGCTTTAATAAGTACTTCTTGCTTTGCATGCCCTGTAATTAGCATTGCCTGGTTTTGGCTTCCAGCATTTATTGCTGCAGGGACAAAATGTAAGCAACATCAAGATTGCCTTATTTAGGAGAGGCCAGTGATCCTAATCTGGTCTGCAGATTAACAACACCTAGCAAATAATTTATTACTACTAGTCAAATGGCTTATTATGACCCCTGGTCTAAGTCAGTCATTTGGAAACAAAGGCAGTTTCACAGCAACAGCATCTCCTGTCCCCAGAGCACTATCAGTTATTCATTCCTAGATCTCTGTCATGCAATTCTCACCAAAAATTACCCTAAAAATGGAAACCCAAACACTTCAGTATAAAATAAGCTTCTCTACCATTCAAAACTGAACATCGGCATGGCTAGTTGGTGTTACACAGACTGAAGTTTTTCAGAAAACAATAAATGAACTCAACTGACCGACTCCAGAGTTTATCACTGCCAATACAGTGGAAACTGACAATGACTAGTAACTCCTATTTTCAAATATGACCACAAATTATCTAAAAAGGTACTTAGTTTGCTGGGACAAACATTTATCTGATGCATAATTTATCTAATGCTGCGTATCAAATCCTTGTTGTGCCAGTCAGTCAGAGAAGGTGTACTCTGAAGAGCTGGTTTAAAATACAGCTTTGATATGGAGTTAGTCTGCAAACAGTGCAGAGATATCACACTACTGGAATGTTTTCTGCATTTCTATACTAAAACTTGGAAGGATGCAAGAAAACATGGACAAGCACAAAGAGCAGTAGTTTAAACCACATCCGCGTAACTCTCTAGACTTCCAGATGTATTCCAAATTTTCCAAATGTAGCATAACAGAAAGTCCCAGAAATGTATGAATTTCAAGAAACATTACATCAAGATAAATTCATCTAGAGACTAAAATGTGTAAGTCAAGAGTAGATGAAAACCAATCTGTACAGCTATTAGAAGACAACAGACTAAATGAAGCTGACATGGCTGAGCTCTTTTCTTCCTCTGTCTATATGCCTCACTCCCACCACAGTGCTGCTTTACTCTCAAAGTTTAATTTTACAGCCTTACTGATCAAAACCTCAAAGCACAAAGCAGCAGGTGCCAGGTCTGAGACATATCTGCTACACAACACTTCAGACACAGACTACTGGAGCCTACTGACTGATGAGAAATAGGAAATTTGTGCAATTCCATTTAAAGTCAATTGTATGAGGCTGAAACTTGAGTAATTACTTCAAAGGGGGACAATAGTGCAAACAGTTGAGAGGGAAGGAATTTTAGCATCAGCCTAAGGGTGCAGAGAGATTACCCAGACTGGTAAGAAGTTAGTTATAATAAAGACTCCTCATAGTTCGACTTTAAGCAGACTTAGGTAGTTATAAGAAATTGACATTTCTAACAGGTTTTATAAAACCACCTGCCATAGAATTTTTAAAAGTGTTTTGCTATAGGCTCTAAATTTCTTCTCTGTGCCTCTTCTCTTTCAGAGGAGACGACAAGGTTAGTGTCTAATGGTTATTAATCAAACTTTTAGCTAGTCTGAGACAGACTGAATATTCACAATCCCTCACATGTACATATCTTTCACCCAATGACTTTCTGAGTACACAAATTAGTACATCACTTGCTTTAAAGTAAGGAAAATACAACTTTCCTCTGGCCCTTATCACCCACTGATCAGAACAGGTTGCATTGTTTGAGCCAAACTGCTGACAGTCACAAGTGCCAAGTTCCACAAACCACAAGGACCCAAAAGCCCCTTTATAGTTTAAACTCACCAATTTGTCCTACAAATTCAATTCTAATTCCTTGGTGCTCTAGTCTCTTCCCATGTTTAAGGGAGACGTTCACCTACCAAAGTAAAAAAACAAAACAAACAACCAAACACAAGTTACATTTTTTCAACATTTTCACTCTAACATGATCTCAGTAAAAGGGAAAACATACTTGTACATGCCTATGAAAATCGAGATCTCTTCTCGATGGCCCTACCTGAGCTTGAAGGCAACCAAATCAAACAGCTGATCATGAAAATTAAGCATTTCCAAGGCACCATTAAAACATCCAAGAAAAATCTAATCATCCACAAGACTGAATTTTACAACTTAAATTAAAACTTTCAAGTCCTAAAATTAAGTATCCAAGCCAGAGCTCAAGCAGACACAGTTGTGATGCTTCAAAGTATCTTCTGACAGTCCCATCTGGAAGTTCAAAAACAAAATGGCGTGACATCAATTCCTTTCAAGCCAAGTGAACTTCAGTCCCTTCTCTGGCAGACAGCTAGATACTGATGTTGTCCAAGTCAATGAAAAATAACAGATAATGAAACATACTATGAAGACTTTCATTTTTGACTCTGATTCTCAAAAATAGACAAGAAAGGATTCCACAAGGTTACTTTGTATTGAAACATGTAAATATTAAGCATATAGAACGTTTTCTTATAAGGCAGTTGATGACCAAAGAAATTCCTGTACTTCAAACTCCAGTACACTGTCACTATCTGAGTAGGAAGTAAGCCACTGGAACAATCCATCTTGGTGGAGAAAAAAAGGATGGGGTAGAGGGAAGCTGTCCAAAAAACTTCTGGTCTCCCAGACCTCCTCATGCCACTGTGCTCGTGTTAGCCAAAACTCATCAGGCACCTCTCAGGCATTGCTGATACAAGCAAGCAGTGCTCCAGCCACTGATCATAAGCTTCTCCCTCAGTTTGCTGGGTTTGAGGCTCATCTTGTGGCCCTTCACATCCCTGGAAGGACCTTTCTAGAGAAGCAGGGTCTTTGTATGGAAAGGCATTGCCAGAGTAAGAAGATGCCCAGCAATACCGGTCAGTCAAGATCAAAGCAGGCATTCAGAATCTCAGAACCCAACAATACCCAACTCAAGTCTTTTGAAGGAAAAGTGAATCATGACAGAAATATTCAGAGAGTGGGAATGGCTCCAGTAAAACAGTGTGATGGCAAGGAGTTCCTAGGTGCAATTCTGAATGTAGAGAAATCCCTCTGTCAATCTCAACTTCAATGCCTTTTCTTCCAGCAAGAAAAACTCTTGTTGACTCAGCAGTCAGCTGAACTTCATATGTTGCTCTCCTGTTGCTCCTCTGATGCAATCCAGAAACCACTTCAGGGCATGGAACGCAAGGCTTATCTTCAGGGCACGCACAGTTTTGACTGCGCCAGCCAAAAATTACTGTTACCTGTATTGGATTGTGGGTATTGGAGTTCAAAGGGAAGGGGAAGAAGGGGAATCTAGTTTGGAACAGTTTTCTCATCAGAAGCAACGACAGGATTGTACACCAATGCACAAAAAGCTTACTCATAAATATCAGATGCCTGGCAATAAATAAACAGCTACTATTCAAAATTGTTGAGTTCTATCAGCTGTCTCAATGACTATTGTTAAAAAAAACATACATAGCAAAACAGTTTCCTCTTTGAATAACAACACAAGCTGAAAATTCAGCTCTTACAGCAGTTTTTAATTTACCTTCAAATGCGCATTTGCATGCCAGAATCAGAACAGTAACAGTCACTTTTATATAAAAAATTACCTTTCCTGAAACGGATTCTCCATCGTAGAACAGAAAATGCTTTTCTACCTTACCATCCTCTGTTTTGATTTCTGCAGGTTTTCGTGTTTCAGCATCATTAAGTACAACATCAATCTCACAAACAGGAACGAAAAGGTTTCCAAGAAAACTCTGGAAGAATAAGAATTGGATAAATTAGTACACAGTGGACACTCCGTTTTAAATGTGGCGCTTACTGCAGCTGTACACTATACGCTGGAGAAAAAACATTTGTGCTTCCACAAAGTTACAAAGCCATTATGTATCGGAGACCCAAGAAACAGAGATGACAAAGGACAGCTGTTCATCTAGCAAATAACTGAAATCAGGTCAGTAACAAGCACTGACAGCTCTTACAAAATATCATGTTTACAAAAAGTCCACAGCGTCATACTACAAAAAACCCCTGTCCTGGGTTGCAATGCAGGATGTATTTTATTCCCATCTGTTGAAATGGGTTGGGGAGGTGTTTCTTTATCTCTTCTGTGACCTGATAATTCCAGGGGGGAAGGGGGCAGGTGTCTTCTGTTAACGGGCCAGCTGTTAAAACCAGGTGGGGCAATGTTCTTCATCCCTTCCAGGACCCATCCTCCCTCCAGGGGATATCTGCTGTTAATGGGTGATTAAGGCTCACTACATGACTGATAAAATTAAATCATACCATTGGGAGAGGCTCCACCCAGGGGGAGGAGCCCAGCATTCCTACCTGGATAAAACCTGAGATTCAGAACACCAGGGCAGCCTGTTTGCACTGGATTCCCAGAGGAAGACTGGATCCATCTCATCACCCCTGGACCTTCAGAAGGAAACTCCACCCTTCTACAGGATCATTGCTCCAACAGAACCACATCTGTCACTGCAGGAGGACTTAACTGGCCTGCTACCAACACCCTGACCAACAGGGGTCAGGTCACACTCTGACTCTGTCAGTGTTTTCTTTTTTTTGTTCTGTTTGTTTTTTGTACTGCTACTTTTTTTTTAATATTCCTAGTAAAGAATTGCTATTCCTATTCCCGTATCTTTGCCTGAGAGCCCCTTAATTTCAAAATTATAATAATTCAGAGGGAGGGGGTTTACATTCTCCATTCCAAGGGAAGCTCCAGCTTTCCCAGGCAGATACCTGTCTTTTTGAACCGAGACAAAAACCCAAACACTACAGCAAAGTAGAATGGAAAGAAACAATAACAGGGGACAATGCAAAACCCAAAGCATCCCCCTGGCTGGGGAAGGGGAACAGGGATTTTATTTGCTGCCTCTGCCTACACAGCACAGTTGTCTTAGCAGACAGCACCAGCAGCTTTGGGAGGCAGCAGTTGTCACACAGCCCACCTCAGCTGCACGAGGCTGCCATCAGAGAGAGGGGGTGTTAGAGGTTTACCTGTAACACTGCTTCAGGCAGTGTCTGTCCTCACCTCTCCTCAGCACTCTCTATGCTCCAACTTTGACGGGCACCAAACACAAGAACCCAAGAGAGCATCCTTTGATCTTACACAAACACTTCTTACAAGAAGCTACAAAACACGTTAGTGGCTCTATGGGAAGCTCAACAAGATTAGAACAAAAGCCAACGTTTTCCTCCAAAGATTTAGGAACTAATCTGCTTTGATGTACTAAAGCAGACCACACTTCACTAATTCAGCGTAATTTTTGTGGGTTTTTTTGAGAAATTACATTATGTTCTCCATGAGAACATCTGCTTCAACCAGATGAATTTAGTATACATGAAACAGTCTGTCCTGGTTTTGGCTGGAGTTAATTTCTTCTGGAGTTAATTTCTTCTCAGTAGCTAATACAGTGCTGTTTTTTGGATTCAGTCTGAGAATAACACTGATAGCACACTGTTATGTCTTAGTTGTTGCTAAGTTGGGTTCATTCAAGGACTTTTTTGTGCATTCATTCATTCAAGGACTTTTTTTGTGCTCTGCCAATGAAGAGATACACCAAAGAGCTGGGAGGGAGCACGGCCAGGAGAGGTGACCCAGAGCAGCCAAAGGGATATTCCACACCTTAGAATGTCCTGCCCAGTGTATAAACTGGGGGAGTTACCCAGAAGGGGCCAACAGGGGTCCGGCATCAGTGAGCAATTACACTGTGCATCACTTATTTATGTTTCCTTTTTATTATATTTCACTTTGCTTCAATTATTGAACTATTATCTCAACCTTCAAGTTTTACTTTTGCTTCTCCTCTCCATCCCACCAGGGCGGGGAGATAAGTGAGCACCTGTGGTGGTGTTTTCTTGCCAGCTGGGGTTCAACGACACAATCGTTGTCACTTCACCAATCTAACATTAAAAAAGGAGTAAAAACTCTTTCCAAGGCATCCTGGGGAGGTGAAGTTTGAAATGCACTATAAAAAACAAAGGGCCTAGGGGAAGATTTGATCTGAATGCTACTGCTTAGCAGTAGGAACACTGAGTGAGTTCGTGCTCACCGCTCCTAGAGAAGAGAGGACACAGAGCAAGCTGGAGCTACAGAACAGTGATTCACACAATACTAAACTGACTTTGCATGTGTTCAGCAATCGGCCCCACTTCAATCCACAAAGATGTACATGACCCTAACCAAAACCCTGTTACGTCTACTACCCCTATTCTGAGGGGAAGGCAGCAGCAGATGACCAACAGGACCATCAGATAGAAGACCAAAATGTCTTCCAAGAATCTGCCAAGTACAGATTTGTACGGACTGCTGAAAAAATATTTTTGTTTTTTTAAACAGTGCACACTAGAACCATTACTGATTCATGGCTTCTGGGGAAGGGCAAGAGAAAAAGAACAAAGTTTCAACAAGAATTCCAAATCATAGACTATTTTAAACACAAGATACTTTTGAGCATGGCCACATTTTTTCCTTGAAACTGTACTTTATTTCCAGATCAGTCTTGTACTCCCCTCTAACTCAACAAGCAAGCACATCACCTTTAAGCAAACTATACAGGATACTCTCACAGCATCTTCTGAATTACAAGCTGACTATTTAAATGGTCAGCCAGACCAAACACTGGCAATGCATCACTTCTCAGGAGACTGCATGTAAATATTTCAACTGCGCTCCTTCGAGATCAGCTATGATCTCCTCCAGAGAGAACAAAAACATATGAAATGAAGAAGTCAACAGCTGGCATCTCCTCCAGCTGCTATTGAAGATACTGCTGTGGGGAAACCATGCAAAACAAGAAGTATTTTAGATAGCTATCACAGGGCTTATTATGTTACAGTTTAAGAGACTGCAGACACGAGAACTGGGGTTTCCAGAAACTGGCCAAATGCCAGGCTATGCTCTTAGTTTTGTGCAAAAGACAGACGGCGGAGATTCTGCCACATCAGGACCAAAATCAAGCTGTGTTCAGCCCTGAAGTGTAATAACTGCACTGAAGGACTTGCAGGAACGCCAGCGGCTGATAGAGGGTACGGAAATCCCAGCTCCACACGGAGCCCTGAGCAGCTTCTCCACGCGCAACAGAGAGACACGTGTAAAAGAGCCCGAACACCCCAGAACCACAAAGCCATCGATCCAGATGACTCTTTACAGCACATATTGTTCTAGCCCCTTCATCGGAGCACAGCGAGCACTTCGCCCAGCCTGCCAGGCACAAGGCGGCCGCCGTTTCCTGGAGGGTGTGCTCCTTAAGGATCACAGCCCAGAGCTGCCAGCGCTGCCTCACGGCACTGCCGGAAGGTCCACCGATAACGCCAGGTCCGTCCGTGCGCTCTCCCCGACGGCAGCTGTGCGGTGCACACGGAACCCGACTTAGGACCAAACCCCGCCCTACCGAGGTCATGCGGGCACTTTTAATCAGCAAATAAAATTAATAACCCCCTAAATCCTTGGGTTTGGAAGGAAGGAGAGGGAGAGGAGGCACCGCCCTGCCCAGGCCGCCGCCGCCGCCACCTCAGGCGATGGCGGATCGGCGCTGCCCGCTCCCCCGCCCGCACTCGCCATGGTACGCGCCCCTCAGGGCGCCCCTCATAACAGCCAGCACCCCCCACCCCGCCCCCCCTGCACTCACCATGGTACGCGCCCCCTCCGCGGCCCGACACCGGCCCCGCGCGCACCAGCACCAGCCGCCCCCGGCCGCGCGCCCCTGGTCATGTGACCTTACGGGCCCCCAGGCCACGCCCACCCCCGCGCCGGGACCACGCCCCGCCGCACGTGACCGCCCCCTGCAGCTCCGTGCCCTCCCCGGGAGGGCGTCGCCTGGCGGCCGGGAGGCGGCAGCGCTGGTGGGGGGCGGCCCTCAGGAAGAAAGGGCGGTAATAAACCTTTGCTTTTGGCAGGATTTCGCGCTCTTTTTCGGGATACGGGATTGGCTGACTGCTGTAAAAGTGCAGACGGCTCCCAGCGCACGAAGGGCTGGAATTTATCCCCTCAGAGCACGATGACTTTCCCACAGAGCTGGCTGCGCACCCATCACTGTTGTTTTCACCATTGTTGATGGCTGCTGCGCACATACACATAAAAAGGCAGTTCAGACTGAACAACGACGCTTTTAGTAAGTGAAAGCAGCAAAGATATTAAGGCAAAGTTTTTATTGATGCTGACTCAAAATCGCTTCATGGCTGTTGGATCAGGCTCTGGGGAAGAGGTGAGGGAGCGGCACGTGAGGACGACATCTCCAGCCCTACAGGAACAAATCCTCCTCTGACAGCTTTTCCTTCAGCTCGGTGCCTTGCAGGCGCTCCAGGAAGTCAGGCAGCTTCACCTCAGAGAAGCTGTCGTTGTCCCCAAGCCCTGACCCAGAGGCTGGCTCTGCTTCCACCATGGTATTGGACCCAGAGCCTAAATCCTCATCCGAGAGAGGGAATACGTCATCCAGCTCCTGGTATCTCTTCATCCTGAAATGCAGAGTGGCAATTTTCTCTCTTAGATGAACACATCAAAGCCTCACATTACCGTGGGCGAGCCACGCTGTGACAGGACTGTCAAGGCAAGAATGATACATTTTGGGGTGCTAGCGTTAACGACAGCCATGTGGCAAATGAACTTACAAGGATGGGTCTGCCATGGGAGGAAGGATCCTGTTGGCCCCACCAGTGGGCATGTAAAACCAGGGCCCCTTCTCTTCGATGCAGTTAGCGGCCCAGGGGACAGGCCGGCACCTCACCCTCTTGTACCTCGCCCTCTGCATCGGAGCACCTGATGGAATCAGCCACACATTGTCCATGAACACCAGGACATTATTCACCAAGTCCTGTGAACTTTATGAGCACATAATAAGGCTTAAAGGAGCAGATGAAAGTAATTTGTGTGGCTCTGATTGCTCAACCTCCGGAAAAGTAAAGTAACCCTGAAGACTTTTTTTAAAATGGCTACTGACATCCTAAGTGACATTTTTGTCATCAGAAGCATCAGGCACATCTCACACACGGCACCAGGAAGTCCATGGGAAACCACTGCAGTCACAGCAAGGCTCACCCCCAGCTCACAGTACGGCACAACCATGGGGGACCTGGGGGCTCAGCCTCCTGCAGCTTTCCTTGAAGGTGGAGGTATGTGAAAATAATATGAAAACCTCTGGGGACAAGGCACCCAGCAGAGAGCTGGCTCCTGTGCTCTCCTTCCTGTGTTGGCTCCAGCTCTGCCCCTTCAAGTTCAGTGGGTTGAGTTTTGGTGGGGAGGTGAGAAACTCAAGGTGTGCCACAGGAACCTGTTTGGGCTTTATGAAGGCCCTGGGAGCACTCGACAGGGGAGAGACAGTTCAGGTGTCTCCTAGACACAACAAGGTTTTATAAACCCAGGTTTTCAGTTCTGGTGCTCCCCAGGTGCCTGACTGGGTCTGTCACTGAAAATGTGGGTCTTTAAAAAATACCAAAATTACAAAATAATGATCACATAATAAAGATGAGAGGAGTGACATTTCATCCTTCCTCTTGGTCTCATGTAATTAATTTGTTCAGAAACCTCCTGGTGCATTCTCATCCTGTTGGCATTTTATCTATTTTTTTCTCAGTTTCTTGGGAATATCTTTCTGTAATTACACTTCTTTATTGCCCTATATATTTCCATAATGTACTGGATGACTTTCAGCTACCTCCTACACTCTTCTGTAAAAGAAAAAAGATTTCACGGGTGTAATTTCCTGCTGCTTCTACAGTATATTCCTTTTTCATACTGATCTTCTCCTTGCCTATTATTAAGAAGGTTTTTAATAATAACAGTGGCAATAAAATAAACAGTTGCAGCTGAAAAATTTGCAAATAAGCAACATAGAACAAGCAGCTCATAATCCCTCAAAGATCAGCCTCAGAGTGCCAATGCATAACAAGAGCTGATCACTATCATAGCTTTGGTTTGTGGACAAATTATACTCTACATGCTTGAAGAGCAGTTTTTCTCTCACAAGAAACAAATCCATGGGGCACAGCATCATGAATCAATATTTCCCTTCTGTCATTTTAGTGGTGTATGTTGCAATATTTTACGGAATAAACCGTTTAGTTTCCTCATACTTACAACTAGTTTCCTTTCCTGCTCCCCCCAGAAAGCAGACCGTAGGAGTTATGACATGGGAACTGTTACGTGCTATGTCTGTAACTCCATAACTGAGTAACAGCAGTTACCAGACCATTATGAAAGGGACATTTAGAAAAAAATATATTGAGATATGTAGACTGAAAACATATACACACGCGCAACAACATATTTTAGGAAGCCTTTTCTCAAAAATTGAAATGCTCTAATTGGAAAACACACATTTTCTTGCCATTCCCCCTCCAGAAAAGGAAACGTTAGCAAAACAGACTTTCTGAGTAGATCTCAGTTCCCCCAAGAGAAGGCCAGTTTGTAAAATTCAGAGGCTGCTTACTTGGCCTCCACTGCATAGCCCAGAAAGAGGATTACTGAGAGAACAACCGCCCCGTTTTACCTTGTGCTGTGTATCCCACAAAGAGGATTAAACAAATAGCCAGGAAAATCCTCCCGTTGCATCTGATAAGGAGCTGCATTTTGGCTGGCATCCCTCTGCTCGCAAGCAGCCTTCACCACAGCTTCGCACTTCAGAAATGAGACGGAGCCAGGAGATTGACTTTTTGTAAAAGTTTCCAAAACCTCAAACCCAGCCCATAACCTGCGTCACCACTTCCTGATTGACGGGGGTAAGACATGAACAGAAAAGCCCAGCACTGTGGCCTTCCTGCCTTCATCAATCCAAATTAAAAGTTCCTCTGCCTTCATCTCCAGTTTTGCCCGAGGAGGAAAGCAAACCCAGGACCCACCAGCTGGACTGAAGGTGATGCTGCAGGCAGCTTGTGGTTCAAGGCACGCGTCCCACCCAGCCTCTGCCTAATGCTGAGAGGCCTCCAGAGTGAAAAAGCAGTGCCTAATATTCCCTAGTTTTCAGTCAACTGCATTTTTGCATTGACACTGCTTTTCCCTGCCTCAAGCCCACACCAGTCCAGCAGATGGGTTAGAAGACAGCTACTCACAGGCTGTACATGTTTCACCGACTGGGGAATCATCTTTTTCCACAGAAGTAAATTGTCTTTGGAATCTCATGCCAGGCTTGGGTTTTTTGGTTTTTGTTTTTTTTTTCCCCTGAAAGAAGCATCATAGGAATTCTCAGTAGAAGTGGAAAAAAATGTATTAAGTTAGATAATACATTCTGGTAGAAACATATCAATTCCTTTCTGGAAGGGCATAGGCAATTTGCTTGGCCAGATCATCACTGTGCGGTGCAAATGCCCCAGGGAATGTGGTAAAGGGTTTGGATCACATGTGGCTCCATAAGGAGCACATCTGAAAAGCCATGAAAGATCTTACATAGACAGATAAATAGAAGCTGCCTTTCAGCTGGCTCAGACCTTTTGCTTGCCTTTTGGCTGTGAACTCAACCAGGCTTGAGTTCACTTAAGAAGAAATTCCAAACAACGAGGTTATCAAAGCAGTGGAGGCTTTTCTCAGTCGTACAGAGTGCTGCTGGATTAACTGGAGCACTGACGTCTGGGCCTGACCTGCTGCAGCACCTTGTCGGTACTGGGGCTGATAGTGCAAGTTGTCTGTGGTGAATCTATTTTTATGTGGTGGAAAGTCCACAGAGGCCCCCAGGGGGTGAGCAGTGGCTTTCCCCAGGGCATGGTGTTCCACCAAAACCCCAGAAAGCAGCAGAAAAGACATCAGCAGCTCCCTCCCCTCTCCAGGCTGGGATTTACCACAGGACTGAGGGATCGAGTTGCATGTTCAGCCGTATGAGCCTCTGCACATGGGTTTTTTCTTTGGCACAGGAAAAATAGGAGACTCAAACCAAACAGGTGTGGAAGGACTCATGTGCTGTGGTTATTCTTACCACCCTCATTTCTACTTGGCTTTTTTAGCATCAGCTCTTTTTTCTTTTCTTTTTG
This sequence comes from Cyanoderma ruficeps, assembly GCA_008694505.1. NCBI lineage: Eukaryota > Metazoa > Chordata > Aves > Passeriformes > Timaliidae > Cyanoderma > Cyanoderma ruficeps. The sequence goes on along the minus strand of VZDJ01000146.1, from coordinate 1,561,555 downwards.
TCTAAGGCAGTGCTCAGCATCAATAGGAAGCTGGGCAAACACGTGAGGGAGATGCTCAGCCTCCACTTGCTGAGGGCTGCGGAAACCCTCCCTGCAACAGCACCTCTCACTTTCCACTGATCACGGGTACAGGCTCTCCTGTTCCACACCCCTCCGCCGTGCACAAACAGCCCCGGTGGGAGAAAACAAAACTCCACTGGCTGCTTTTGCCTTTCCCACCAGCCCAGGGCATTTTCCACCATGGCACTGGAAGCCCCATGGGATGCAGCCAGAGCAATGCCCAGAGCATGGGCACGGTCATGGGCAACTGGGGGTTCTGCAGGAGCCGGGGGAGCTGCTGTGGGCAGGGGAGCTGCACATTCCCTGCATCTGGAGGGGGATCTCACAGAGCTGAGTTATCTGTCTTGTATCATCAGTTGATGGGGGAACTTGTAGCGCTGGCAGTTTTGCCACATAGTTTTGTTCTTTTTTTCTGTGTCTGCAGCACGCCTCAGGAAATGAGATAATTTTACAATTAGTAGCTGTGGGAAGTCCAAAGCAAATGCTTCACCCCTATCTCATGTTCATCTGTGTAACAGGGCCCTGAAGCCTGCAGGGAGGGTCAGCCTGTGCCCATCTCCTGCCCTGCTGCACTCTGCCGGTGCCCACACCCTGCTGTGCTTGGCAAGTAAAGAGTTTTCCACCTTCCTATGAACATGGAAGTGATTGGAGACCTGGATCTGAAACAGTCTGGGATGTGCAGGTGTTTAAAGTAAAACATCCCCTTTGTGGAGTGTCATGAGATGCCCGAGAACACCGACTGTAAAAACCATTCAAGACATGCAATGAAAATAATTAGCTCTAATTTTAAAAAATCTCATCTTGGGCTAGAGGCCACAAACTGCTGAAAGCTAACAAACTTTCTTTTTTTAAACAGAGAACAGCTCATGAGCTAAACTATATTGGAACACTAACCTTGAATCGTGCCATGGCATGACTATCAGAGTTTAGGAGAAACAAGATTTTAAGTTTTTTAAATCCGCAGAGGAGAACACTGTCACCATACCAAGGTCAGCTACCTCAAATTTGCTTTCCATAATCTGTGAGGAAGATTCATAGAATAATGTTCTTCCTGCATAGTTCCTGTCTATGTAAACTGAAAGATTAAATATCCCAACAGAACAGGCCTACAAAAAGAAGCAAATAAATGAAGAGCGGGTATTTGGGAACACAGTTTGCTCCTGGAGCCTTGCTTACAGCTCCTGCTCTGAAGTGCTGCCATTATTTTCAAATCACATGCAAAGCAGATTTCCTAAACCTGCACAGCTCTTGCTTTTCATTTTTGTAAGGCATTAATTTGGGTAGCAGGGAGCAGGTGGAGGGAGAAGGCTGCCTCGACACTGTGCACCCAGACCCCTGAGCAGACACCCAGGACGCTCCCACCCAGGACTGGGAGTAGTCTTAAACTACAATAAACACTTCAAAATCTAAAGTGTTGCACTGCTCCTTAGTCATAACTTTCAGGGCTGTCGTATCTCCCAGCTGGCCTCAGGAGTAATCACTAATTTAGTAACATCACTAAATGTGGACAGGAGGACATCCACTCTGCTGATAAGGGCAGAATTTAGGGCAAAATAAAATCCCAGCAGTAACCCAGAGGGGCATCACAGGGATGTTTCAGCCAGTTCTTTGGACATCAACCCCTTCTCTGCTCTAGGCCAGGTAAATGCTGATGGAGCAGATTGGTCCAGAGGAGTGGTCTGGCATAACAGTGTCAGACCACTCCCTCTGCTGCTGCTCCTCAGCAGGCAGCGCAGGTTTACTTTACAGCCTGTATTCCTGACAGGCAGCCAGATGGATAGTGGACTCCCATGGGTGCAGGGGCACCTACAGTCCCAGTGTTTGTCAGCAAGGCTCACAGGCAAGGCACAATCTGTCCAGGCAGGGTCCTGATAAAGAAGTTTCTCATTGACAACTGCACAGAAATCAGATAAAGCCTAACTGCTGTGGGGTCACTCTGCACTCAGGGTCAGTTTTCTCCTGCCTTAGCTGATGGGAGCTCAGCCCTGGCTTCAATGGGAATGAATCCAAACTGACCCCTGCACCCCTCAGACCCTCATCCCCATGGAGCAGCAAGGGCAGCAGACAGCTGGAGCAGCTGGGAGGTCCTGAAGCACTGGGCACTGCCTACGATGCTCAGCTCTTTATTTGCTCTGCTGAGAAAGTAGAATTACATATTTTATACAGGTCACTGCTCTGGGGAGCAGCCAATACAGAAAAGGCTACATCTGTTACAAGCAGAGCTGGAAAGGAGAGTGAAGAGAGAATGATAGCAACAGGAAAAAAAATAAGGGACAGACAGAGCATGGGGGAGAGTGTCTGAAAGGCAGCTGGGTTCAACACAGGGAACATTTGTTTTGCCCATCTTGCCTTTTGGGAAGGCAGAACAGTTTTCTTCCCTGACACTCACTACTGAAGTGGGATGAGATTCATGAGACCTGGGCATCCAACAGGCCCTTGAGCTCATTGGTCCATCTCAGGGAGTACCCATGAGCTGCCCTGTTAAATGCCCAAAATCACCCTTGATGCCCTTCAGAAGTGAGCTCCCCTCTAGGCAGGCAGTCCAGCTAAATTTCAGGATGCCTTTTGCCACCAGCTCATGTTCCAACAACCAACCTTTGGGGACCGAAAGCAAAAATCTCTCCTGCTTCAAAATAGTGAAGAGCTGGCACCCAGAGAGAGAGGTTTTGGTCCAGCTGGGGGGATTTCTAAATCCAGCCCTGAGTAAAAATTAATTCTTAACCTGAGTCACATCTGAGCTCAGCACCTGACCCGTGTTTGCCCCTGCTCCCAGGGCATCATGGCCCAGGGCATTCCTCAGCCTCTCGTGCCACCACCTCTCTCCTCTGAGGGCAGTGTCAGGGCCTGGTCCACGCAGATAAGATTCAGATCTTGTAAGAAAGCTCTGACATTTATCATGCAGAAATCAGGCACTGACTGCCATCTAGATCTCACAGAAGGACAACTCCTTCTTTCTTCCCACGGTGAAGATCAACAAGTGCAGGGGGAGATCTTTGCTGGAAAGCCACAGCTGCATCAAGATTGAGCGCAGCTTCTGACAGACAGGAAGCTGCCAACGACCTTTCCCCATCAGCAATCTCCCTTCTCTCCCAGAAACGTTAACCAAGCAACAGGTCTGTTCTTCAAGTGGAAAAAGCAGCTTTCCTTGCTGCTGGGAGTGCTGATGCTTTCTGCTTCCACCTGCTGAAGCATGGTGCAGCAGGAGGTTTTGGCTGGTGATTTCGGCACTACAGTTTAAAAGCAACAGCTTGTTAAGATGTGACACAGCAGCTGAACTCTGGTTACTGATTAGGGAGGCAACTTCAGCAGCTGACTGTCCTTTAAAACTCCACCCAGAGCAGCACCATCCCCACAGTGCAAGCAGGACCTGCACAGTGGAGCAAGGGGTGACGCAGGATTTGTTGGGGAAATGCCCCTAAACCCAGAAGGGATTAACAAGGGAGAGAAGGGTGGTGGGACAAAGATGTTTTCAAAGCAAAACCTGGTGCTCTGTTCCTCCACTGCTTCTCAGGGAATGTGTTTTCACTGTGAACCAGTTGGCATTGCAGCATATGTTACTGGTTTAAGCTCAGCTGCCCAGCAATTATACACAGCTATTTTTCCACCAAATGGTTTCTCCAGCACAGGACAATCTCACATGAGTGAGCTACTCAGCAGCTTTTAGATGCTTTTTGTCAGCCCTGGGCTCTTGCCCATAGATCCACCCCAAGCAGCTCACCTTGCCTCCACAGCCTGCACAAGTGCAAAATTATTTCTATGTATAACCACCATTAGTGACACAGACAAACTTCACACCGTGTGTGGGGAGAAAGGGAGGTTTGGGAAGATGAAGAGGAATGGGAAGCAGTGATTCTGCTGTGGAGATCTCCCCAGAAACCAGACCTGCTTCTCCCATCCTTTGTGTAAAATGGAGCAGAGCTGGCGTTTGGGCTCCAGTTGGCCAGCCTGAAGTCATAGTTTTGTGATCTTCACTGAATTGTTGGGGAAAGAGGTGAATTTATGTTTACATTAAAAGAGTACAGGATTTTTTTCCCCCTATCAACCAAAGGAGCTGAGCATTTCTTAGCTAGTTTCAAGCATATTTGATTTAGTAGAAGCATCCTTTTGTTTTGAAATGTGACAGAAGAGAAAAATGAGGAAAAGCAGGAAAATCAGACCAGCCACAGGAGCCTCTCCCCAGCAGGACTGATGCTCCCCAAGCCTCCAAGCTCTTTTTGAAGGATCTCCTCTGTGCTCTCTGGGTGGATGCTGCTGCAGCACAAAGCAACAGGCTCCAAACTGCTGTTCCTCAGGTTCAGAAACTGCAGTGCTGACAAAGCTGCTCTGCCCCCTTTCAAGATGAGCACATCCCTTTTGAAAACATAATTTGCATTAACTAGGAAAAAAGATTTTTTTTGTCTTTTCTTACTTCAAGGACTCAGGGTTCAGTCAGCAGGGAAAGCTGAAGCCTGGGGCAAGATTCACCTCATCCAGCATTTCCAGCAAAGGGCGCAGCAGGGAGGCCACGACAGGCTGGCCAGGGAGGTGAGGGTCTCGAGATTTGCAATACCTTGCACTTGCAATACCTTGTGCCTTCGTAAAAAGAAGCAAAATATGTCTTTCCATGAGCCCCACGGTAACTTGACAGCTCAGTACCATAAGAAAACATTAAGGCAAAGCACATGGAAACCTTAAAAAGTATCTGACACCTATTTGCCAGAAGTTCCAGATGTGGACAGACAAGATGGATAGCAGTGTCTGATACTTATCAGGTGTCATGCACAAGCCATTGGCAAGTATTTGGTTTCAAAATAAACTTTGCTAGCAGGGGATTATGTTGGGTTTTTTTGTCTCCTCGTTGTCTACAGACCACGTGCTGGCAACCACATGAAGTATCTCAATTTCTGTCTCCTTGTCTGCATTAGAAATCACTTCCAGGACATCACTACCTCTATTATTTAAAAAGTCCTGGCATTCTGGTGGAAGGAGGCTCTGGGCCCACCTGACTGGATTCTCTCATGGGCTACTGTGAAACTTCTCTGGTGTTAGCTGAACCCACTGGCAATCCAGAGATGGCCTCAGAGTGGTTTGAGACCCTGCCTGGGAACTTCTTGCTGTTGCTCCACTCCAAGACACTTAAGTATGCAGAAAATCATCTTGTTCATTCCTTTTTTTGTTTACCCCATGCATTTCACCCACAGATCTCAGAGTAACTCTCTGACACAAGCACTTTGTACTCCTCAGAGACTACACCAACTCACTCATCACATGCCTCTCCCAGTCTTTCACTGATCACTCATCCAATTCCTCTTTGTTTCTGCAGAAAATTGCATTAAAAACCTCAGATAGAGAAATCCTTGTATCCTGGTCCAATGCCAACTAGTAAATCTCTTTCACAGCAACGAGCATGTAAAACGTCTTTGCCGTATTTTGTGCGCACCTGATGCCAAAAATTCAAGCACTAGATATTTAAAACATTGCTATAAACACCCAAATTATTAAAACCTTTGGAGTAAGTGCACCACTTTATCAGTCACTTCTCCCTAAACAAACAGACATTTTCTGTTCTGAATGGAAGCAACACGTTTTCCAAAGGTGCTGTGTTTCATATCCCAACAGTCTGCCTGCCTCTTCAAAGGCACAGCCAAACAATTGTTTTGGAAAAAAGGCAGTCGGGCAAATTGTCCTCGTCAGGAAACTGCTGGTTTTGTACCTACCCGTGACAAGGAAGAAGAGTTAGAAAACACCAAACTGAAAAATGAAAAAGCACCAGGAGGCTCTTTGGACAGAGTTCCCGGAAAGTATGCAAAAGCACTTTTCAAACAAAAATTAATCATTTGTAGCAAGCTCTAAAATAGCCATAGATGTTGCAATACAAGAGGAAAGAAAGTTGACAAATGCTTCTCACCACAACTTTATGCACTTGGCTTTATGGTAACAGTCTTTAGTTCTGTAATTTCAAGACTACAGAAGGGTTTGCCTCATGAGCTGCCAGACTAGCTACGTCCTCTTTTGCAGGACTACATCTGGGCATCTTATAATGAAAAGTGCCACAGAAAACATGCAGGTAACACCAACCATCTCAGTCTTTTTATAGAAACACACAAGTGAAGGTCATCTTTGCTCTCTCAGTGCTGAGCGAAAAGGAAACCCCAAACAAAAGTGAGATGGGTGAAGTCATGTGTTAATGAAGTCGCTGGTGTTTCTCCTTGTCTGGCGTCAAGGCCAATCTGGCTCCCACAGTATTTCTGGACGTGGAAGCACAGCAGTAATCACACCATTACACTGACACATCTCCGTGTGCACACAGAGAAGGAAACCATCCACACCGAGCCACTGCTGGGGCAGGACCAAACCTCCCCACCAAGGAACTTCCAGGAGCAAAATGGAGCGAACCAGCGCGGGGAGCTTTTGCCACACGGAGGCAGCGACCAGCGCCGGCAGCTCCCCTCGCAGCACAGGGAACCCGCTTTCCTGCTGCCAAGGGGAAGCCAGGGCTCGCTTCTGCCCACTGCTCCGGTGCTTCAATGTCTTAAGAGCAACAGAGGTAACAGCAGTCACTTCCTGCCGCACTCCTCCCGTCCAGGCCCCTCGAGAGAAAAAAAACAAAAAGCCTGCTCTGACAGCCTTGTAGGAGACAGAACAGGGCACTGGTTTCTTTCTCGCACAAAATACTGAAGCACAGCACAACCATCCCCATTTTATAACACCTACCATAGCTCTAGCCACCATAAGAATTAAGTGCTTCAATTAAACCCAAACTGGTTTTCATGGAACCACACCACTTCTCATGTGCTGCACGCTATTTGAAGAAGTACGCTGAGGTCACAGCTCTGATCTCACGCTTGACAGGAATTCCGCACAAACTTGGACTTCTTGTAAATCTCGCTGCTTTATGCTGGCTAAGGAGAAAGAACTAGTAGAGCAACAAAAAGGAGGTTTCAGTTGTAAGACTTTTTTGCTTTACAGAAAGGAATAAAAATGCAGGTTAAACAGAGTTCACAGGAACCTAATCTTCAATTAGTCTTTGAAATAAATGCCTGACCTCACACATACTTTACAGTTAAAACTCAACATTCCTGAAGGGAGATTTGCTGCCTAATCCAACAAACTCCCCACCTCCTTTTTTTTTTAACTAAATACACAATCTTACATAAGTTCATTTTCTCAAATCATTGAACAAACAGGAATTATTCAAAGGGTTTGCTTAAAAAGACATGACTTAAAAGAAGCACAGCATAGTACTTTGTGCTGAGTGTCTGGCACGATGCAGTCACCAGTAATAAAATATAATTAGCTGGCAGAAGCCTTGAACATTTAGTCTAGGAGATGAACTGGCATAATTGGTTTCTGTAACTCCATATACATTTATATGAAACATATTTTTAAAAAAGCTGGAAAGCCAAAGTGTTCTGGGTATTTTCAGAGGAGAGAGCTCTCCCAGTCACAGTACCAATCACACTGATTGTGCTGAAAAAGCTCTGATCCTTCTTGTATCAGGCCTTCTTAACTATGGACCTACTCCTACCTGTCTGCTGAGCTCTCACTGTGGTTTCAGTGGATTCAGGGTATTTCTCTGCACATCTGATGATGCTTAAAATGGATACACCAAATTATGAAAAGGGATACTTCTAATGGTTAAAAAGGATACACCACCCTGCACTTCATTCAGCTTTGCAGTTAGTTGCAGGTAACTTTTCACAGGTGAAAGGGGAAAAAGATTTTTTGTGCTATGATAGCCCAAAAAATTATCCTCCTCCAAATTACAAGAAAACTAATTATGAGGCAGGCAATCCACGCTCTACAAAATTTGCTTAAAAGCAAAAACATAGATGGAAAAAACCCCAAACAACTACTCCAAACATGTACTGCTACCTTTTACTTGAATATGAAACTAAATTTAGCAAAAAAAATTTGAACCTTTTAGTTTGTGGTAAAAGTGCACACTAACTGTAACTGAAATCAGACAAAAACAGTGTGCAATACAGCCTGCTAAGAAATGTTTCACTGAGAAACAAGGGCTGTCGTACTTTCAGGCCACAGGAAAATCTGAATAAAAGATCTGACTGCAGAAATGAAACTCCTAGAGGCTGACTAGACAATTATTTAGTAAAACAAAGAACATACACAGGCACAGGCACTCACTTTCTCCCTGATTCTAGACACACAAGTAGCTGGTCCGGTTCTGAGTTTTGCTGCTGCTCATTTCCAGCACCCATTTGTTGGCCTATTTGTTTGTGGTTAGCAGTCTAGCTTGCAGAATTCTCTGCAGAAGAGATTTTCACCACACATTTGAGACGTACATGCTTTCCCCTCACACCCTTTAAGCAAATGTGAGGTTTTCTCCTCCTCCATTCCCAGAAGAATCCCGTTGTTTTGACTATTCTCCTTCAATGCCCTCTAGCGTTGTGAACATCCTCCCACCCCGACACTGTGTGAGTGATAAGACTGCACAGTCACATTGTCCCTTCACTTGCCCCGTGTCCCCTGGCATCTCTGGCCATCATCTGCTACTATGCAGCTGGACCATGTGTATTTCATCCAAAACAGCTTCAGAGAGATCCCAATTCCAGCTCCTGCTAGAACAGCAGCTGGGCTCCCTCCCTGAGCAGCACGAAGAAGCCATCCATGGCATCAGGCTTTATTAGGCAAATGTCTGGAGCACTAGAGCACAGGACCTGTAGCCTGTGAATACTCTACTGTGTATTAAAAGCAGGGCATTTCCTCCCACCACAAAGAAAGTTTGCTGCTTTCGTGCTCTGGCTTCTGGCACATGCTTTTATTGAAGACACTCATATGGAAACACTTTCACAACTATTTATTTTGGCCAAAATTAAAACATATATTGTATCTTAGTCAGACACAGGAAACAGAATTCCAAGGACTCTAAAGAAACATTTAGCCAAGCTAGTCCATTTATTGAGCCTCTATCAACTAGGTTTTGATCAACAAGGGAAAAGAACAACAAGCAACATACAAAATAAATACTGAAAACAAGTTCCCTTCACATTGATAAAGTTTTCTAGGGACAAACGTTAGAAGAGATGCATTCTAGTTGGAAGAACGTGCCCTCATGTTTATTAGAAAAAAATTTCTTAGAGAAGAAGATTCTCTTAAAAGAAGCTATTTTCATACAGCACTACACTTAAAAACTGAATCATACACCAAAGAAAAAGCTGTGAGGGAGAAAAGGTTTTTATTTACATATAGGACACACAGTACAAAGCATTAGCTGGACTTATACTTTACAGTTAGAGTTTATACCATTAGTGAGGGTGAGCTACGGACCAGGAGAGCTGAGCTTTTCACAAGGTTACACTAGTGCAGGCTCTAGGTGGACGTCCCTGCAGACACCTTACTTCTATCCATCAGTACAGAAGCTGTGCCACAGCCCTGGCTTGGACAGGTAACTGTTCTGATGGTGCCCACTGCCTCCAAGGCAAGTATTTATACAAATGAAGACAGCTTTGTTCTTAGCCTCTCCATGCTCGCTGGAAGAAGATTCACCATCTCCTTACTGAGTTCTAGTTCAGTTTCAATGGCAGGGACAGCATCTGGATACTTCTCACAATAGTCTACCAGAAATGTGTAATATTCCAATGATGTCTGCATATTTTCCAGTTGCTTTTTGCTATCTGAAGTAATAAGCTTACCATATAGTCGTGCAATATGAAATTTAGCCACCATTGCAGGACGAAGAACATCTTCCTCGAGTTTTTCAGGAAACACCTTATCAGGGTTCCTCAAAGAATCCAGGAAGAGTTCATAATATTTGATTGCAAACTGAGCCAGAGAATTAATTTTTTTAACTGTGTGCGAGTCTAGTTTCTCTAACCTGTTACCAATAGCTACCTTTAAATCCATCATCTCATAATAGGTGTCAGCTAGCTCACACTGAAGCTGCCTGCAGATCAACAGGTAGTACTGGGGGTTCAGGTCTGCATAGATTGGCTCCAGCATGTCTATTCTACGCTTGTGCATTTTACAGCGCCTCTCATAGTCTTCTTCAAAGAAAGCAAGGACCTTAAACAAGGCACTGTGATCCTGAACAATTTCAATGTGGTCAGTAACATAACCATCAACCTGAAAGAACTCTTTTGCTTCCTGAACATAGTTCTGACCAACCAGGAAGATTTCTCTGGCTTCTTGAAAATCTAAAGGATAAACGCTGCTCACTTTCTCCTCCATGGCTAAGACAGAGTCACATATGTCACTTGTCCCAAAAAGGACAGCTTTTTTCCTGCCCTTCTCTTTTTCATCCTCTTCTTTTTTCCTTTGGGCTTTAAGTTCCAGTTGCCTGTCTGGATCCAGCTCCCCTATGTTATCCTGAAATGAGAAAGCACGCTAATTAAAAACAAATCAGGCTTATAAAGAGAGACTTACACTGAATCATTTTGAGTCACCTTTGAAATATAAACTAGTGAGAAACAAGACAAAAGAGAAATCGTTGATATATAAGGCCTTATATTAACAAAATAATCATGTAAATTACATTATCGATTCTGAAAAGACATAAAATTATGGTGTTTTAGTCTCCCTACCCTGTGTGACAAAATAGCCAATGGAATAAATGTTAAGCCCAAAGGCTCTGCTTCACAAAGCATTTCAGCAAATGCTGGTTTAAACATCTGAAGAAATACTGGAATGAACAAAGTGAACTGAATCAAACCTGAATTAATCAAATGCTTGAAGGAATGAGAACATCAGCACAGAAAACTGTTGCATATTAAGACAATGTTCTCACTAGCAGTTAAATAAGAAGGAATCTGTCAAATCGAGCTGCAAGAAAATGCAGCAGAGAGGAGGAAAATTTGTGAAGTTGCTGTAAGTGCAATGCACTGATCACTCCACAGAGTTGATCCCCTATCTGTGCTTCGTCTTAAGTGCTGCATTTAAGCCAAAGCATACCATGAAGCACTTGCTACACTGCAAGCATTTGTTGTTTTGTTCACTGGGCAATTGCTTATTCCTTGTTACCAACTGCAAACTGATTCCTCTCAGAACATCAAAGCAAGACTTAGCTTGCTGATAGACAATGACAGCTACAGAACAGATTTTCTGTTACCTCAAGCAATTTTCGAGCACTTTGCAGAAGATTCAGGCAATACTTAATCCAACACCTTGCAATTTCAGCTTTCCTCTCTGGAAGGTCCTGTTGGTCTGGCTCCGTTTCATCTGCTGAATGGATATAAACACATAAAAACTTTAAGAGAAGTCCAGCAATCTAGCAAGACCCTCAAATGTTACATGCAAAGAATATACTTGTATTTAATTTTCCTCGTGGTTAGACAGAAACATGTGCTCCATGTTCGTTTATGTAATAGTTTATGACAGTTTATGCAAACTGTCATTTCTGGTAGAAACCCCTAAAGATTAACATGGATTCATCATGTATGAATTCTGAAAATAAATAGATCATAATGTATCTTTAAAAAGACCTTTCATCTTCAAGGTGTTTTGCTGGAAAAGGTTTCCGGGTCTCTTTGTGGTAAAAGAAAGAAATCAGGATAATTCATTTTCTGAGATTCAGCTGTCTGCCCAGTAGTTGTTTCTGAGGATGATAAGGGCATTTGTACTGGAATGGGCCCCACACTTGCTACCATAAAAGGGAACAAAATAGGGGAAACTGCCTTTGGTTAAGCTACCTGGTACAAACATAAAATTTTTTAGCTCTACAACTTCTGTATTTTTCTCCCTGAAGTCTCCCCACTACCATAAATAGCAGCAGTGCTGATGTCTCAAGATAACATTTTCATAAACCAAACAGATTTCAACGAAAACTCATTTCCCAGTCTCTGTGTGGCAGTGAGTTAGCTGAACAATGAGAGGACATTGCTACAGGACAGCAGCACTTCTGTTCACCAAATAAAAAGCCAACTTCAGACTCAGACCCACTGCACTCATTATCTGTCACTAGAGCAAATCATTTCTTATTAAGAATTGTTGCTAATCTAAGAAAAGGCACATTTATTAATTATGTCTATGTTAGTTTATATTCCAATTAACATGATAAAATGAATGTGCTTGAGAATGGCCAATGCTGACTGTACACTGATCTTTCTGTAAGACAGAACCTTCTGCAAGTCCACAGCCCAGCTCTCTGTCCCATGAAAAGGAAGGGAAGGTAGGATAAGCCATTATTCACCAAAACAAACAGGATCATCACTACTCCAATGTGGTGCAGGAAGAAGTCAAGATAGAACTCAGTTGAGTTCTCATACTTGCTCCCTCTCCACAAATTAAAGCTCTATAAAATGGAAGCTTCCTTTTGCCCAAGACAGACATAAAAGGGTGTGCTGTAGATAAGCAAAGACGGGGCTTCAAACAGAGCACTGACACTATCATGGAACCACAGGTCCTTAAAACTAGGGTCAGTTCTCTTAAAGTTTCTTCTACTGCTATTCACACTTGGACTGCCAAGTTGTTCCTTTGCATCAATGCCCAAACAAAAAGGAGGTAGCTACAACTCCAAAAACAGCCACTGGTGACACTGCAGCATCTAGCAACGAAAGACAATATAAGTACCTTCTGGATTTGGGGTTTTAAAAGCTGCAGTTTGGCTCCCTCTCCTAAAGGTATTCCCAGGAAGCATCTGGTTTGGTTCACTGAATGCCTGTCCTCTGATCACTGAGGCAAACTGCATTTTTAACACATGTACAAAGCCAAATGGATGAACAGAGAAATTGCCACTGCTGAAGTGGATATTGGTTTAAATTTCACTTTTACTCTGGTATGCTTTCTGAAACACCATAAACAAGTGCTTGACGTTTTCTTACAGGTCTACACGTGAGAGCACCTTGAGCTGTAATAGTAGGTTTTTTTCAGAAACATTCAACTTTATTGAAAAATATTTCAGAAAATTAACACTGGGGTAAGTTTTGTACATGTTGTTAAACTTCAGTTCTAAACAATAACACATAATGATGCTTAATTCACAATAATTTTATTCAAAACTTTTTTATAAACTTACCATCTTCAGCAGACGGCACCTGTCCAGCTTGGCTAAAGATGACACTGGCTGCTGCAAGACAGTGCCGAGCCTCCATAAAGCATTCCTGAGAGAAACAGAGCAGCATTAACACTGTGAGCAGCTCAAGCACTGCTCTCACTTGGCCAAAGCCCTCACCTCAGAGAGTGAGCATACATGACCACAAGGGAAATGACAGAACTGACATGATCTGGAGCATATTCCTCAGGCACTGGAAGAAAATTCAATTTTTCCACACCTATCACTGAATACAATATTTTCCAATTGCTTTTTCTGTACCACAGCCACAACACCAAGCCTTTGCTTTAATATTGGCTGTGCACACTGAACGTTCTGACTGTTCTGCCCTGAGGTGAAGGAAGCGATGCCTTGTGGCAAACACTGTCGCGGGGTGTTGGTGGGAACAAGCTGGACAGACAAGTCCACACCGTGACTCTTCACCCGTATTTGGCAGTGCACTGTTAAATAATTGGTGCTATCAATGCATCCAAAATATATGGAAATTAGGAGTTACTATTGAAATTAGCAGTAACTGCCTTAGGTAGGAATCTTTTTAAGCATCAGAAAACAGCATCTAAATAGCCTGGAATATAGAAATTCCTAAATAAAGCTGAAGCACTTCCTAACAGTAGGTTGTTTAGAATCAGCACGTGACAAACAGCTACCAACTCACATATTCACTTTAATGTTCACATAGGTTCAAACAACTCTTGAGCACCTGCTAAGGTACAAAGGACAATAATTCATAGTGAACAATAAGCCATACCTTGGCCCTCTGATGCTTTTTGTTTCCAAACTTTATTGTAAGAGAACAAGATAAGAAAGCATTTTTAATTAAATTATTATAACCCCAAAGTTTACTTAGGAACATGACACCACATCATTGCTAATATTTCATTAACTGTAGAGCTTTTCTCATGTCTACACCCATGTTCATCTTCCCCACTGCCATTGCAACACCACAGGAAAGCCACTGTGTCCTCTTCAGAAAAAAACTGACAGATGCTTCATGTCAGAAGACAACTTGTGGTTTTATAGGTGCACATTTTCAATTCATCTCGGAGCCCTATCTCAAAGAGCTGTTTTAACAACTGCGTTAGTTGACAGTTACATCAAGAGCACAACTACAGCAGAAAAGCAGTGGATATCTTACCTTGGAGAGATAGTACTGTGACAAGGTGGCAGCATTGCGTGCCCATTCCACTGGGTAGTAGCCACAGTACTCAAGCTGTCGTTTCAGAGTAGTATGGCAATACTGAGCAGCCTTCTCAATCATGTCCAGGTGCTGGTAGACTTGTGCCAGGTAATACAGAGTATGCGTGTAGGCTTTTTCAAATCTGGAAAAAAACAACAGTGTCTTTAGATATTTTTTTTTCCTCCCTAAATACACCCTCATAATTAAAAAAAAGAGAAGTAATAATAATGTAAGTATGCTGCTTAACACCCACCTTTTGGACCTTTCTTGGTCTGTGAGTTTTTCTTCTTCTGCCATGAAGTGTTCACTGGGATCCAGGGGAGGATTTCCATCCTGCAAGGTACACGACACATTCAGCAAACTACATTTCTTACTCTGTGACACAGTGCTCCCTCTCCTGGCTGCAGAATCTTTCACCATTTGCCAATCTCAAATTCAACAAAGCTTCACATAACCCACCTCAGTGCCACATCTCAAGAGCAATTCCACAACACTCCACAGAAGATTTAGAGGATGAAAGTCACAATTCCACACGGAATGACAAGGTTCACAGCTTGTAGGAGACTTCTGCTTATGTACTTTACAGCAGGGCATGCTACCTGCAGCAAGATACTCAGGCAGGAATCCCCTGGGCGTCTTTATTTTGTACAATAACATACCGGGGTTTGAGGCACCGATTTAATACCAAACATGCCTTCAAGTGTGAAATATTCGTTTGCCCAGCTGCACTGATCAGCAGCAAGAAAACATCCTGCAGGAAGTACTGCAGAGAACATGAAGTGCAGAGTGCTCAGCAGAGTTGCTGTGAGGACAAACTGCTGTAAAGGGACTCCCAGTATCCACGAGCTGGCAAGATCATTTACTCAGACAGAAAAATGAGACAACGTGCAATGTCTTTGGAGGATGAAGCTGCTAAATCTTCCTATCAGGTATAACCTACATGTAAGTTATTAAATGTAGTAGTTCCCATAATTAGAAGCACTTTTTTGTTCTTTAAACCACAAACTCTGTGGTTTAAAGAATCCTTACACAGCCAACTACACACCTTATGGCATTGCTGTATTCAAATCTGCCTTAAGACAATTGTCAATAATGTTACCAGACAGCTCACAGGCAACCCCAACAGATTAACATTGCTTATGGCAGAGCTTTATTAGCCTGTGCTTATCCCATTTCCTTTGCAATTGTGAATAACTTCAGGTGCCAATTCTAAAACACTTCAAATGAAACCATCTTTTAAAGAGAGCTTTTCTCCCACTACACAGTGCATCCTGGAGGGTGTCCAACGTGTCTGCCAGCAACAAAGCCCAGGTTAGTATGCAGCTTGTCTAGCCCTTTCCTAACCCCATTTCTTTCTTAGCCCAAGAGAAAGTAAGCCAACAAATAAAAATCAGTTTCAGTAAATACTTTTCATGAGTTAATACAGACTTAGACAGGAACAGAAACAAGGATAGAGAATACACTCACTTTACAGGGAAGAACACAGTGTTTGTACTGCTTCTCATTAAAAATCCCTTGTTTACTTAGACTTGCTTACTTGTTTTTAATAGAAGTGTTTTACTCATCTTAAAAAATGAACAAATGTACCTGAAACAGATAGTGACAAATAAACTAAAGCATGTTTAACCTATCAGAGGCATGTAGATTTTTGTATATGATCTTTTAATCTGTAGGTTTCTGTTTACACCTCATTGGTCTTTAAGAGGTGAATTTATAACTCTTCCTCATGTTTTCTTCAGATACAAACATTCTAACAAGATTTGGAGTATATTCTGGCAAGACTAGAGCTATTCCTGCAAAGAAAAGAACTGAAATGACACAGTAAGCAAAACTCTTGCCTCCTTCCTCTATCTACAAATCTATCTTTGATATCAAGCCTTATGCCTTTACTTATCCTCAGAAAGAGCTCTCCAGCTCTACTTTCTAAGCGGACTTCATTAGTCCAAGCTCCTTGCCTTGGTTTTGCTTTAGGGGGAAAAACCACTCTATCCAATTTGTAAGTTAATTAGACCCAGTCAGTAAACAACTAAATCCACCAGCTCAGGAAAATATCTCCATCATCAGCAGTTTACCAAAGAATCCTTGACAGGAAGGCTTCCTGACAGCCTAAAAATGGGGAATGTTAAGAAAAGTATATTCACATATTTATAATTTGTGAAAGACAAATGTTGACATGATTGTATAAATCTGTAGTTTCTTCTA
This sequence comes from Cyanoderma ruficeps, assembly GCA_008694505.1. NCBI lineage: Eukaryota > Metazoa > Chordata > Aves > Passeriformes > Timaliidae > Cyanoderma > Cyanoderma ruficeps. Next base: position 1,545,131 of record VZDJ01000146.1, on the reverse strand, counting down.
AAATAAAGACTTAAAGCATAGTTATGTTTGACTACATAATGCCTTGAACTGTACGTGGCAAATAATGTTGGGGGCAAAAGTGTGGCAAGCGATCATCAGGTATGTATAACCCTAGTCAGGCAGCAAAGCCCCAGAAGAAATATTCAGTAACCACTACTAACAAAAATTTAAAGTTTCAGAAAAGTCTACAGTGCAAATGTAAAGTACCTGGGAGCACTTGAATCCACTATACCATAGTACCAGTTTAATTTCATAATCACCAAGGCAAGTGCCAGAAGCTTTTGGAAGTCATGTGATAGCTGGGGCTGGGTATAAATACCAAAGTTGAACATCAGGAATTAATTAGAGACAGAGTCTGGTGCACTGTCTCTAGTTGGCCCAACTGATCCAGGGGGCAGGAAATAAGCTGACAAGCTTTTCAGGACACATGGTGCTTCCTTCTAGATCCATTACCTCTCCTATCACTGCAGGCCAGCATGGCTGCAAAGGTGGAAAGAGGGCAGTAACCAACCCATAAAGACTCGCCCATTCTAAAAATCTCCACAGGTGTAATTGGTACTCTAAGCCAACTGCATGGTAAAACCTGAACTGAACCTGTAATTTCAAGAAACTAAGGTCTGTGCAACATACTCAGCTGTCCTGAGATACAGCTACTGCTTCTTGAAGGCCACAAATGTTTTTAGCTCACTCCAGAACTGTTCCTGAGGCAAGTCAGTGTAGGAACAGCTTTGCAAAGAGCTTAAAAATAGCACAAGGGAGCCTTTGTAGGATACACAGCAGAATCCACAGCTCAAAAGGTTGTTTAATATGCATGAGAGGGTTAGCTGTCTGTGAGATTGTCCTCTTGGATATGGAACTAAACTACTTGCCCCTGCAAAACACTGCAGTCAAAGCAAGCCATGCAAATATTAGTTTTGTTTCCTTTTCCCACTGAAAGCAATGGACATTTTTATTGCATTTCCAAGATAAGATTTAATACTACTCCTCATTAAAACCCAAATTCTACCAGGCATCAACTCTGGATTATTAAAGGGCTTTCAAAACGGATCATTATTTTTGAGCAGAATTATTTTCCATTTTGAAATTAGCAAGTAATGCTCTAATTTGCCTTGTCCTATACTGCAGTACAACTCGTATCACTTGCCCAAAGTATCACAGCAGCCAGTATAAAGCACAGAAACTCAAAATTCCATTGCATGTTTATTTCAAAAATCAGTTAACCTGCAAGTGGCACACAAAAGTAAGACCTGCCATGATATTAACACAGTACCTCCTTCATGTATTGATTATACAAGGCTTCTGCAGATTCCAAGTAAGTTTGTGCAGTTTCAATTTCATCCCTTTGAGACCACAGGATCCCCAGATTGTTCTAAAGGTAAAAGGAAAAAAAAAAGTCACATTCCATTTACATTACACATTTTTTTCCAAGCAAGTGATCACTCTTCATCTTTATATATGTGTGTGTTCTAATACACCGCATTTCAAAAGACAGAAATCATGCCCACACATTTCACTGTGTTGCTTAAAAGAGGGGGGGGTTCACACAGTAAATTTCACATTAAAAATTCACCTCACATTCCTTCTCTGTTTACTCTGCTAGATGAGGACTAGTATGTTCAAATAATCAACTTGTTAAAGTATGTTCTGCATCCAATTCATGCAGCTTTTACACTCCATATAAATATCATAAAAAGAGACAAGAAATCAGAAATTTGTTAACATGACTCCATAGAAAAAAATAACAGTAAAAAACGTGTTAGGAATGAATGCTTGTGTATTTTCAACAATGGAAAAAGATGAAAAGCACCTCTGAAATCCAAGTTATAGTCTACTGCCTTCAAATTTAAGCTAAATCAATGTACAAAAAGCATTTTGACAAAAAGTGCTTCTAATTTCATTCATAAGATGAAGGTGTTAGTCTATGTCTGATGTGCTAATTTAAATCTTAGGCAGTGCTGTTACAAAACTCAAGAGGGCGAAAAGAAAACTCCCCAAACCTTCAAAATAATTAGAATGTGTAGCTGTATCCCAGCCCTGTGTCCTCCAATTCCATTCTACTGTTTTTTTAAGCAAGCACATCACATGTTGTTTATGAACTGAAACACTTTGCCGAAGGCCAAGCAGTGGAACGGATAAGATTCCATTAGACAGAGACAGGGAAACACAGTCTTATGCAAAGGCTCAGAAATCAGAAGCGGGGCTAAAGAAAGAAAAGCAGCAGGAAAAAGGAATGTTTCTTCCTACAAAATAGCAGTCAGTGCCGTGGCAACACACTCCCGACATCCCAGAAGGTGGAGTACTGCCACTGATGACAATCACTGCTTTTCAATCAGAAATGGTTTAAATTAAGTACTCAAGCCTGTTACAGCCCTTGGGACCGAGGGCTGAGGGTTCATTTCCCAGCACTGTGTTCATCTCCACACCTTAGGACAGTGCCAGGGAGCAGCAGACCCATCAGTGTCGGACCACAGCACTTCACATGCATAACAAACTTCATCCTGCTGCTTCCTGAAGGCCCTGAAACAGCACAGGCCATGCAGACTTTGGGCTAAGAGAGAAGAGCTGCTTTCCAGAACACCAATTCAGAAGCGCAGTGGAATCTCTGGTCCCGACCCACATCTCCCCAGGAACATGTGGGAAGATGTTACCTCATTTCAGCTGCAGCAATCTTCTTACCTTACAAAGGATAACAGATTTGTAGCAGTGTATCCAAACCCTCACACTGGAAGCAGATGTAACCTGTTTCGACAACTCAGCTAACTCAACCAGTGTTAAGACAAGTCATCGTTTCACTTGCACCTTTCCACATCAGCCTACAATTCCTTGACAGTTCGATGAGGAAGCGCTATGGAGCCTTCTCTAATTAGGGCAACCATTTTTGACAGAGATATCTAAATAACTGCTCTATTTCATGTAGGGTCTAGAGCCAGATACCTGAGATACCTAACTATACACCAGCTACCATGACAGAGCGATCGAGGAAAGGCCCTTCTGTGAATTTTCACATAGCAAGAACTAATTTTGGTAACAGTCTTCCCTTCTTCAGAATAAAGAGAAAATATCATTACATCGAGCGCCAACAAAACTGTATTTACCTATCTGGGACAAAATGTAACAGCTTAAAATACAACAGGCAATGCTGAAAAGCAAACAATTTATTGTTTCAGGATGATGCATCAATAAAAGCATCTCCCAACGTCACTTTGACAACCAATGAGTTAAGGAATCACAAATAAATTCTGGACGGAGTGAGGTCTTTTTCTAATTTATTCTTGCACAGTTCTTACAAGTTGTGCCTCAGCCTGTCCACAAGAGCACACTGCTCTGTCAACACCCAATTTCAATGAGAACATATTTCGGATGCTCTGCATGCCCAGAAGCATCAGCAGGAGGCTCAAAACCAGAAGAGCATCCCCCCAACAGCCACCACCTGTGAATGACTCCTTCCAGCAAGAACCGAACGCCCGGGCTGCTGCGTTATTACGGTTAAACGAGCGGCACCTGTCAGGACACGGCAGCGCCCCGGATCTCTCCGCGGCCCATTGCACAGAGCCGCTGGCACAAGGCCCCGCTCCGCCTGAGCCCCCCGCCCCGCGGACACCCCCTGCGGCCTCCCCAGCCCACCTGGGCCTGGATGTAGAGGGACACGCAGTCCGGGGAGAGGCGGTGCGGCTCCAGGAGCTGCGTGCAGCGCTGCAGGTGCTCCTCGCCGGCCGACAGCTCCTCGGTGTCGGTGTGGTTGACGCCCAGCTCGTACTCCAGCACGGCCCGCCGCACGGCCAGCACCGCCTCGCCGCCCTCCTCGGCGGCGCTCAGCAGCTGCTTCACCTCCTGCAGCAGCGCCCGGGCGCTGTACTTGGAGCGGTACGGCTCCGTCTCGGGGTCCTTGAGGGACTCCACGGCCGAGAGCGTGCGGGCGGCGCGGAACTTCTCGCACACCGCGGGCCACCCTCCGCCCGCCGCCGCCATCTTCCCGGGCGCCCGCCCCCGCCCCGCGCCGCCCGACGCGCGCGCGCCCGGCCCGCCCCACCCCGCGCCGCCCGACGCGCGCCCGGCCCCGCCCCGCCGCCATGGCCGCGCCCCTCAGGCGGCACCGTGAGGGAGCCGGAGGACGGCGGCGTTCCGAAGGGCTCCGCAGCCCGGACACCCGCGACAAGCGTCCGAGGAAGGGCGCTCAAGGGTCGATGTCCGATTTTTCTGGCAAAAAAAATTATTTTAGAACCCTATTTTTTAATGCTGTTGAAGAGGCAAGGAGTGGTCACTGTCCGTGTTCAGAAGAATTTTGTTCCCTCGCAGGGCAGAGTTTCCAGGCATACCCACCAGGTCGCAGATGCCCTTACAGGCAGCAGCTACTTTGCTAGCCAGGGAAAAAAATCTCCCAAAAACCCAGTCATTTCAGCAAACATGATTATTTGCCATCATCAAAGACAGGCTGCTTTATCAAGGAATAAAGACAAAGGAGTGTCTAACAGGCTTTTACTGTCTCATAAAATGCAGCTCAGTCCCAGTATCTGTAGCGGAGGTTCATTGAGTGTTCTGTTAAAGTCCCCGATTTCCATTCTTGAACCAGCTGTTTCTCTTGAGGTCTCCTTGCCTGCTGTTTCCGAACCTGGAGAACCCTCGTCCTGCCTCCTGGGGATATTCTTCCAGCTCAGGCAACTCACTGGCCACAGACAGCTGCCAGCGCCGCGTGTCCCTCCACTGCTCCTGAAACAAGACCAATGGAACCAGACTTGATGTGCCTGCAGGGGTGTCCAAGGTACCTGCAGCACCAGAAGCAATACCGAATGCAAAGGCATTTCCAGACAAATCCCATCTCTGCCAAAACGGGCCATTAGATGCCCCTTGGGAGAGACTCACAGTCGTGGGACAAAGGATAAACAACCACAAGGGACAAGAGGGAACTAAGTCAACAGAAATATGGTGAACTCTCAAATACACTGGAGAGGCCAAAACACAGAACAGCCAAAGACCATAGAATTTTGTTTAATGAAACCAGGTAATATCATGGGAACGGAAATGAGAAGCAGCATGGCAGGGTATTTTCTAATGACTATGCTGTGTCCTTCCCAATCACTCTGTGGTTTAATGCAAAATCCTTATTAAACCACAAACCTCCCAAACCACCCCATACTCAGTCTTACGAGTAGTTGCCAATTTTCAAATCACCAGGTTTTACAGCCAGCTCTGGCTACACAAACATACCTGTATATTACTCAGTTCATCAACAGGGATATCAAAGCACACGCCCTAACAAAACAAAAAAAAGAGGCACAAATTTACAATGAAAGAATAAAGGCCTCAATAACCAATCCCACTACATATATATTAATGATGCCTTTTTTTTAGGAGGCAATTCCCGCGTTATCGTTCAGGAGTAATGTCACTAGTAAGTCTTTTAAAGCACTCAACTAATATCAATGCCTTTTCTTTTTCTGATAGCATATGCATAAACAGCATACTCATGATAGGTTACCATTTCCTGAGAAACGAGATTGAGTAGGGACAGTGCAGGACCAACATTCTGTACCAGTACTTCACAACTCCAGCCTCAATCCCTGCACAAACTGGCTACACGTGAACTCACACAAGGCCCCAAATCCCTTCATTCCCAAGGCTGGCCCATCTTACCATCTTCCCCTTGAGGAAACGCATTGCAGACACCTTGTTATCGACCTCCTCCCCAAGCTGTTCCTTCAGCCCCCGCCAGGCATAGCCCATGGTATGCATCTCTATTGAACACTTCAAAACCATGGTCACAAAGCCCTGCAGGAAACAGAAAAATGTTTAACATAGCTAAACTTGGTCAAACCTACTGCTAGAAAACAGATAAAAAACCCCAAACTGATACAAGAACCACAGTTCAATCACACGGTATGTCCAAAATTGTGCTACCACACAATGACCTGGGCCACATTCTCCCTAAATGCATTAGAAAAAGGAAGTGCTGTACTTTTCTTCAGTCAAGACCTCTTTGAGATCAGGCAATCAGACGCTATACTCACAATATGACAAATGTAGAAGATTCCTGCTAAGAGGGAACTACAATAGCATGAACCAATCTATTTGCTTGTAAAATATCATTAGTTAAACTCTCTTAGAGCATCGAAGTCTGTCACTTCAGTCTCTGGAGAAACTCCTTCAATTTTCATCACAAGAAAATTACTGATTTCAAGCTTCTCCTGAAAAGAGCCAATTTCAGCTAAGGAACAAGCAACACAGCAGAAGCCCAGGGGTAACAGCTATTCAGAAAGCCAGCTGAAAAAGCCTGGGAAGGAGATGCCACACACAGCCTGGACACAAGCAATTCACACATCCATCCCTGCTACCACAGGTGCACCGTTACTTACAGCTGTTGAATTGAGCAGGGAGCGCTGCTGGATGTGAGCTGCCCCGGAAATGTGGGCCAGAGCTGCAGCCAGGGCAGCCACTGCCCCCTTCTCATCTATCAGCTCTTCAGCTGATTTTCTGAAGTAGTCTACTGCAGAGGGAGGAACGGCCTCCAGCAACCTACAGTTACAAGAAGGGTTTAAAGAGATAAGAAAAGGCCATCATGAAGTGCAGCCATGTTTAAGACATACCCATAACTGGTTATTTCTGAAAAAAGCAGGGGGGTAAAAAAGACAGGAAAAGACAGGAAACTAAGAACAGCTACTTCTGTAATGTTACTTCTGGTACAACAGCTCCCTTCATCCTTCTTCTGTACACAGTAAACTGAAAACCATGCCCATCATCTGCTTCATACTGGTCAAATCCTCGCCAGCTATAATAATGTGCTTCAAGGCAATTTCCACCACAGGGGCAGCAAATGTAAACAGAGCTGCATGCAATAAAAGCCACAACCCTCAGAAATAATACAAAGAAACACAAGCCAGGGCTAAACCACCCTCAGAACTGCAGAGTAACTCCTCATTATACCAAGTATTGCTTTTCGCACACTGCTTGCACTACCTCATCTGAGCAGACAAAATCAGTTTCCCGCCATGAGAGTAATTCCCTCTTCTGTCACTGATTGCTGATTTTATAAACAAAGGTTATTTTTTTGCAAAAACTTAGAGAACATCATGTTCTATGAAAAGGTCTATGTTCAGTACACAGAGATTTACTGATACCATCTTATGTTGCCTACACACGAACCAGCTGAATTCTACAACACAGGGAAAGCCATCCTCACGTACAGGCCTGATATGTTAAAACTCTGCATTAAGCTCTAAGAATCTAGAGCAACAACATCTGTAAACCTTTGTTAAGAACAGGCAAATAAACTTACTTTTTGGCATCACTACTTGAAGCTTTAATTACATCTGTAGCAGAGGGAACGCCTACACGCTTAAAGGTAATACCCTGAAATCAAGAAAACAAATTAAAGGTATGTTCAGCAATCTACAATTCAATCCTGTCTAAATCACATTACTGAGATCCCTACTTACTGTTTGCAAGATCAACATACTCTTTACTAAGTCACTTATAAAGCTAAAATAAAGCTTTTAAGTTCCTAGCTTTGTTAATCTGGAGTTACTTTACTCTCTGCAGGCTGTGATGCAAGGCATGGTCTGCCTCATGCATTCCTGTCCCTGCCTGCCTGCTGACATCCACAGAGGACTGCCAGCCTGGGAGAACTCAGGCAATGCAAGAACAGGCAGATACAGAAGCACTTACAAACACCAAATATCAGCACTTCAGGCCTACTAGTCTATGGGACTGGAGAGTCCCATTCTGGACTCAACAACGCACAATTACCAAGTCTAATAGTGGCAGGGCTCTTTTAGGGGCTGATCAATTTCCTTAAGCAGAAGTCTGAGGTCCAACTCACCGCTTTGTGCTCAACTTGTTTCAGAAGATCTTCTTCTCTTCTCTGAAACAAACAAATGCAGATGCCGGTCCGGCCAGCTCGACCCGTGCGTCCAGAACGGTGGATGTAGGAATCAACGTCCTTCACAAATTCAGAGCAACACGAGAAAACCTTACGTCATTTAAACTGCTGGCATTTCAGATTAAACACAAGCTAAATTGAAACTCAGAAGCTTAAGGAATGACACATTAGGTGTTTATACCCATATGTGTATTTATAACTACACATAAACCACTCAGGTTTGCATGTGCTCCCCCCCACCCAAAGTATGCTGCTTAGATTTTAGTTTTTTAAAATAAAAAGCTCCACTGGAGTTTCCAAAGATGAAAAAGGCAACAGAAATATTTTAGAATTTTTATGAAACTCAGCAACATTCAGAAAGAATTCAGAAAAGCTGCACAATGTCAAAACCTATCTTATGAGTTTCCAGAGTAAACAAAACCCAAAACTTTAATCAAAGCTCCAACTGTAAAACTGTAACTACAAAATTTTACACCTGGCATTTACAAGAAATTCTCCTGATTTGTGAACTGGAACAGAACATAATTCTGATGAAACAGAGAAATAACCTACCATTCTGGCACCAAAAAAGAAAAAAAGTTAATACAGTTTTAGTTTCCTCTAATAACTTACTTTTGGTGGTGAGCACTGTATAACAAGGTCAACCTCAGGAATATCCAAACCACGGGCAGCTACATTTGTTGCAATCAGCACTTCAAACACACCGTTTCTGAAGCCTTTTAATGTAATTTCTCTCTGTTTCTGTGGAATGTCACCATGCAAGGACTGGGCATCCTGTCAGTGCAACAAGCCATTAACATGACATTTAATGGGAGTCCAGGCTGCAGCATCTGAAGATTAACTGCAAACCCCAAAACACTGTGCAGACCAACAGAAAATAATTACATAGCTGATACCAAAGGAATATAAAGCATCCTACTTTTTGATCCTTCTCTGGGATTTACTGTGAAAGCAGCATGGTCAACAGGCAAAAATTACTGCTGCAGGTTTTTGATGTGGATGGTATCTGAGATTTCTCTGATACTAGGCAAATCATGTATTCCCACCACTGCTCGCTCTCCATAAATCAGCATTTATTATCAAATGGGATTTTCTCTGAAAAATATGCAGCACTTTTCCTCACATTCAGAAAAAGGGCAGTAATTCAAGCAAGCACACAAGACCTGCTCAACAGATCACCTGTGTTCCAAACCAACTCTTAGCAAACATCCCAAGGGCAACAAGACATTTCATTCTACCATCTCAGTTGGATTTTCCTGAATGACTGTTCAAAGACCAAATGCCATTAAGAGAAGAGAATCTAAAAACCACACCAATGTAAGATGGGACACGTCCATTACACTAACTCCTCTTTCTTAAAACTATTACTATCTTCTGGTTATTCACCATAGGCTGTGTATTTCCTATTGACCCATGTCCTGCACTATTTTAAAGCCAAAGGAAAAAATTCATAATCTCTGTCAAGAGTATATTTTAACTTCAAAGTTCAATTCTTAGAAACAGCTTTCACAAGTCTTAAAACAACCCAAAGAAACAATTTTCTCCACACAGTTGCAACCTCCTATTTACTTCATGGCATTCAACCCCTGACTATCCCCAGCACTGCTCTCTGCTCAGCAGCACCTGTTTGAGTGAAGCATTCATAGCCAACTCATTTGCTTCCTTTTTGGTCTCACAGAAGACAATGGTCCGCCCACGGCTGCCACTGTAGACCTGAATGATGTCCCCAAGAACTCCTGCTCTCTGAGATGAGCGACACTGTATAGCCAAGTGCTGTTTGGGAAAGAAACAAGAAACCTTCGTTAAATCTAAACCACGCAGAGGACTGGCAAAATTAACAAAAAAAGCATTTAAATTTTTTTTAAGCTTGCAAATGACAGCCCCCACATGAAAGCTTTGCTTACAAAATCTGAGTGTCAACTATGTGGAAAGTCATTCCATAGGCCCATTTATAAAATCAATACATAACCCATTTTATCAAGGCAAATTGCTCTCAGGATCTGCACTTCTCTGCAGCAGAACAACTCACTTCCACAGTTGTGGCTGTCCTTTGAGTCTTCTTTCCAATCAGGTCAATCTGTTCATACTCATCTCTCATGTATTTTTTTGCTACATCATAAACCCATCGTGGACAAGTTGCAGAAAACAGCAGTGTCTGCGGGTTGTTCTCGGAGCCTGGAAGGAAAGGCCATCAACTTCAGACATCTCAACAGACCACGACACTTGGGAACTGACAAAAAAGCAAGAGCTGCTCTCACACTGACAGGTTTCTATGTGCACTAAGTCTTCTAGATGTGAAGAAACACTGCCAGCAGTCAGCTTTTCATGCCTTTCAAAGCCATAGTGCAAAGTCTTGCTCTCAGTAAGTGTTAAGATTTCTATTTCCCGTAATTCATGCCCTTTCCAAAATTCTGGCATTAGTGAAATGTGGCAAAGAGCTTCACACATTAAAATAACCTCCTTCTGCTCCGTACCTGGTACCTGACAGCTTTGCTGAACACTCACTACATCAGAAAAGAGCAAATACTCCCTAGTTGTCAGCTTTGTGTGGTGACAAGTGTACAGACAGACCATAATTCTAACCCTCTGCTCAAGTCACCTCTCTCAGGACGAGGAACCCTAAGGCTTAGAGTTGGGTTTGCTGCTTTTTTCCCCTTTTTTGACTCCACTCCTTCCAGAGATGCCACTCCAGCCCTTCAGCCTTCTGTCACCTCTCTCTGAACCTTTTCAATTCTACCTTGCCCTTTTCTAGCATCACACAAAGAACTTAACTTAGAAGTGCACCAGTTGTTTTTAAAGTAGCATAAATGTGTTTTCTGCATCATCCCCTATTCCTCTCCCAATGTCTGAGTTCACCTTTCTTATAGGATGACCCCAAGATTTCTTCCACTTGTTCAGCAAAGCCCATGTCCAACATATGATCCACCTCATCCAAAACAACGTGCTTCACGCTGGACAGCTCCAGCTTGCTGTTCTGAATGTGATCCTTGATACGGCCAGGAGTTCCCACTAGAATATCGATGCCACTTTTAAGGAGATCAACTGAAAGACAGAGAAACAAGGACAGTGTCAGACTGCTATGAGACAGCATGATAAAAAGTTAGCAGTACACAGCAACACTTCTCATTTTAGAGGCAAAAAAACTGCTGCCCTTTAACCTCAAAATTAAGCACAATATTCAAAGGTAACAGACAGAGAAGTTAACTGCAGTCCTAGCTGCTCTGTCAGGAGTACCAGTCAAACCTCACTGAAGTTACAGAGAAATACACCAATTTCCAAGCAGCAATCAGCTGACATTAGAAACCTGCAGAGCTTTACAAGGAAACACTTCAGTCTTCCAGCTAAACTTTGTCATAGCCACCTCTGGAGACACACAGAGCCACAGACACATAAACAGTTCTCCCCTTTACCTAGACTAGTCCCAGTCTACATCCACACAAAAATACAATAAAGAAGAAATTAAGAGGATACTTCACAGAACCACAACCCATTCTTTTCCATAAAGATTTATTGGAACAAAAAGAATTCAACCCCGGCTGTGTGCTTCCTTTGAAAAACACACTATTTGAGTTTCTGACTGAGCTCAAAGTCTGAGGGGGAAAAAGCCCATTTTTATTTATGGAGTGCATTTGGAGAAAGTCAGCTCCAATCCATTAGCAATTCCTCAGCAGTTACTTACGCTGCTCTTTATATGGAGTTCCTCCATAAAAACAAGCAATTGACAGTTTCTTTGTGAGATTCTTGAAGTCTTTGGCTACCTGAGTGGCCAGTTCCCTGGTTGGAACAAGAACCAGCACCTGAAGGGAGAGAAAAACAGATGAAAATGCAGCTGTGCTTGGGAGAAGGTACAGGAGAGAAGAGTTTACTTTCTGTCAAACAGCTTGCACTCCCACCTTTATTCTACACTTGCTGCAGAGGTGCCCACAGCTTCCCACCATCCCAGCACTATGAACATTCCCTGCCACCTGGAGCCTGCACAAGGAGCCTCAGAGCCAGCAAGAGGGAACAAGGGAAAGCACTACACAATAACAAAGACAAGAACAACTTTTTTATGTTAGAGCCAGATAAAAGACACTTCAACAACATGACCAAGGGCAATGAAGGTGCAGCTCAGCATTTAAGGGTAGGACAATCACTAAATCTGGAGTAATAAGGTTTTAAAAGATACACACCATGACACACTCCAGCGATACACCATTCCTTTTCTCCACCAACCCTCCCTTCCTCCAGTATCTAACCCTCTCCCCAACATTTAAGAATGAATCAATAAAACCAAGAGCTGAATTAATCTCTTAAAATCTTTCAGCCAGTAAGAATTTAAAATTTATATTGTCTTTCAGTTAATAAAACAGAAGGATAAAGCAGGAAACAAATTTGCAAATTATATATAGTTCTGTAGTCTAATGATAAATATGTACCCTGCAATGCATGGGAACAAGTATCTGATCACTGGCATCTGGTTACCAATTCCATCTCTGGTAAACACCACTTGCATCTCTTGAGTATGCAGACATGAGAGAGGGGATAAAACCCCCAAATCCTTCAGTTATCACCATGGAATTTACAGTGAAAAACAACCTCAGCAAACAGAGCCAAGTCCAGGTGATTCAAACATCACCTCAGAAGAGGCAGGGGACTGAACCCCAAAGCTGCATCCTACCTGCCCAAGGACAGCAGCCAGGAAGTTCCTTAGACACTGTTGCAATGCCCTGACTGTTTGCCCAAACACAGTCATAGGGAATCCCAAACATAAAATGTGTCATTACTGTGATGCTGCAAAACTCTGTCACACTATCTCCTGATCTGAGCAAAGTATTCAGTATTACAAAAACCAGTAAAGGACAAAGAAGCCCCCAACAAAAAACCCCAAAACAACAGTAAAATCACTTTCAAAACCTGTCATACTCTAAGGTTTTGGTGTAAAGCCTTAAGTGTAAATTACTTTTGGTGCACGGCCTCTTCTCCCATCCTGTGAGACACCCTGAAGTTTTTCAATCAGTGGAAGAGCAAAGGAAAGGGTTTTCCCAGTTCCTGTTCGTGCTTGAGCGATGACATCTTTGCCATCATATATGGGCTGGAAAGTCTTCACTTGCACAGGGAACAGGTATTTTACACCTCGAGCTGTAAGATAATTGAAAGAGGTTTCACTAAAAGGTCAACTAACAATTAGAAGCCCTTGCATATAAATTGCATGAAGGGCACACCACCTCAAATCATGTACACAACAGAAATTGCAACTTAGAAGAAAACCATGTATCATTATGTTTTATTCCTACTCTAGATGAAAAGGTATTCCACTCACACGGTGAGTGTTGAGTATCCACAATGAAATACAGTCCTCTTTGTGATATACAGTTTAAGACAACAGGAGAGGAAGGAAAAAACTCAACACATTTTTTTCTTTATACAGCTCAAGATTTTGTGGTAGTTGGGTTTTGAAGGCAAGAAGGTGATGGAGTTTGTTTCAAAATATTCTAAAATATCAAAGAGATTTTGCACAGTGGAAGTGAAACAACCCATTCAAAAGAAACTTCAGAGCAAGGAAAACATAAAACAATAAGGTGAATTTTTTCCAACCAACAAGAATTGCACATCTACCCAACAGAGGGAACAAGAACCCTACAGCAATTACTTCCTCAACAAAACTAATCACAGAGATATATGGAAATGCTCAAACTATGAGAATAACCCTAGACAATCTGTTCACACAAGGCAAATAGTCTTCCTACACAAAACTCCATTAGGCTTGCCTAAGAAGCAATATTGTAGACAGCAGACATAGGAGCAGAAGTAAAGATATACAGAATGATGCTGATGAGAAATGTGTCTCTAGAATGTGTATCTAGGAATAACCACTCCATGAAGAATAGTCTCATCTTAAGGCACCTGAAATTGAACAAACCAGAAAACTTTTTTCTACTAGCAACAGCAGCTTCTCTGAATCCACAGTGACTGTTCATGTCATTCTCAGCATACAAATGTAACACAATTTAGGAGTATTTGCCCTTGGCTTATGCAGGTAACAGAGCGCATTCTGACCAAATGTTTACAGAAATGTCTTTTACCATGTGAACTAACCTGTGAGAAGTTTAACAGTGTTCTGTGAGAGAGGAAAATTAGAGAAAGCGCCTTCTTTTGCTTCTTCTGTCAGCTCCTAATAGGATAAAAAACAATCAGGAAAAAGACTTAGCAGTCCTCCAAGATGAGCATACAAACCCTACACAGTCACTCAATAAAAGCTGTGCATTTGCTTTACAACCAGATACCCTCTTTCTATTCAATGAATAAGAAAACCTTTTTGATATAGGCATTTGTACATACATGAATGGCAAGACACAAAATGGAAACTATTTGTTAAAAATCTTAATTGGAGTCCACTGAAACCAGGAGAAAATTGTTTTTCACAACAAAACATAATCTGGTGTCACAATGCACTGTGCAAAGCAGGATTTTCTTTTTAGAAAACACCTGTGTGGTACACCATGCAAAGAGTTTTGAACTTTACACATGAGTAAATACTTAAAACACAAAATTTGGCTTTTACTTCAGTGATCCAGTAGGCGACATCATTTCACCTGAGGTACAGAAAGCACTCTCCTGATTCATGTTCCCACCTTAAGACACAAAACTACTCAAAGAAATGCCCTACACAGGGCCCCCTGGCACGTTTGTGTGAGAAGTGGGAATTAATGACCATAACTGCGGCTTTCCATTACAGAACACTTTGCCAACACTTCTTCAAAGGTGCTGCCATGAGAGCGAAAATGCCAACACAGCACAAAGCAAGGCACGTTTCTGGGACGGTGCGTGCCTGTGCAGCAGGGAGAAACCTTTGTGCTGTGGGACACAAGCTGGGACACGAAGAGTAGCAAACACGGAAACTGCTCCCCGAGCCAGCCAGCTTCCCTGCAGGACCCGCTGCACTAAAACCTCGGCATTTACCGAGAGGGCAAAGCACGTGGAGAGCAGCTCCCACGTGTTGGTGCATGGGCCGCCCAGCTGCCCTCCCAGCCCTAGCCCGGGCGGGAACGAGGGATGCCGGGCAGGATGAGAGGCGGGATGCCCGGCATTCCCGATACCCAGGACCAAGTGCCCTCATCCAAGGCGGACAGCGGCAAAACGTGCCTACGGAAGGCACCTCGTGCTCCCACCCTGCCTCACAGCTCAAGTCTCCACACAGCGCGCAGTACGTGTTATTAAGCCCACTAATTACCAGCAAAACGTTAATCACCCAAGACAAAGGCTTTGCTGGCAGAGTATCCCTACCTCGGCGTCACTGTCCTGCTCCCCGGCAGCCCCGCTCTGGGCGGCTGGGGATGTCAGGCTGCCGCTCACAGCGGAGGAAGATTTCACCGCGTGCTGGGGCGGGTCGCTCTCTCCTACCAAACCGTTGCTCTTCTCCTTGACTTTCTTCGTCTTCTTGGGCACGGGGGGCTCGAGGTCGCCGTCCCCCAGCCCGCTCTCTTCGGGCTGCGCCTGCTCGGCCTCAGCCTTACCGCGCCGCTTCGCCTTCACCTGCCGCTTCACCTTCTTCTCCGGCGTCTCCTCCTGCTGTGGGACAGCCGCGGTCACACGGAGGGAAGCCCTTCCTGCCCCCTGCCCGCCCTCAGCCGGCTCTAAGCCCCCCAACTCCGTATAAAATGGCCGCACCCGCGGCCGCACGTGGCGCTCCCACCTTGACCTTCCTCCGGCGGCCGCGGCGCAGCGACTCTGCGGCGGCCGGCGCCTGCGGCTCGGCGGGGCTGTGCTCGGGCTCGGCGGTGGGCATGGCTGCTGGCTGCTCTCCGGCAAGCTGCGCGGCGGCCACGTTGCTACCACTGCCGGGGCCGGTCTCGGCGCGGCGGCCCCAAGACAAGCGCCCCGCCCCGGCGCGCAGGAAGTGAGGCGAGTGAGCCGGCCCCCGGGGCAGCGCCGCCGCCAGCAGCACCAGCGGGCCCGCCCCGGCGCCGCACAGCCAGCCCAGCCGCCGCCCGCCGCCGCTGGCCGGGGCCGCCGCCGCCCGCGCCGCGGGGAGCCCGAGCCGCGCCGCCCGTCCCCACACGGCCCCCATGCGGCCGCCGCGCCCGGACCGCCCCGGACCACCCCTTCCGCCCGCCGCCCCCTTCCGTCAGCTCCTCCGCTGCCGGCAGCTCCTCACGGGCCTCGCCTCGTGGTCCGCTCGACAGAACTCCTTTCAGGGCCCTCACCTCATGGGGCTCCCCTCGTTCCCACAAAACCGGGCTCGTTCTCCAAGTGCAGCAAGCCAATAATGACACACTCGGCTGAGACCTTACTGATTTCAGAGCTGCGCAAGCCCGGTGCTCGGGGGCGTTGCACAAGTGTAGCACCACCATCGGGCTTCTGGCGCCATCATTCATCATGGAAATTCAGGGGTAGGAACTGCCCAGCACAGCCCCTCTGTAAGGATTTCCATACAAGTCAGTAATCCGAGCTAACATATCCACATGCTCAGGAGAAGGGTCTTGACGCCCCTAGGTAGGCATCTTTCTGACCCATAGCTGTGATTTTTAGTTATAACATGTAGTTCACCCGTGGGATTCATGGACCTCGAGTAGTTTGCCAACCCAATAATGTATAGACAGACATACATCAACACACTGATTTACTTCATCCTTAAGGCTTGTTAGCTCCAGGATGTCCTTGAGTAAGGGCTGCTGCTACCTGTTCCACTGATCAGGCTTGCAAATACACAAAAATCTTACATTGAAGAAGACCTTACAACCTATGATAATCTTGACATATTCCACATTTTCCAACACCCTCATGGGGTTATGGGTCTCCCTCACAGCTCTCGCTCCTCAGGGTTCCTCCTCAGGAGGGTTCCCCTGATGCTTTGGGAAACTGTCTTTCCTACCCCCATTTTATAAGGAGTCACAATTTGGAACAGAAACTCAATACTAGTAAATTTTAGGGAAAGAAGAGCTTCATTACAAATCCACAAAATAAAAACCAAACAGATTTATTTTTCTTTAAAGGGCTCCTGCTGCCACACTCCCCAATCTGCACCTTCCCACATCTCCACCTGCGAAATACTGCTTCAAATACATGACAACAAAATATGAAGTTGTAAAACAATATTTAGTTTTATCAGAAAATTTACAGGTTTGAGCAGCAATTCAGATCTATATATTATACAGTGAACCAGGCTACAGTTTTGAATGCAACAGACATATTATGGAAAGATTCAAAGAACAATATGAGAAAGAAAAGAAACAATTAATTTTTTCTTGCAGGTTTTTTGGAGTTTTTTTCTTTGCACTTTTTTAGATGAACAGAACCTTGTTTATGAGCAAAGCAGTACTGACAAGAAAAAAGAATCTCAATGAAGTATTTTCTCCAATGGTACAAACACACAGAAACAGCCTAGTGTAACGTAATATAAAATACTTCAGTCCCATTTTTTTCTCACTTCTGGATTGTTGCAGTTAATGTTCAAACGCTCTGCTGAAACTTCGTTTCTGGCCTCTGCTCCTGAATCTGTTTCTACCAGAGCCACCACGCCGACCGTTCCTGGAGCTTGAGAAGCTTCGGCCATTTCCTCCACCACTCCCTCCTCCTCCTCCTCCTCCTCCTCGTATGGATTCTACCAACTCTGGTAACTCAGTCGCCACACACAAACGCCAATGTTTTGAATCTTCCCACTTTGCCTATTGGAATCAAGTCAGACATAGCAAGTTAAATTCTAGGAATACAAATACAGGGTATGTAATAATTATTAGATTTGCTCAACTGAAAAGATAAAGTCGTGAGCTGATGTATGGGATTCAAGCTTCTAACTGAAGGGATCAATAATTTTGGCACGGCTGTGCTAATGGCTACCAAGCAAAAATCTGAATCCACTTTACCGTGGAGACAATTCTAGGTGAAAATGGGAGGCAGGAAATAAGAGTGAAGGGGAAGAAAGCTTGCTGCCTTACGAAGATGAATCCAGCACCACTTTTCTCAGTGCAAAAGTTTCAAGTTATAGACTGTTGGTCACAGGGGAATGCCTTAGAAAAGAAACACTGTGAGCTTGTTCTGTTCTTCAGTTCCTTCCAAGCCCTTCCTTTTGCCACTAGGAAAGGCAAGATAAAGGCTACGTAATGTTTTCAGTCTAACCCAGTCCAGCCCATTTCATCTTCAGCCTGCTGTACCCAGAATTTGCAATGAACGTACCTCTATTTCTTTTTGGTCTGCCACGGGAACGTCAAAGCACACACCCTAAAAAGAACAAATAATTTTAATGCATACAAGGTAAGCGTTTTAAATGACTGCAACTGAAAACAACAGAGCCCACGAATCTACACCTGGGCAGGCAGGCACTATCAGAACTAACTGTCCTAAGAAATTCCGTTTTGTCATTAAGGCAGAGTTGACACACTTCATACCTTTGACCTGTTCTGCTATCCCCATAGCCATGCATTATCCTACCTCCTGAGCATGTCAGCAGAGCCCTAAGCACTAAAAAAACAGATTCAGGCCCATCATCAACAGTGCCTGGAATGGAGAAAAAGACCACATAGCTCCCCTGACAATTGCTAAGAAAAGGCTGCCATCAGAAGAGCCCAGTATCAGAGAAACAAAACAAAAACTTACCATTTTTCCCTTGAGGAAACACATTCTGTTCACCTTCCGATCAACATCATCACCCAACACTTCTCGCAGTCTTCGCCAGGCGTAGCTCATGTTGTTTATTTCTTCAGAGCAGCGTAGTATCATTGTAACAAATCCCTAAAAAGAAATGGGGCATGTTCCATTGGGGCAAAGAAATAAGCTTCAGCACGTGCATCAGACAGGAGAAACCTGCCAATTTACAGTTTATTAATTAAATCTTCAAGTAGGTACTGTTACAGGGCACCGTATTGTTGCTTTTAACAAAATCAATATTTTCTAGTGGCTTAAGTACAGTTCTCCAACAAAATGGTCAGGAGACAAATAATTCTCTATTCAGACAACACAGAGGTGTGATGTTTCCTTCCAGTTTCAAGATGAGCATTAAGCCATGCCCCCTTGCTTACCACATCCGAGTTCAGCAGTGAGCGCTGTTCAATGGAAGTAGCACCCGAAATATGGGCCAGAGCTGCAGCCAGAGCATTAACTGGTCCCTTTTCTTTTATTAGCAACTGAGCAGATTCTCTGAAATACTCAATAGCAGTCTGAGGAACAGAATCCAGGCACCTAAGTAGTTAAAGCCAAAAAAATTAGCAATTTATACACCAGTAGGCTTTGGAATAGAGAGAAAAACATACAGTAGTCCAAGATTTCAACATTGCTCAGAAAGTTCAAAGAGACAGTAAAGAATAATTCAAACAACCCTTCTGAACTAGGAAGGCAGGAAGATACATGAGAGCTTGAGTCCCCAGACACACCTCATGGCGTCTTTGCTGGAAGCCTTTATTATGTCTGTTGCAGTAGGAACACCAACACGCTTGAATGTAATGCCCTAAAATTTAAAAGCCAAAAGACAAATAAAAAATGCAGACCATAAATAATTCAGATTTAAAGAAACAGTATTGAACTCCACTACAACAAGCATTTAAGTCTGTCATTTTTCTTCTTATTTTCACCTTTAAATTTCCAATTTTTCCTAGTGAAAATTGTAATGTTAAGCTTACAGGAAAATGGGTAATGCTTGGGAGGCTTTTATGTACCAGTTCAGTCTAAATGATTCAGTGACCTTAGACTGAAAACGGAAACCAGTTTGGTACATTTCTGGGGAAAACAGAGTCCTACAAATTCTAAATTACTACTTTTAGTCTGATAGATTTGGGCTCAAGTACAAATTACAGAGCCTTAGTCTAAATGTAACACTGCTTTACTTGCCAGGAACAAACCATCTCATCACAACCACATACTTAATTGTTGAGGAAACTACCATATGGAACACTGCACAAGGTGCAAAAATGCAAGTAACAGTTCTCGGGAAAGCTGCAGATATGCACATCACTGATCAGATGATAACCAGGGTGAACACTACACTGAAATACTGTGAGTTTTCTCTCATTTCCACAAGGACAACCTTACTGGCATTTGCTGAACAAGTGTGGGTGTTAGAATCTGCAGTGCTTTCCCTGCTCCACAGTAACTGGCGCTGTACCCACCCTCCTCAAGGTACCCAAAGCTCCTCTGGATGCTTTACACAAATTAGAGTCTTGCAATTAGAAGAAAACTGTACTTTACCGCTTTTTGTTCCACGTGTCTTAACTGATATTCCTCCTTTCGCTGATAGAAACAGATACAGATCCCAGTCCGCCCAGCCCGACCTGTGCGCCCGGAGCGATGGATATAGGACTCCACATCCTTCAGAAACAGAGGGCCTCATGAGTTACCTAATTCATTCTAATTCCATCAATTCACTGCATCCACGGAACTTGGAGAAGCCATTACAGTTAAGGCTGAACAATGCACAGTAACTGCCCCACAGAATTAAATTAGAAAACATCGTTTCACTAATACCGACCAAATATGCTTTTCTACCATCATCTAAAAATCATGGCTTGAAAACCAGAGCCATGAGCATGAATCAACTTTTTTTTATGCATCACCACACATTTGGAGTGTGTATACCTCTACAACACCATTCACTCTCCTGCACATCCACTTGGGCATGGTTACTGCAGCATTAATTACCTTGTTTCTTTTAAACCCTCATTTCAGCCAATGTTCTCACAGTTGTGGTCCATACCTCATGTTCACCCCCAATTAAGAGAATCATTCCCTCTGCTGCTCCCAGCCTTGCCATCACCACACCCAGCTTCCAAGGGAAGGCTTTGAACAACCTCATAAGAAAACATTTTAAGGAAATAATCTTTCAACATACTAGGGACTGACACACTCCCAAAAAATCCTCTAAGAAACTACTTTTACGTATCTGGATGTTTCTCTCCCTTAAGCACAACGCTGATGAACTCTGTGTGGTCAACACCATCAGCTGATAGCGTACACTACTTGAAAACAGGACTACAAACTATTACAAGATATCCAACATAACAGTCTCCTACCTTTGGTGGTGAGCTTTGTACAACCAGGTCAACTTCTGGGATATCTAAACCACGGGCAGCTACATTGGTTGCAACCAGAACTTTAAATGAACCATTTCTAAAACCCTTCAGTGTGATCTCTCTTTGCTTCTGAGGAATGTCACCATGCAATGACTGGCAATCCTGAAAAACAGTATTATTTTAGAACCATACCAAAATCCAAGAGTGCTCCACTTTATGGTCAGTTTTGGGTACAACATCTTGGTATTTGATAGGTACTGTGTGGCAAGATACAGAAGAATGGAATTACCCAAGTTTATATTTCAGGTGTCTTACAATATGTACTCAGAAATTCTTATTCATATGCCTCAAAGGCCTTTAACAATGGCAGGAAAAGAGAACTGCAGTGTGTGTCTCAACTCTACATCTAATTACTGTAACACATGAAAACTCTGCCCCCTAATTTGCCATCCACACCATCTATGCAATGCTTGGCTGTTTCAAAATAATAATCCACAATATTTGTTTAGTGTCCACGAGAAAGAGTAAAATCCTACCTGACCACACACAAAAGCCTGCCCTGTGTACTTCAAAACACTTTCTTTAACTCAGCATAGGTCTGGTATCAACATAGGGTTGATACATATCTGACAGGTTTTGTTACATGATAAAATACCTGTTTGATTGAAGCATTCAGAGCCAGCTCATTTGCCTCCTTTTTGGTCTCACAGAAGACAATGGTCCTCCCGTGGCTGCCACTGTAGACCTGAATGACATCTCCAATAACTGCAGCTCTCTGAGACCAGTGACACTCTATTGCCAAATGCTATGGAAAAAAATTCCAGTGATTGGCTCATGCCAAGTTAAGGTTTTTTTAAAATACATTTGGAACTGTTAAATACAGAAGTAGTAAACAGTTATAAAGTTTCCTGATGGGGAAAATATGCTAACTCACAATCCTGGAACATACAAAATCCATAAGGCTGTTATTTATTCCCACCACAATTAGTCTAATGTTCAGCAAAATAATCCCAGTAAGAGAAAAATCAGGCCTTTAGCATATATGTATTATATTCCTTGCTATGGTATTCACTGCACAGCAAGCAAAGGCCTACTGAGGTGAGACACTACAGGAAGTTTGAAAAAAAGTATTTGTATACACAATACCAGAAGCCAGTCAGGATGTCCATGGAGAACTAAAAGCAGCAGGCTGATGTTAATGTGGGCCTTTTGCTTACAACTTGGATAAATTCAGGTGCTGCTTTTCTCAGAAAACCCATAAAACTGACCAGAAAATCCTCTCCCTACCTGTGATATGAGAAGAGACCCTAAACCCAAAACCAGCTTGACTAAATGTAACGTGCTTTATTACTTAGAAAAAAATTCCCAACACTGTGATAATGCACCTTAGGAAGAGCTGACCTTTTGTAGCATTAAAAAAAGGGGGAAAAGCCTGTAAACTTTTCACATGAGATTACTCACTTCTACTGTTGTGGCAGCCTTCTGAGTTCTTTTTCCAATAAGGTCAACCTGCTCATACCTAGACTTCATGTATTTCTTAGCCACATCATACACCCAGTGTGGGCAAGTTGCAGAAAACAGCAGGGTCTGGGGATTGTCTTCAGAATCTTAACGAAGAAAAACAAAACAATGCTTCACAAACTTCACACATTTCACCTAACAGATACACACAAGTTGAGATGGGTGATTAAAAATGGGGTTAAATATCAGTAGCTAATGTAAAGAAGCCAATTGAGCTTTTAATATTTATGCATTACTGACACCTGGAGCAAAAAATATTCTAGAAGGTCTAAATAATTTCAAGATTATGAAGAAATTACTAAGACAAAATACCCAGTCTGTTTTCAGGCAGTAAAAAAGGTAAAAGGCTATTTCTTTTTAATTTGAAGAAGTCCAAGCACAGTTAAAAGGCAGGCACTAAAGAGTTATTTACACACCCCTAGGTACTGGACTTCAAGCTTTGCTAAGGTTCTGTGAATGATTCCCACATATTCACAATATATATAATATTCAGTCATTACTAAACAAAGTCACCTTATACCTGAATTTTAGCAAACTAAATTATTACTAGTATTTCTTACTATTTGTTTAAATAATGAGATTACCCTTCTTGTATGCAACTCGCAGAATGTCTTCCACTTGCTCAGCAAATCCCATGTCCAGCATCTGGTCAACTTCATCAAGTACAACATGTTTCACCTTGGTAAGGTCCAGCTTGCCATTCTGCAGGTGGTCTTTGATTCGACCAGGTGTCCCAACCAAAATGTCAATGCCACTTCTCATGAGGTCAACTGGTAAACAGGGAAGAGAGAGCAGTGAACTAGGGAGCACTCTCTACAGCAGTAACACATGGTAATAACAAAAACAGCTTCTTAAAACATTCCTAAGTACTCTCCTTACAAAAGTGAGAATGGATGATGAACTGGAAGAGAAAATCTGGGATAAAAAGGTAAGGCAAAAAATCTACTGCTCTTCCTGGAGGAAAAAAACCCAAACAAACAAACAAAAAAAACCCTTACCTTCCTTCCCTCTCCCTGTGATTTAAAGTACCAAGGATGAGCTTCTTTTAATACTCTTTAAAAAGTCACCTCTTCCCAAATTATCTACTTTAACTGAAAAATTTAAATTATTTATTTATTTAACTCTCCAAATCACTGAAATCAACTCCTTTCTGAGGTTCTGCAGTCAAAAAAAACCAATCTCTAATGTCTCAGGATGTATCACAATGAAAGAGCTCATTCTCATTCCTTGTTTACAACCACCAAGACAGTAAATTATGCTGTCACAACCATTTCTTCTCCACTTTACAAATCCTCTGTATATATTCCTTACTGTTGTATTCCTCTGGGGAATGGATTTACCCCAGACCCCTGTAACATGTTACCATTTAGTTTGACCCTTTCTTCCCCTTTGACCCAATTGGCTAAGTTCCAGTTATCTTTCCCTGGCAGGGGCTAAAAAGCCCCTGCTCTTCCTGGTTCGCTCTCTTACCTCTTCTCCCTTCCCTCTTACCACTTCTCTCTTACCTCCCACCTCCTACCATCTCTGGCCCCCTGAGTTCCCTGGGAGAATAAACATCTTGGAACATCTCATAGTAAGAGCCTCTTTAATCCTTTATCCTATTCCTAATACACACCTCCCTTAAAGCCCTTAAAGTAACCGAGCTAGCAAAAGAACCCCCTAAAAGAGGCAGAGTACAGTGTATGTAATACCTTACCACATGAAAAACCACATACCCAATCACAGCTGTAATTCTAAGCCTTTTTAAAGAAAATGGATTTACAAGAACCTAAAGCCAGATAAGAGTTACACACACAGCATACACTGTTTCACTTTAATTTAAGGTACATGAGTAGATAAGTCACACCATGAATATAACTGAGAGCCACAGCTATTTATGTCCGTAAGAAGATATATTTTGAACTGAATTTCCCGTGAATAGTCTCCAGCTCTTGAGCTCTAAGTGTGTGTTTGGAAAGACTCAACTGCATTTGTTAAATATGGTAGTCAATCAATATTTCAATTTTTAGTCCTAGGAGTCATTTACCTTGACCATTATAAGGAGTTCCTCCATAAAAACAAGCTACTGTCAGCTTCCTTGTGATGTCCTTGAAATCTTTGGCAACCTGATTTGCCAGCTCTCTTGTCGGACAAAGAACTAGAACCTGCACAGAAAAAAGACAGAACAGATGTTTTCTCAGCATGGCTTCTGCCAAGAAACCACTAGACTTCTGATCATTAATTTAGACCTGCCCCTTTGTAAAATTAAAAAAAAAAATCCGTTCTAAATAATTATCTAAGCAAAGGCTGGAGAAACACACTGCTCAGGTCTCTTGTTACATCATTAAACTCCTTCAACATATAATCATTTAGGACAGGCTAACTTATTTTTAAACAGGACAGGAGAGACTTAAATCTTATTTAACTTTAGCTGCTGAACAGACCAGCTACAAGTCGTCTTCTACACGTGCATACACCATTTGAATACAAGACTGAAGGATGTGGGTAACAAAGGTTTTTGCACGTGCTCAGTACTGCTTCACAGTCCTGTGCGAAGGTGTCAGGAAGAGCTATCAGCTGTCTCTCAACTTCCCTGTGGCTCAGGGAAACATATGTTCAGCCTGCAGAGCTGCTGTGCTAATCCATATCCCCGCTGAGGCAACCAAGGAACCATCCTCTCTTCCAATATGCAGCCCTCCCTGCAGGCAGGTAACTAATTGCATGTAAAACGTGATTGAAGCACTGCTCTCCAACCTGCTATCAGTCATTTCACAAAAGGAACCTGAACATCTTTATCCTCTTTCAACATGAAAACCTGCTACCAAAAAGCAAGCAGTAGTGTATTATGGTGGAGTGAGATCTGGAATCTTTTATAAGGCTTAGGGCTCCTTGAAGAAAGCTCTTCCTTCTCCAAAAGACTGTGCCAAATCTAGAGACAGTGTCTCAGTCAGCCAAGCAATATGATGGGCACAGGCATTCAAAACTGCTAGTACTAGTTTTGGAAGGCACTTCAGGTAATCTGTGAGATGCTGACAAGATGAAACAAACTGACAAAAATTACTAATGAGGACAGGCTCAGCTTTGGCCTGTCTAGTTTTTTTGGAGGCATTGTAAGAATTCAGTGAAAAACCACACATGGTATTCCTTAGGAGAATGAAGACAGCTCATAATCTATCTGCACTCTCTGGAGCAGAAGCTTCACCATTTGGTGGTGTTCCTAGTGAAAACTAAATCTATTTTTAAAACCTCCCACTGTTTACATGTTTTAGAAGGAAACGTGTTTGAGTAGACAGGTTTTATCAAGCTGTCAAGTTACAATTAGTAACTTATCTGTTAGCAATTTAGGAGAAAAACAAGCATCCAATAGCCACTTGCCCTGAACTGGTAACCTGACTGAGCAAAATTAAATAGGAACACACTTGACCACCAGTAGTTTTGGTCTCCCTGTGGCAGAAAAAGGAACTGACAAGTGGACAGAGCTGTTGTGCTCTTCACTCTTCATCAGAGGCTGGGAGGCAGCACAGGATGCAGTCAAAGCCCAGTGAACACAGCTTTCAAATCACCTTTAATGTGGGTTAGCTCACCCCTGCACACACCTGAACAGCTTCTCCAGCAGCTGAAAAACCTCAATCATTTAGATGTAAGACAAAGCAAAATCACCATTCTAGCCAGGCACAGTTACCTTTGGTGGACGGCCTCTTCTTCTTTCCTGTGACTCTCCCTGAAGCTTTTCAATTAAGGGAATAGCAAAAGAGAAAGTTTTCCCTGTTCCAGTTCGTGCCTGAGCAATGACATCTTTGCCAGAATACACTGGGTTGAAGGTCTTCACTTGCACAGGGAACAGGTACGTCACTCCTCGAGCTGTGACAATTTCAAGAGATTTCCTTAATATGGTAATTTTACAAGTGTTCTTTCATACTCTTCAGTGGGAATTATTCCAAGAAAAACTTCCATCAACTCTAAAGTCAGGACTGTATCACCTCCACTGATGTATTTGATCAGATGAGTCATCTGCAAAGAGTGCCCTGGGACTGTCAATTTTACTCTCCCACTTCACAGCACCAGACACAGTGCTAGCTAGGACAGAGGAAGTTATCAGCCTTTATGAAAGACTGTCAGTACTGTGCCTTGATTTATGCAATACCCCTCATCTATCCATGACAATCTCTTCCTTTCAAATAATACCTATCTCAAAACCCCTTATGTTTTTCTTTTAATTTGTACTAATTCAGGTATAAACAAACAAAGATACTAAATATAATTGATTTTCCTTTATGCACACTAAAATAACTTTTAACTGAAAATTTCTCACACATCATTTTTCTTTTCCTTGGCTCATGCCATTTAGAATTTTGCTGCAAAGGTTGAACTGGACAACACTGCAAAGAGGAAAGTCTGTGTTCAAAGGTGTATTTAGAGCAGGCAGTGTCTTCTGCACAGCACCCATGCTTGTATAGACACAAGCAGAGCACATCCCAAAGCTTATTGCTCCAAGGTGTGGAGCATAAAAACACCACAGAGATCACTGACATTCTGTGGTCACACCTTGCCAAGAAACTTACCTTGAAGAAGCTGGACAGTTTCTTTGGAAATAGAAAAATTGGAGAAAGCACCCTCTTTCTGTTCTCCAGTCAACTCCTGTCGGGTAAACAATAACTCAGGTAAGATTCCACGTGACTGTCACATGACTGTCAGTAAATTCAAGGTAATTCAAGTAAATTCAGCACACACACTGGTGTCATACTCTGCAGGGACAGTGTCACAGCTGCAGCTACAGAGCCTTCTTTGTTTTACCATCATATTCAAACTTGGACAAAGTTAGCAAAAGTCATCTGTAGGTTAAGGCTGTTCCATATCTAACAGCACAGTAAATACAGAACACTCAAACCAACACTGAAAACTCTTAATTAGAATCATAGAATGTCATGAGTTGGTAGGGACCCACAAGGATCACCAAGTCCAACTCCTGGCTCTGTACAGGACAACCCCAAAAATCACATACACCTCATGATGCTGAATCACATTAAAGCTGCATCTCAGTGCAACTTC
Organism: Cyanoderma ruficeps; assembly: GCA_008694505.1. Lineage (NCBI taxonomy): Eukaryota > Metazoa > Chordata > Aves > Passeriformes > Timaliidae > Cyanoderma > Cyanoderma ruficeps. The sequence goes on along the minus strand of VZDJ01000146.1, from coordinate 1,517,729 downwards.
TCTGTCCAGCAACAGCTACCACAGCACCAGACTGCTGAAGTGAAGAAACCATGATGCACGGATCCAGCACTTCAGCACTTTCATCATTCAAAATTCTTGCAAATTGTCGGCAGACTGAACAATTCAAGAACTTTAAATCTCGAAAATTTACAGCACTTTTGAATGATTTGGAAGGGGTGAAAAGGGGATACAACCCCTTCTAAATGTGGCTGTGTTACAATGCAGGAGTTAGAAGCTATAACACATCACTATAACTAAAACCAGTCATTAGCTTTACCTGATCCTGGTCGCTCTCACTTTCGCTCTCACTTGACGATTCACTAGAACTACTGTGTCGGCTTCTGCGGGAGGATTTGCTGCTTAAGGAGGACACTCTCGATCTCTCCACGCTTTCCTCCTTCGTATGACCGTTCTGTTTACTGACACTCTTTGATTTCTTGGGTTTCGGGGCATAGCGCTCCTCATCCGATTCCTCGCTTTCATCTGTCTGAGTCTTTCCCCTCTGAAACTTGTCCCGGCGTTTAGATTTCTTCTCCTTTTTCTCCTTCTGGCAAGGCACAGAGCAAATGAAAATACACGCTCGTGGATCCAAGCGACACGGAACAGAGAAGAGGGCGGAGAACAGTTAAAGCTTGAAGCGCACGTTCTAGTTTACTGACGGGGGCGGTGGCTGACACAAGGCAACAGATCCCTGCCGGCCGCCGCCGCTCAGGAGACACGTTACCGACCACGAGACAACCGGGCCTCCGTTCTCGGGGCTCTCCCCCGCTCCGAGTGCCGGGGAAAGCGCTTCCCGGGCTCCCGGCCGGCTCCGGCAGGCCCGGCACGTCCGGCGGGGCCGCCCCGACAGGCGGCGAGGCCGCGGCCCGGCCTGCCCGCGCACGTGGCCGCCCGGTCCGGGCCGCCCCGCGGCCACGCCGCGCACACCTCGCCCGGCCCGCGCCACCGGCGGTGCGGGCGGCCGCGATCCGAGGCCGGACTCGCCGGGCGCCAGCCCCAGCGTGCGGGCGCGGCCAGGCCGTACCCGGAGCCCTTCCCTGGTACCTTGTGCCGGCGGCGGCCGCTCTCCGGGCCCGCCTCGGTGTCCATGGAGCAGTCAGAGCCCGACTCGGCCCCGCTGCTGGTGCTGCACCGGGTGGCCTCGGGCATCTCCGCTCGCCGCCGCCGCTCCGCCACGCCGCGCTCCGCACCAGCCGCGCGCCCGCCGCGCGTCACGCTCCGAGCGGCCGAGGCTCCCGGCAGCCAATGGACGGCGGATCCGGCGGCCCGGAGGTGGGATCATGACGTCACATATCCAATCGGCTGTGGCCGTCGGCGTGAGACCACAACTCCCGGCGTGCCCCGGGGGACAACGTGAGGACTGCAAGTCCCGGCGCACCCCACGCGCGCCGGACGCTGTGAGGGGGCGGCCGCCATGACGGGTCCGCCATGAGGGCTCGGCTGGTCCTGCTGCCCCGGCCAGGGCCCTGCCCGCCGCTGTTACCAGGGCGCCTTCCCCCGAACAAATCGCCCGTAGCTTTACAAGCTGATGGCTTTAGCCTCCATAACTACCGCAGAGAAGTGTTAAGTAGTGAAAAGTCCAAAGTAGTAAAGGGCAGTGTGACCAAATGATTTAAGATTTAAAAACTACAACCCTGTGGTGATTGGCAGCGCATGAGCTCGGCACAATCTTGCTTGTAGCTACAGGGATAAATCGAGAAGAAGAAGTCAAAATTAGCCTTAGGAAGTAAAATCTGTGAAGCAATCCTCACAGGTGCCAGGATGTCGATTCCTTATGGAATGGGAAGGTCAGGATCAGAGCAGGGTCTCTCCCAAAGCAATGGCACTGGCCCTGCCTGTTGTCTCCTGCCACCAGCACGTTTTCATTTGCAAAGACCAAACCCTGCTTGACAGATACAAACACACCAAGTAGACAGAGCATCCTGAGAGAGCTGCAGGACACAGTCAGAGAACCTTGGGGTTGAAGGAATTTTTGTAGTAACCGGGTGTGTGTCTAGGTAATTTGCTTTGTTTTCTAGCAGGGAAGGTGAAGCATGCGCTAATTTCTGTGACGCTAGTAGTAAAGACTTTCCAGAGTTACAGTGTAAAACAGCCCTGTCCAACTGCAGTTCCTGTTAGAGCGACACAAACCCTCTCCAGATCAGTGGTGTGGTCTGAATGAAGAACGCCAGTTCTCACTTTTATTATCACAAGGACACACAAAAAATAATTACAGATGAGTGCACACAAAATGAACATTGTTATTTCTCCAAGCACTACTGTCAAAAGTTTTAACTAACAGCTTTGATTTAGAGNAAAAAAAAAAGGTGTGATTTTAACATAGGTTCTTGCCCATTTAGTTAAGTTTTGGAGGTCTCCATGTACAACTGTATAAAAGATTGTTTCATACCAATTTATTTTCCATTAAGGGATTTTCAGATGTAATTACAGGCAAAACATACACTGTGAAAATTCAGGTGATACACACATTCTGTCTGTTGTTGGCAAGTCAAATGGTATTTTCTGCTTTAAATTTCTGCTGGATCTCTATTTATGTGCAGCTGGAGAATCTGTGACAATATCTAATGTGATATGGAGAGATCTGTGTGAGCTGAACCTGCCTGCTAACAGGAGCTTATCAAACACTGTGTATCAACATTTCTGTCCTTGGTCCTCTCTACCTGCAGGACAGAGCTCGTACTGTTTTCTTGTCTTATGAAAACAAATCCAAAATTTAGACAGCAGCAATTTAGGGAGAGTGTTCATGTAAAAAAACTTAGCAGAACTATATAGTTTGAATATTTCTGGATCATAACACTGCATTTTAAGAAAAAAATAAGCATTTTGTTGTTGGGGAAGGGGTTTGTGATTTACTGCAACTTTTCTGCCTACATCTGATGGTCAATTTGAAGATAAAGCATCCAACTTAGTGTCATGTGTTTTCTTACCTTGGGGAGTCAATTCCAGTGTCTCCTGTAGTGCTGTGGTTTTCTGTCCCTTCTGAGAGTTTCTGTTCTGGGATCACAGGACATGTATTTTTTAAAAACAGCCCTTTTTTTCCTGGAGGGTTTCTCACTCCTTTAATCTGTGAGCCCAAAGCACAGTGTGCTGCTCCTTCACCCACCTCCCAGGTGAAGTTCTGCAAAGTGCCAGAGCAGAGTCAGCCTTGGCAGAAATCTGCCACAGCTGAGCCCTTCCCACATTCAGTGAGGCCAGTTTCTTCATCCTTTCTGTGACCTTTCAGAAGAACCTGACTGCACAACCAGCATTCTTCAGTGCAGTCTGGTTTTGGATGCTCCTTTGAGCCTTCTGTGGATTCTGCGAGGCTGGCACTTCCCTTCTATCCGTGCTCTCCGGAGTCACGTTTAATTACAGTTGTGTGGTGCTGGGCAGGGCGAGCACTAACCTTACAGGCTTTTAGGGACACAGCTGCACTCCAGTCTCGTGTGTCTGAAAAGGCAGGGCCAGGGGGCAGGTATTCAGAGTTCTCATCCAGATGTGACCAGTTACAGTGTCACCATCATGTCCCTTTCGGTACAGAAGGTGGAAGTTATCAGTAAATCCTTCACTTTCCAGCTCCATTGATCCAGGATGGCCGGCACAGTCATAGTTAAATAGAAGTTCATTCTTTTTGTCAGTCTTTGGTCTGTGTTTCACACTATTTTTGGGGCCAGATTAACGCTGGCCGTGTAATTTGAAAGATGGACATTTGGAAATTCACTGGCTGTTCGGTCTAGCAGCTCACATACAGTGTCAGCTGTGCATCTGCAATGCTCATCTTTCGGGTAGAATGGAAATTTTGCATCTTCTTTGCACACACCATTATCTTCAATGTAGGAGCAAGGGGATTTTTTTTTAAACTGTTTTTTATAGACATGTTCTTCAGAAATATTACTCTCCAGGAAGTATTTACTTCTGTTACCTATTTGCAGATTATTTGCAGATTACTTACTTATCTATTTGCCTTGTGGATAACTACCATTTTCACTTAAACTGTCTTTCTTTAATTGAAAGCCAGACCTATTAGCATGAAGTAGATTGTTTTGCTTAGCTTTGTCAGCCTCACTTTCTGCATCCAGCCATTCAGTTTCACAGCCCGGGTGTCCCGAGGAGGCCAAGGGCTGTGGCCTTTGGAAAGCCCTTCCTGGCTTTTGAGTCTGGCACTTCAGCTGACTGGTAACTGCACCTCGGGATCCTCTTGTGTGAAAGCTGCGAGGTCTCCATGGCAGACCCTGAAAAGGATTCTTAATCTGCTTCTTATAGATCACATGGGATTCCACTGCTACATCAGGAGGCTCTTGGTTTTTGATGGGCAGTGAAAAGTTCTCTTCCGGTTTCACGTTTTGGGACGTTAGCTTCTGTAGGTGAGATTTCCTGCTGCTCCTGCTAATCTGCTTTTCTTTCTCTGATTTGGTTTTCCTGGTGTGTTTTGCTCTTTTACTTGGTGCCTTTTGAACACAATCCTTTGAAAGATGGTTTTGCCTGACTGTTGGCACCTCAGCTGAGGTACCATTACTGATGTATTTTTTCTCTTCACTGATACATTTTTTCTGCTCCTCAAACTTCTGCATTAATATTGTGTGTTTAATCAAATTATCAACTGTAAGAGTAGGGTTAATACGCTTGATGATTTCATGTTCAATGTGACGTGGAATATTGTCTAGGTCATCTTCGTCCCTGACTGGCCACTCCTGGGGAGGAAACTGGGCTGAAAAAGTGGAGTACTCCTTCTTGTGTTTCTCTTTTGTAGAACCACTTCTCCAGAAAAGGCCAAGGCCAAACATTTTGCTTTTCAGCTTTGCTTTCACAGATGTCAGGGATCTGATGGTGTTCCAGGAGTGGTTCTCAGCAGATGCAGAAATGCCTTGAGTTCGAACTGGCTTCAATTCACTGCAGCCTCTCTTTCCCTCTCCATTAGATTCATGGCTCATTACCTGCCAGTGCCTTTGTTCACAGAGCATGTTTTGGTCAGGGGAACAGTGGCAGGGTCTGTAACGGGACACTGTAGGAATGCTTTCTTTCACTAGGTCTGCACAGGGCTTAATGTTTACCAGGTAAGTCATGGAAGGTGATGAGCAGCAACAACTGTCCTCCAGCAGGATCCTTCTGCTGTCTTCTATGGCATCATTTGTGATAAAGTATGTGTTGGGAGTCACAATGAAATATCCTTCTCCTGTATGATAGATTTTTCTTTCCTTAATTAGCGTGCCAAGGATATTATATAATATATCGTGGGAGGGCACTGCAATGCCTACAACAAAGAGAAAGAGACTTCAAATCAGAAATAAGTTTTCAAATAAAATGGGTGCTGGCCAAAAGATCTCTCTCATACAACAGCCCTGGAATCAACTGAAAATGAAAGACCCAAAGCATTTAGGAAAAGGCCAGCTGTGTCTCTGGTTGCCACTGCAGCAGCACTGTGAGGGAGCAAGGCTGTTCTTTGTGTCTGTCAGGATATGTTATTCCTGAGAGAGACCTTCTGCCATGTAGGAACCAAGCAACGTCTTGTTCAAAGCATTTCCCTCCTGGCATGTTATTTAATGGGGGCTTTCATCACTCTCTGAAGGTTCTGGTGTAGTTTGGTCAGATGTCAATGTTATTACCTCACTGAGACTGCTCTCAGCTACTGTTTTCCATCAGGTGTCACAGAACCACAGTCCTTAGTCTAGTCACAGCTGACTCCTGCCCACAAAACTTAAAACTTCCAGCAAGGAGAAAACACAGCAAGAAATACCTTCAAGACCCTACAAACTTTGACAATGCTACTTCTGGCTGACCTACAAATTCTGCCTTGTGATTATCTCAGTGCTCTTGTTGACTGCAACACATTCCTGGTATGGCTTTGGGCCACTTTATGGGTTGCATTAATATTTTTCCCACTGGTTAAAATGCCTACCAGATCAGTCTATATAACATTTGCAGAGCTGTAAGGATAAGAGGACTCAAAAGAAGCAGCTCAGTATCAAAGCAGCCTCCTGAGAGGGCCAGAATGAGTCTGTACAAAGTCTCAAACACAATTACACTTAGATATTGCAGATTAAGGTAAATGGGATATTTTTGAGATGCATAGAAAACATTTAAGGGTAGTGGCTGCCACCCCATCAGAATCACAGAATATTCTGGGTTGGAAGGGACCACAGGGATCATCAAGTCCAACTCTTAAATGAATGGCCCACATGGGAAGCAAACACACAACCTTGGCATTATTTGCACCATGCTCCAACCAATTGGGCTAGAAGTGAAGAACTAAAGATCACTTAGTGTAAGTAATTTGCTTTCAGGAAGGAATGGGCTAGAATATGACCAACAAACCTGAATTTGAGGCTGGTTTTGTTTTTTTTTTTAGATAGCAAATACCAGATTAGACTCCTACCCAGTCCCTTTGCAGGTGTGTTCCTGTCTCTTAAAGGAGGGCTTAGAGTCTCTGTGACCTAACAGTCTGTTTTATGCTGCTCCACATCTAGCACCTAAATACCAATTCTGTGCTTTCCCACCCTCTAGAAAGGGCCTACTCTCAACACACTACTACAGTCAGTTCCCCCCTATTCTCAAAGGTTTATTAAAATCCGTGGAAAGATTCAGGTCGATGTAGTGGCACTCACAGATCGATGAGAAGTGTGCACATCCACGTGTTCTGCCAGTGGCCTGTTAATTTGTACTCCATCCTGCCAGCTTTGCTTGTAAACATTCACTGATCCCTTGTCCAACATCAGAAACTCAAGCTTGATGATACTTTTTAAAGGAGGGAGAAACGAACAAGTTACCTGGATAATTTTTGACCAACTGCTCCATTAAAGTTTGCTGAGTGACCATCACATGGTCTGCGTTCATGTCCGATATGGTCCGGCGTATCCCCTCTGCCAGAGGAACTGAGCGTGACTGCCACAGACGATTCATGAGGGCAACGGTCACATCACCTAAAAGAAAAGAAAATTATTTCAAAGGAATAGTGTTTCATTTTCTCTATTAGCTGTGGAAAGGTTTCCACTGAAAATTTCCCTTAGCCTCAGCTAATTTTCTTCGGCAAACTACTCAGAAATATTTCTGAGAAGAGGGAAGTGGTGCTAACACTTACTTGTCAAGAGCTTTTGTAATGAAGGAAACAGAAGGTTGCCTTAAGCACATTAGTTTGTTTGGTATAAAATTCCAGCCAAACCCATTGTTATAAATATGGTGAGCCAAATCGTAATTAAAAAAATTACAATTTTATTTTCTCGTCACTGCGAGCAGAAATATAGGAAAATAACAAAAACACAGGAAAAACACAGCCAAATCAAAACAAATCCAAGGTACAATGAAGCCACATTAAAGATTAAATTCGATCGAATTTGGGATGCGAATATAGGACCCGTCCACACCGTGTCCTCCTTCATTCGCCCCAAAATCCTGTGTTCAGGGTCCAGTTTTTATACTTTTTATTTTCCCTGGGGCAGGGTCTTTCTTCTGACATTCATGGCCTTCCTTTTGGGGTTCTGATTTCTCCCCGAGTGGAATTATAATGGTGTCTGAGTGTTTGCTACAAACTATATTCAAGTTTTGAGTGGGGTTTCTCCGGCAGACAGGGGAAATGACTATTGGAGAGTCAAAGCCGTCTCAGAGCTGATGGTCCAGTCATCAAATATGTTGGTTCGATTGAAATCCCTCTTTTCAGTTGCTGATAACTTCAGATCTTCCTTTCTCAGCTCTGTCTCCTCCTCCTGTGACTCTGACAATACTTTCCTTCCTGCCTGTAATTCCTTTATTTCTTGAGCACAAATTAATATACATGGTTTATTTACAACACCATCATTTAGATTAATAAACAAGGAGCTGTGAGAGAGAATTATTTCTGATGACTGCTGATTTTTGTAGAAGACTGCTTACATGTTAAAACCATGCAGAACATTTTTCCAAGTCGCTAGTGGGAAAAAGGTCAACATCCAACGATCTAAGTACAAAATGTCTTCACCAAGTCAGAACACAAGGAAAAAAAATACAAGTGATCGGCTTTGTCCCTCGTCTAGCACATAAAATTGAATAGAAATGGTAAAATGCCACTTTTAGACGAGGTTGCAAAACTAGAGATTATTTAGTATGCTGGGTAGAAAGCAAAAACTGTTATTACAACTACATGCATTTTTTAGGATACCTAAAAATTTTTAGGCTACCTTGGTCCTGGTAAGAGACAAAAACATTGTTCTTGTTCTGCATGACAAAAACAGAAGTTTGGAGGGGCCAAGAGTGTGCCCCATCCTCCCCAGTAACTCTGCAGTCGCTGCCCAGAGGGCTGAAAAGGGTCTTAGTCCTTCACATCAACTCCCCCACCCATAAAACACAGATAAACTCTGACCTCTCCCCTTCCCAAGGTGGCAAATCCAGTAAGGACAAGCCCAGCAAGTGCTTCTGATACGGTACCTGTGAAAGATGTAGCTGAAATAAGGATTTTCCCTGAAGTTGTTGATGGCAAGGCAGAAAGCCGGGGCTCGCCTGAGGTCTGTGCACACAGTGTGAGATGACGACCGCATACACCTTCTCAGACAAAACAAAAAACAAAAACCCCGCCTTTCTTTCTTTTTTAGTTAGACTATTGGTCTGTTCCCACGGCCAGGTAACGTTCTGTGCTCCCCTGTTCCGTGCTGCTCAGAAAGCCCCTGGCTGTGCCCAGCTGCCAGGGCAGGCAGGAGGCAGCAGGAACTCCTGGTTCCTTCACAAGGCATAAGCCGGTGTTAAACACTAACAGGAATTTTCCCGCAAGTAAAAAGTGACATTTTAGATTCAGCTATGTTCACGTTTAACTAAACCACCGTTGTCTATTGGATGACACTGTAACCCAATATTTATCCTCTGGGCAGAGAACTACAACACAAACACTTCTCTGACTAAACGAAATACACAACATCGCTTTGAAGAGCTTAAGTTGCTCTTGACCTTTGTTTTACAACTGCTGCTATATTCAACAAAAAGAACTCTGAAAAGAAAATCCTGGCATACAGTTTCCTCGGTGGCGTTGCTAGGAAACTCCTTGCAGGTGCAGAAACCATTGCAAGCTTTCTTTTTCTATGGGAAAGGCCATCAGCATTCCGTAATGACTCTTGTGAATAGTTTGCTGTTTGAAGTCTCTGCTCGGGGTGCACCATGCTGCTGCCAATTTCACCATTTGTTCCTGCAGAGCACCAGACCGATGAGGAGTAAAATACCAAGTGTAATTAAAATTTGTTCATTATCTTTATAGTTATTGTCTTGCTGTTGTTGTCCGTATCTGTTCTGCAGCATCAAATCCAGTGTCTCCATTCAGGGAAGGCCGTTTCAGAATAATATTTAAAGCATTAAGCAAAAGCTACCTTGATACTGAAGGAATTTTAAAAAATCTAAAATTATGTTTGAACACAAGTCTAAAATGTTGCAGAGTCAATAGTGCACATATGCTAACAACATAAATATTAGATGTCATTCTCTCCTGACTTTGAAATAAAATCTGAAATTGTGAAAGCAAGAATTAGATCATTGGCAACATTGATGATGTGGGGAAAGGCCCAGGCAGGACCTTACAAGGGACTATCAAGTTCTTATTAAAAACTTTGTAGATTTACTTTGCATAGCTAAATAACTGTTTCTGCACTTCCAATAGTCTCCCAGGTTTGTTGGAAATACTTAAAAGCTGCATCCCTTAGATTTGCACACGGAGAAGACTCATCAATTTGTGCAAGCGGTGTCTCATAGGCCTGATGCAAGATCACCAGAACACCGTGCTCATTAAAGCTCCTTAAAACCTGTCCTTTTACAGCTCAAAAACCCCCTGCAGAATGCCCTGCCCACTTCCCTACTCTCCATAAATCTGATGACAAATCACCTTCCTGCTGTCTTCCTAGTCTTAGGAAGGCCTTGCTCACACCTCTGTGCAGGAAATCTGCCAGCAGTCAAGGAACTCGGCTTCCCCCTTGCTGGTTTAAATACAGCCTCCTCCCCTTCCACACTGCAGGCTTTGCAGAACAACATTAATTAAATCCAATCTCGGCAGCTGGCCAGGGCTCAGGTATTCTTATCCTTCAGTTTGCTTTACGGGTCTGCTCACACTCTGCTCATTACCTGGACACCTAAAACCCAAGAATACCCTTTTTGGAGCACTTAGTGATCACAGCGTGGGAAGTCTTCTGTAATATGAGCATTGGGTAACAAAACTCAGCACACAGAAAAGCCTCTGGGTATTCTTGACTAGCACAAAGTGATTTTTGTTCCATCTCTGTAATGTGAGCATTATCATTTTTCACTGAGTTGTTTAACAGTTGCAGCGTTTCTGCATCTTCGGACTCTTCAGAAAAAAATACATACAAGACAAGTTTATCTGGGTGAAACCCAGGCTAGTTCTGGGGAAGAGAACAGAGAGGCATTTATTAAAATAGCTCTCAATTTACTTCTTAAAAGTTCAGGTAAACTGTTTACAGAACAATAAAGGGCTAGGAGTAAATCCATCCCAGAAAAAAACCCAAAGCATCTGTTGGGCAGAGAAGATGCAGCATGTGGAAATAGAAGATGGATATTTCTGGTTTGTAGTTGGGAGGATCTATCATGGAGTAAGTTCTATAAAAGATGCCACAGATCCTGTGCCTCTCTGCATGAGAGCCTTGGCTTGTTTGGTGTAATTCACTTTTTGCAGAATTGTACCAGGAAGATCATAAACAAGAGTAGTACTGCTACCAACTGCAAGGCTTCTGCTTTTCTATAGACTAGAGTGCATCATGACCACATTTTATAGCAAATATCACTTGTTAAAGGATTTTAAAGAATAAAATGTGAATAAGAACATAATAGAAAGTTGGGAACTCTAGCAAAACCCTTTTTGAACATTAATGATTTTATGATATGTGTTCTTATTAAAGAATAAAAATTCTATGTGAATTATAAAGGCAGTTAAGATAAGATTAACATTTTCAATTTTAAGTATGTAACAGAGAAACTCTGTACTAGTGCTGTACTAGATCCTGTTTTCAGAAACATCTTTTTACTGAAGCCAAGAGTAAATAGTTCAATTAAATGAAACTGTCAGATTTTGTAAAGTGTCTCATCTATTACTGAAACAAACAAAAGCTCTCAGGAACAGCAAACAATATCCGTGGCTTATTTTGTGCTACTCTCAGAGAAACAATTAAGTGTCAGTTTAAGGTCACAAACACTTCTTCAGTTGACATAAAGGAAGCTACAAACACATGAAAATGTCAGATTTCTGTACCTACTGATTCCTGCCAGGACAGACACTCCCAAATCAGGACATTTAGGCAAAGAGTGCCCTCCATTTGGTCACAATTTCTGGTTTTTACAGTTCCCAACTTTCTACGATTAACTTATCCTTTCTAAATTCTTATTAACTTTTTATTCCTTAAAAGTTTCAAAGGATGATGCCATGCAACTTGACAAGAAGTAAACAAAACCAACAAAAACCAACCACTTTTTCCTCCTTCCCAGCAACACATAAAAGCCTATTCCCAAATGCAAGTGTTGTGAACTTTTGGAAATACGACCTCTAAGTGCTGTCTGAGGTTCCTGCCCAAGAGCCATCATGAGATGCTTACTCTAATCTTAGTGCTAGTGGCAGCCCACAGCCATGATTTCTTTCACCAGCTGTTAAAAAATCAACTATTATTTTTCATATAATGTAGTATGCTGATGGCTTTTAAGTCAATTCACGTATGCATTGAACATACAGAGCACAGCTGATAGCAAGGAAGGTCCTCTTTAACTGTTTCAGCTTTTAGTGTCAGGCTTGGTGGTAAAACACAGATTGATTCAAAACGTTCATTGCAAGGAGACAAAAAAATGACACAAAATTAAATAGGCCCAAGCAAGTTGCAAAACCACCACTGTGGAGCCAAACAACAGAACAGGAATGTTGTAAATAGGCACTGTATATTAATCTGGGCATGAGAAATTAAAGAATTGCAGGCAGAAGGAAGGCACTGATAAAATCACCGGAGGAGAAGGTGAACAGAGGAATGTCTACCTCAATCTGCAACTGAAAGAAGGACTTCAGCTGGGTCCCCACTGCCAAATCACCCAACTATCAACTTTGAGACAACTCAGGCCTCCAATACCCATCCTTCTGTCTGGCAAAGGGACCTCACTCTAAATGTCAATATGATTCAAAGTTAATCCCAGACACCATTCTGATTCCACTCAGGAAGGAGTTTGAATCCAAAAAGAAGGATCCATGAATCTCATAATCCAACCGCAGACAAAGGAAAACCCTGCCTCGAGGGAAATAAAAAGTATAAAAACTGGACCCTAAGAGCAGGATGTTGGAGCGAATGAGGGTGGACTTGGTACCGGCCGGTCCCGTGTTCGTTTCCCAGATTCGGACGAATCTTATCCTTATTGTGGCTTGGACTTTTGGCTGTTTCATTGCATTTTGGTTGTTTTTTTGTTGTGTTTTTATTTCTTTTCTGTACTTTAATTTGCATTAGCGAGAAAATAAATTCTATCTTTTTTTAATTCTGATTTGGCTCACCATATTTATAACAGGAATAAACAATCCACTGGCAATGTCCCTGTCTCCTTTAACTGTCCCGAGGTGCTGCCACCCACTGCTCTGGGAATTTGACACAAGCACAGCTTCTCCACTTGGCCTCATCCAAAAAATCCCCTTTGCAACCCTGGCATCTCCCCACCAAAACTGCTGTGCCTTTTCCTTGCTCCCAGCTTTGGCAATAAGTCTCAGACATTTAAATAGCTCTTTAATGTCCAGACCTTTGTTCTGAGCACCAAGCAGTGATGGGGGTTGGCTAGGTACTCACCTCTAGAGTGAAAGTTTGACTATACAAGCACTGGGATGGAGTTGGGCATTCCTCTGCTTGTGCAGCTAAAGGTCACCTCCTACTGCTGCGATAATCCTGCTGCCTCCTTTGCCGAGAGGGGGCTGTCACATAAAAGGCAGACACGGAAAGTATACAGTGTAATGCTTGGAAGTAAGATACACCTATGGTCATGTTTCCCCTCCCCAGAATGAGCTGAAATTCACTTTGCACATTCCCTGGCTTCAGCTCACATATACCCCAGCCCAGGGAAGTCACGTTCCAGACTTTCAGAGGAGCAGCTGTTCAAAAGAGAGCACAGCTCCCTGCAGAGGTTTTGTAGCAAATCACAGATCAGGGAAGAAGAGCTCCTGACAGCTCACTCCCAGGAAACACCTGCCCCAATCCCACCCCATGCAGCAGGAGCTGTCAGAGACCTCAGTGCAGTGGGAGCTTCCCTTGGACCCAGATCCCTCCCTTGGAGTGAGGACAGGAGCCACCATCACACAACACTGTGGATGGAACCAAGCAGGCCTCAGATCTTGTTTTAGGGCAAATCCCATTGCAGGGAGGTTTTTCATTCAGCTGAGAACAGAACTTTGATGGTATAGGGGCAACTTCACACCTGCCTTGGAAGCCTGCGGTGTTGATGTGCACATTCCACGCTCCCTAAATGGATATCCAACTTTAAGGATGTCCCCATTGCTAGAAAATAACTTTCTGCCACCCTTTCATTAGGCTGGAATTTATGGTCCACAGGGAAAAACAAAACAAGCCAGTTTAGAAATTAAAAGCAGCATCTTTACCACCACAAGATCTCAGAGGAGTTGTTTGGACAGTGCAGATTGAATAGCAGTACTCTGAACTTGATGACTTTAGTCTGCACTTCCCAAACGTGTTTCCATGGCTTTAGTGCTATAAAACACTCTTTTCATGTTCCAGTTCATCCAAATTTCAGCCAAAAGGATGTCACAGAAGACCAACAGTGCAACCAAGCAACTCCACTGTATTACAGAAGACTCAGTAAATGGTTTTTTTTCCAAAAACCAGTTTAGCAGAACCCTTATGGTGAAGATACTGGGTTGTCGAATCCCACAGACCAAGGTGAAGCCTCCAAAGGAAATTACAGAGATGTGCATGTGTCTGTGGGATGTTGAAAATGCAGAACAATTTCAGAGGGGAAAAATTATGTAGTCTATGAAGCACCCAAGGAATGGGGGCAAATTCAGCAGAGGGACACCAGGATGGGCAGGCCTGGAACACCTGCCCTGGGAGGCACAGCTGAGAGAATGGATCTTGTAGAACCTGGAGAAGAAATAGCTGTGCAGGGGCCTGGCAGCAGCCCCCTGAGAAGATGGAGCCAGGTTCTGCACAACAGAGCGTGGAGGGGCAGAGAAACACAACAGGCGCCTGCTGCTACTGCAGAGGCTCAGATCCGCTCGGCAGGAAACCCTTTCAGCCTCAAGGACAGCACAGCTGTGGAGCAGTGTGCCCGGAGAGCTTGTGCAGAGCCTCCAGCCCCGGGCAGTCCCGGCTGTGGCTGAGTAAAGCCCAAAGAAACCCGGCCTGACCCCAGAGCTGACCCTGCTGGGAGCGGGAGGTCGGGCAGGGCTGAAAAAGCGCAGCAGGCATCAGGTTCAGCTGGAGCTGCGCCTCCCAGGGCCACCCTCACCCCCGCCTCACCGCCCCGTGTCGGTAACACCACGCAAGGGCCCTTTTGACCTCCAGGACCGCTGAAGTTTTCCGGGGTAACACCAAGTTAAAGAAACAAGGTTACAGTTTCCTCACACTGGTAATGAGGCCAGGCCAAACAGCATCCATATGAGAAAACTACCGGTTTTCTCTCCAAATAAATAGCTCCTGTATTCCTAAGTTTTTTTGCGTAACTGAACTCCAGAGGTAGAGGCTCACTGCTAGGGCTGGTGCTCTCCACAGCAATGGAGTGGATGTTGCTAAAGTAAGACGGCAGTATAGAAAAGGCTAAAAGTAGCCTTGAAATGAAATCTCTGATTCTATCAAAGACGACAGCAGAGGCACTACAAATTAATGCAATTTATTTAATTAACTTCATGCCTATTCAAATTATTGTCTCTTCTGACTGAGACAGAAAAAATTAGACCTGTTCAAATTACCCTCATTCTAAAAGAGCATTAGAGCAAAGATCTGCCTTTCATGATTCAAGGTACAAGAATTCAAAAGACTGAGGATATAGCACAGCTCAGCCTATTTTCTTGAAATTTTCCTCACCCAAAAGACAGAAGCAATAGCTTTTGCTTCTGAAAGGTTTTAGCATCAAGAAATACACAATACTTACCTAGTTCTTTCCAACTAATCTGCTTAGAGATTATTTTTTTAAGAAAGAGTTAATTTAGTTGAAGGGAGCTTATTATTAAAAAATTACATACTTCTGTTCAGTGGTACTTACTAACCAGTATGATTAGAAATTACTGCTGGGATAGTGTGACAAAAATTGCGGGCACAAATGCTTTTACAGATCGAACCTTTCAGGTAATTCAGTCTGAGCAGATCTGGCAAATGCATCAAGGTTCTGAAGAGCATCACAGGCCCTTGCACCTTGCTGCTGTGAGCTCTATCAGTAGAGTATAACATTTAGGGTTAGTGCAATACATATTCTACTAACTAATATTATGTCCTACTGAGAAAGGGGTTTTGTAATACAGGATTAATAACTTAGTAAGAATTTTATATGGAAATGCAGTGACATGCAGGGGTATTATCTGAAGTCAGTGGCAAGGGCTAAATGCCAGCTAAAATTAGGTACTAAACATTATGACATAATCCAAGTTTTACACAATCATTACACAGATAGAATTAGATCAAAAGCAAATAATAACAAGGTAGATTAGAAGCTCCTTCAAAGAACAGAAATGTTTCATTCCCTTTTTCCTCCTTAAAATCTATCAGCAGAGTCCCCACTGGGACAACTGTGATAACAGGTAAAAGCCAATTACAACAGAATGTGCGGGTTAGTAAGTTCTGAATCAAGTACCTTGCTGAAAATAGCTTTAAAAGTAGTGTTTGACAACAAAACACTTCGAAACTCGAACTGTTCTTAGTGTTTGGCAGCCTATCCAGAGCAGTGCAAAATAAAGTACCGTTTTAAGTCATCCACTCTTCTCAGGCTTGATAAAAATAAAAAGACACAGAATTCTAAATAATCCTCAGCAGTTCAATGCAAAGCATGACCACATGCTGGGAGTTACATTTCACAGAAGCCAGCACCATTGAAGTACAAAATTATTCTCCTTTGACTTGCAAACCTACATCCCCGTTTGTGGGGCAGGATGAAAGACACTGGAAGAAAGGAACTCCAAAAGAAAGGAATCCCGAGGCACATCCCGGCCTCTGCCATCCTCATTAAGGTTGTGTGTTCCGGTGTGTAACTGCAGTGCCTGACAAACAATATCCACTCCGGAGTCGTGACCTTTTGTTGGCCAAACAGAAATCAGCTACTTGCAAGGCCTTAGTTTCATCTGTGGCTTCAATAAACGCGCAGCAGAACTGTGCTGACAGTTCTGACATTCATTGCTGTGAACGAATTTGAATTACTCAAATGAAAACAAATCTGTCCTAAAAGCTTGCCAGGTGGAACAGGAATTTGTCTGTCATTTTAAGCGACGTTGAGAATTGCTAATAAGCAGGAAATGCTCGAAATACGCAGCTGTAAATGGACCCCTGGTATACCAGTGCAACTGTGGGGCTTCACAACTGTTCCTGTAGCTGGTACAAACACGCAGAGAAGCTGAGCCTGAGGATCTCCACAGCCAGGCAGCCAGTGCCTGCTGAGCTCACTAAGTTACACCTGGGAGCCATCACCCACGGACAGATAGAGTTCCCCAAAGCTGTGCCAGCTCCTTAAAAGGTTATTGCAGGCCACGAGTACTGCAGTAGTTTTGCTCCTTACTCCTTTAGCTGTTGCTGAACATTTTCATGAGGTTCAATTCCATCCTTCTCCTATCACGGGGATCCTGTTTGAGTATCAAAGCAGCTTCAGGGACTATCTGCCCAGTTTTTAGCTGCTTCTCTTCTCCTTATGTTCTGTGGGAGAGTCACACAAGGAAAAGTGAGGAGCTAGAGGTATCAGATTACTCTACAAATGCACAAACAAGAGCACAAAACAATTCCTTGTCTGATCTCCTTCCAGTTCATTCAATACCTCCAGCAAAAACGTGTAAAACTTGACACTTCACAGAAAAGTGTACTGTCCTTTCAATGTCACTCTTCAATAGGATATTTCCCAAGAGAGATAAATTTCCAGCCTGCAGCAGAGCCCCCACTGGAAAAGGTGACCAGCACATTACCTGTCCAAGGAAAAGTCAGTCTCTGCATTCCCATCCCAGCTTCAGCCTTACTGGAAAGGACTGGGCTTTCTCAGTTTTCCCTGTGAATGATTTGTAACTCTGCAACAGACATGCTGAACCGACAGCAAATTCAGCCTCTAAAGGCTAAGCAGAAATGTTTCATTTTGATATTTTCTCTTCTACTCGATAGAATCACAAAGGAGGACTCGAGCCGTTCAGGCAGGTGGAAAATGCTGCTGCCACGAGAGAAGGCAGGCTGGGATGACAGAAACGAGCTGGTGACGACCGAGGACAACAAGCAAGCAGCTACTGAGATGCATTCTCCTGGACTGTCACCCCAATTTCTCTCTCCAAAGGCTCAGGAGGTCAGTGCGCTCAAATCGAGTATTTGTAATTGTAGCTAATCTCAGCTGAGTCCCCCGCTCCTCTCCCTGCAGCGCCCTGCAGGCATCCCCCAGGCTGTACAGGAAAGGTGGGAGGGAGCAGTTTGCCCCTCGTTTGGTCAACAATGGACTGAACAACTCAGCTAAGCACTGGAGACGGTCCACAGAGAGATGTCGGCATCTCCACAGTTTGCTCGGTTATCAGATCAAAAGGTTTTAAAACTGGCCCTTGCTGCACCCTCTGGGGGATATGTTAATTGCCGTGATTTTCCCCTTCTCTTCCCCTCCATCTCCCAAGGAGAATATAAAAGCTCCTACCCAGTCCTCTGTCTACCATACACCCCATGAGATCAGAGGGGACGAGAGAGACATTTTTTGGGTTTTATCTAGGAATAAACACGGCAGGGCAGTTCGTGTTAGTTACAAGATTTCGGGACTGAGTTTTCCCTTTATTTGACTAAACTTTCGGTGAGCAGTATCAGTCAAGGTGCAGCCTGTTCTGTAGAGTCAGCATGTCCAGCGCCCCAGCGTGTTTCTCTAGAACAAACCTCATTTGAACTGCTGGGATAAAGAGGGACAGCGATTTGTGGGACCACAGTGTTGTCTGATGACAAATAGCCAGGAAGGCTCCCTGGGATAAGCAGTGAGAAGGAATTCTGAGTGCCGAGGGCATTAAACCCAGCACGCAGCAGGGTCTGGATAATTCTTCACTGAAATGTGACTTGGCAAAATCAACGATGCGGTGCCCGACGCCCCTCGCTTCTCATATGTTGCCCAGCAAAAAACTGGTTGTGGATTTAAAAGGAAAAACCTCAAAAGCTTTGGCTCATTATTCTTTGGCTCATGAGTCTGAAAACTCATTCCCAACACTTTTCCTGTACCACAATTGAGGATAAAGATCCTGCAGGCTGATTCCCATCTCTGACACCTGCTACAGCCAGGCATTTATAAAATTCCACCAAATGCTGCTGGAATTTGGAGATACTGCTATTGCTACACGTGCAGGAAACGTTTCCTAAGAACCACATTGCTTGGTTCCCAGCATCCCAGCCTTTTGTCAGGAAACATGAAAAACCCAAGTGGCTTGAATTTCTCAATATTGCAAACGGTTACATGAGAGCAGATAAAAAATGCAGTCAAATCTCTCTATGTAAAATACAGAGAGCAAATCTGATACCAATAGCTTCGTTTCAAAATATTGTTATTTCTTAAAAAAAAAACCCACAACAACAAAAAACCAAGAAAACCTTGTCCTTTGCATTTTAGTTGTGTAATTTGCTACTTGCTTTTCTAGAGCAAAATATATATAAGAAATGGGAGAAAAGTAACCCAGAGCAGAAAACGGACATTATGATGACTTTTGGAAGAGAAGGCATAGAACATATAATTTAAAGTCAGAAAACTACTTAAATAAAGACACTCAAATAGAACTTTTTTCTCAGTTAAGCTTCCAGAAATTCAAGTAAAATCATGAAAATGTCACTTCAACATTCATTGTCTGAAAAAGTGAAATTCACACGGACAAGTGAGGGAATTCTAACTTGCAAGATACCCCTTTAGCTGTTACTGCAGCAAGAGGCAGGACAATAGGGGAAATGATCTAATTAATTTACCAAAGTAGCTTACCTTTTTATTCAACTAGCCATCCTATGCGTCAGAAAAGAGGTTACTGGTAAAAAACAATGGAGTCAAGTTCTCTAAATCATTCCCAGGAGACCAGCAATAACATGTAATTTTCCATCAGTGATATAAAACTTAACTATAGTAAGAGAGAGCCATTCCCAACGTACCTATAGATGTTACTGCTTTGTAGGCAGAGAGCAGTAAACCACTTCTGTTCCTTATAACACCTCTCCTGGATTGAGTTAAGAGGTCAGCAGGGTAATTTGTGATTAGGGAAGATGAACTCCAGCTGGAGTTACCAAGATGTTATCAGTTCAGTAAAGTTATCAGAGTACCCAAGGAATGACTGATGAAGAGAGAAATTTTTTAGTCAGAGAATGGGGCTGCATCAGGGAGTGGTTATTCTATACAAATAATTGGGAAAGAAGGGGAAATACCAGAAACAGGAAAAAGGAACTAGGTGATTTAAGCTAAGACAACATTAAGAAAATAATAAAGAGGTTGAGCTGGCCAAGGATACCACAGATAGACATCAGATATTTTCCTGTTAAAAGTTTTGAAACATATAATTAAGAGTTCCTCAGGCCTTCCAAAAGTTGGCAATTTCTTTTGCTTTGAGAAAAAGTGCAGTTTTGAATTCTTTCTTGAAGAATTGCTAGTTAGCTTCAACAAAAAGCTTTTGTGATCTAATATCCAGTCCTGCTTGAAATGAGGTGAAATACAATTCTAGATATAATTGAATTAAGATATGTGAATCAATATGAATTAAGAATATGAATTAAGATATAATTCATCCCTAGACAGAGAGGATTGCAGAGGTACAGTCAGGGAAAAGTAAAAATAAACATCTCCAATTGACAGCCATGAAAATCCCTACTAACTTTTGGAAATCCAACTGAAAAGAGATTTGTTTGCACCTCACCAAGTACCTAGCAGCCACTATGGAGCTGAACAGCGGAATGTCTGCACTGCTCTTTGTTTACAGCATTCCTGCTTGGAGCGTTAATGCTTCCTGTCCTTTAGTCTTGGGAAAGTTAAAACACAAAGCGCTTCACATCAAAACGTTAAAGCTGATATCTGAGCTGCCCTAAAGCAAGGACTGCCCTGCTCGGGTATCGCTTACCTGCATTGGGCTCGGTAATTAGAACTTGGTACTCCTGTAGTATCTTCCACAGAGAGCAGTCCTTAGTAACCGTGCCCAAACCACACAGAAAATTGCTACAGAGCTGCAGAGGTCCTGTGGTATTGCCTCCCTCTGCTAAAGGCCGGTCAGACGAGAGCAGCCTCCCGGGATGCTCCGCAGGACAAACCGACACGAGCCCCGCTGGGCCGAGAGCGAGAGAGACTCCGGGATCAATGACCCCCGCGCACCCAAGTCTGCCCCCCTGCAGCAACTGCAAACAGCAAAGGCATTTACTGACCAAAACCAATGCCCCCAGGGAAAACTGAAGAGCTGGGAGGCAGCAGTCAGTACCAGGAGTAGAAATTTAATCTCACCCACAATTGTGATGCTGGTGGGTGTATTCTGCAGAAGGCTTTTCCTGGCAAATTGCATAAAGAACACTCGATAATCCCCAGCTGTACTTCCTGTGTAGACCAAGCCCTTGATTGCAGCCTGGTCTCTTTAGACTGCAGAGGTCACAAGTCAATTGCATATATACTAATTGCAGGGAGCAAATGAAAATTATGGATATTCCCCAGTATAATGTAGTTAAAATTAATGTGAATAATTAGATATTTAGGGTAGCAACTTGAATGTATGTGAGCCTGATTTCTTCTTAGATATTGAATCATGCCCACTTTTAGTTTAGAAAACGTTTAAAAGATCACTTCGTAGGGCTCCCTTTTGTTGTTGTTGTTTTTGGGTGGGTTGGTTTTTTTTTGTGGGTTTTGTTTGTTTGGTTGTTTTTTTTTTCCCCGTGTGTGTGTGTGTGGCTGTGAACATTTCCAGAGGATGTAAGACTAAAAGCAGCTGCTGATTTCGGAGGATCCCATCGGCATTCGGTAGCACAGAGCCTTCCCCGGCGGGCAGCCCTCAGTCACCCCACCCACGGTGCCGGGCGCCCTCCGCCTTTCCATGCTCTTTCTCACAGGAATCTTTGTGCTGACTCAACCCAAAACATCCAGCCCCAGCGTTTCCTCCAGTGCACTATGCTTTGCTTAAAACGTCCACGAAGAATGAAATGAATGCAGTCTTCCACTGCTCATGAATGCACTTTACAGCTCATGAATGCACTTTACAGTTCATTTCATTCTCAGGCTCCAGACACATTATATCCAGCCACTTCTTCCAGGAAATATTACCTGCAACAAAACACGGGAACCAAACGGCACACCTGCTTCCTACCACATTTTTCCTAAATTCTGAGTGGCCAGTGCACCTTGCAGTGGACTGAGCAGGTCCCCACTGGCACAGCTGCAGACCAGGCTGTCAGCAAACCCGGCTTGCCCCGGTGTCCGGCTGATGGGGAGGCTGTGCCTTTGGAGAAAGCTGTCCTGGTGACGCTCTGCTTGCTCACCGCTTTTCCGCCAGCCTACAGGATTTTTGACTGCCAGGCAGAAAATGCCGGCGGCAGGAGTTAAGCTGCCCTGAGAGAGTGGTTTGGAACTTGAGGTGATGAGGCCTCTGATGGCAGCTCAGGCTGCTCTGCTGGGCTCAGCCGGCGGCTCTGCAACAGCGAGGATGCAACATCGGGATCGCGCAGGTAGGAAGAGTAAAGATGGAAGCAAATAAATTCAGTGGCACCGGAGGGCTCCAGCACTGGCTCTGTGCCTCTCACTGTGGTCACGCCTTGCCCCAGCTCTCCACCCCTTTCCCTGCTGCTCGCAGCTCCAGGGCAGGGCACTCCCTCCAGAAAATCCCACTCTGGCCTTGAGGATCCTGCCTCTATTTCGCACTAAGATTTCACAGAGACAAAAGACTCCCTCCCCCTTCTCCCCCAGGAGCGGGGCTCCGCCGTGTCTCAGATTACACGGAGCG
The DNA here is from genome assembly GCA_008694505.1 of Cyanoderma ruficeps. Classification (NCBI taxonomy): domain Eukaryota; kingdom Metazoa; phylum Chordata; class Aves; order Passeriformes; family Timaliidae; genus Cyanoderma; species Cyanoderma ruficeps. The sequence continues at coordinate 1,495,681 of VZDJ01000146.1, read as the reverse complement.
AGGGCCGGCAGAGCAGGCCAAGGAGGCACCAGCACACACGCACAGCCCTGCCCTGGCGCTGCCTACAGTCACTTGGACGGGTTGTTCCTATTCTGCAGAGCTCTGCATCCTCTCATTCACCCTGCAAAATCCTTGACAGACATGGTAAGGGCACAGCTGGCTTTAGAACCCGATGCTCACAGAGGGATCTGGTGTCCAACTCAGTGTGCTATTTAGGGAATTTTTATAGGTTCTTAAATTCCATGTTGCTTAGAATAATCTTTATTTTCAACTGACTTAATTGAAAATAAGATAAAGTGGATTCATCTTCCATTTCTTTAAAGGGTGAAGTAGGCAACAAAATTATTTGCTGCTCAGAACATCATTTGCACAGCCACCTCTTTTGAGTCTTACATATTCTGACCCACTGCTATTCAAGTCACACTGTAAAATTCTGCTTTTGTCCATGGATCACCAGTATTGTACATTGTATGATCCTCACAAGTCCCCTTTTGTACTGTCCATCACTACATTCCCAAATCACAAGACTGCAAATGCAGACTGCACATTCCTTACAAGCGTATCACTGTATCCCATGGATGATCTGAGAATTTATAGATGTGCTGCCATCCATATGTGTCCCACTACTAACAGGTTACTTAGTTTTCCTCTCCTTGTTATAATGAAAACATCACCCTCCCCTCAAAGAAAAAAAAAAAAGTAGCTCTTAGCTTGATTTCAGGAAGAACACTAAGGCAGAAAAATCAGGTTCAATATTGGTAAGCAGCTGATAGGCATTTTCATCTGTTTAGTCACATTATACACGGCTGTCTTATACCAGAGGGGATACTTGACAGAGGCAACATTTTCTCTATTTACCAATACCCTGAAGTTGCTTTTGGAAACTCCTCCCCAAGATTTTACAACTTGTAAGATGAATGCTTCAATAGTGGCGTTTAATGTTATGTATTTAATGAAGTAGTTAACTCACCTGAATAGCACTTGGATAAAACAAGGCGTGAGGAGACAAGCTGAAAAGGGTAAGACTTTTATGGGAAATGCAGACTACCTCAATTGCCTACTTTCCTCTGCACACGTACAGTGGACTGTTTGACAGCAAAGCAGGTTGGTCTGTGAGATGTGTGCTTTTGAGACCAGCACTGCAAGGTATTTCTGTCTCAGCTGCTCATTTCTACAACACATGTGGTAGCAATTTCTACATTTTTAGATGCTGATCTGCTGGCTACCATCCAGCCATGATAAAAATGGACCAAAAATGAAGGCTGCAATTTTCCAGCTGTCTCTGCCCCTTGCATGATAAAACCAGAATGTAACTGGATGACCCTGTGTCAAGAGAACAGAAAGATTTAAGCAATACAGGGGAAAAAACCCCAACACTCAAACAAATCCTGTATACCACCAAAAAAGTTGGAACTTAGATAATACAGCAGATTAGTACTTGAAAAATATCTGCTGAAAAGCAGAGTGGGGAGATTTCAGACTGGGATTCCTTGTGGTTTTTCCTCTTCCCCTCTACCCAGCTGTTTGTGATGAAATGTGAACAGCGACTCAGTCCCTCAGTAGGCTGCGGGGAAAATGAGAGTCCATTTCCTATCGGAACACCTGGCATTGGGAATCTGTCACCTGGGCTGGAAACCCGCTCAGGAAATTTCTACAAATAAACAGCAATCTGCAGCATGCAACAAACAAATCTCCCCGGCAGGGTTTTTCTGCTGTCCTTTTAAAGAGAAGAATAAAGAGAGCTGAACTACTATTTGACTAGATACCACAACTTGCAACATTATTGAATCACACCTGCAAAGGAACTGACTCTTGCACCTACTGTGGGGCACCTGATCCAAACCCTCAAACCAGTTACAATTCACTTGATTGAGACAATTTAAAGTCAGCAGAATACAAGAAATCAAAAGCAGGATCACATTTTCAAGACCAGTTCAGGCATTAGCTACCTAGAAAATCAAAAGTAACACTCTGAGACGGAATTACAACACTACCAAACACACAGTGTCAGGTGAGATTTGGTGTGTTCCAAAACTCTAGTTTATACTCTGTATTGTGATGCTGTGGATTATATAGAAGATGAACAAATAAGGGGAATTGGTTTTACTTGAAAGCAATGCATTTTGTTATTAGAGCTTTTTACTATAACAACTTTTGTGCAGTACATCAATGAAACCCAGTATACAGAAACAAAAGCTAGTTGGGAAAACACTGGCAGTTTCAATTGCTGACTAAAAGTATCCATTATTTCTGGCATCTTTATTGTCACGCTGCTCCATGGCAATATGCGAGTCCCAGCTGAATTTCTGCTTGACCCACTTCTGCTTTCTGGAAGACACCAGTGTAAGTGTAGTGACTATGCTACCTACACATTTTGCAATCTATTGCTGGCTGTAAGACTCAAGTCACTCAAAATGAATTATTTTGTCTTTTATATTTTAAAATAGAAACTGCACTGAACAAATGCATTCAAGGTAAGAACCTGACCTGGGTACACAAACAGTACAGAAAAGCAAGAGAAAAAACACATTTTGTGCACATTCCTGACAAAATTATCAGTGAAAGTTAACTGTTACATAAGTCCAAACATATTCACACGGCACATTACTCAGCAGAAAGATGGACTGGAAGCCATTCCTCTCCCTCAAAGCAGTTAAACATTGAAAAAGAAGTTAAGTTAAAGGACTAGGCTTTGTAATATTAGATACTGAAAGAACTCAACCGCAAAAGCTGGATCAGTGGAAACCCCCAGACACCAGAGAGAGAATTCCAATTTCTCCATTGTACACTCAGGGCACTCCAGACTGAGGCAGGACACCCAACAACCAGGAAGTCATTCTGGAATCCTTCTGCAGCAGTGCCTGGGCACTGTGGGCACAGGCATCAAGCGCTGGGTGAGTCAAGAAAACCCTGGGTGTCTTCATCGTGGCACATCATGCAGCAGTGCTGGCAGCAGCCCCATTTCCTGCATGCAATCCTCAATGCTACAGAGAGCTGGCAAACCTCACCACTGCCACTGCTCCTATGTGGCAATGAAACCACAGACTCGTGTCTTTTCACTGCCCTGGCAAAAGCAAAGGGACCTCGAGAGAACCTGTGTTATCCTAGGTCAGTTTGCATGCACATAGCACTTGGATCTTCCTTCCCAGCCTCATTCAAAGGCTGAATAATTTTGTAAGGGTCAAACTCATAAGACAAAATAGCAAAGGGGAGGGAAACAAATCTATGAACAGAGATCAGATTCCATTTATGGACCTGCTGTAGCAGGGCTTTCTCTACAGAACAAAGCAGTCCAAGATTTATTTACCACTTTCTATAGAGCATCTGTGATGATTTAAGGAGTCCAAACAAGTGGGATGCCAAAGCTCACTTTTAGCAGCCTTTTGCCAGTACCTGGGACATAACAAACAGCTCAGAAGTGCCAAGACCATAAGGTAGGAAATGTAGACATGAAATACAAGAACTTTGTCCATAAATCAAAACAAACAAAAGATTGCTCCTCCAAATCTCCATTACTGATACTCTATTCAGTCTTCCTTAGAATTAGTTACATTTCTAAGAATAATACTAAGAAGTGTTAGTTAACCCACAGCATCAGTGTGGGTCATAGACAGAACCTTGTGCTGTTTGGTCCAGCAAGTCACACAGTCTTTAAGAGGTGCCTGTTCTTCCTCAGATTATCTGTGTGCTTCAGGAGACTGGTCAAGCTCTGTGTAGGTTGTAAAACTTTTCCTTGTGTTTTTTTTCCTTTATTCTTTACCCATTTAATTTCCTTTCCAACATAAATGCAGACTGTACATAGTATCTGAAACACTATTACATCAAAGCAATATAGAGAAAGATTACATTCATTCTAACAAATACTTTTTTCTTAAATATTGTAAAAATCTGTATCACTCTAACAACTGTCTCACAGGAGCCCTCATTGAGAAACGAGATGAGGAGGCCTGCTGGTTTTAACAACTGCTTTCAGCTCAGCAGTTTAAGGTAAAAATACCCAAGCGAACTATTTCAGACGTTTCAGGGTGCCTAGAATGTCGTTATCTAAAATTCTAGACTCGTTTTCTTGTATGTTCACACGTACTGCTGAAATTCAGGAACAAAGTATTTCAGATGCAATTCTTTCAAGTCCATTTACATATATGGTGCTCAACATCCAAAATTAAACATGCTGTCAACAATCTGTACAAAGGTAAAGGTGAAAAATATAATCTGATTACAAAAGAATTTAACACCATCTGTACACCACAGATAATGCTTTTTGTAAGATAAATTTATCACCGACCTCATTCAATCATTCTGAGATGTTATCTCCCAATTTCTAAACCATGTATTTTCTGTGTACTTATATACAATTAGTTTTTTTATAGTATTTCCTACTTGACTGTGAACGGTTCAGGTATTATACAATGACTCAAGTGAGATGAATGAGGGGGAAGCTTATGCATGGTACTTTAATGAAAGATATTTCACTTGTCTAGCTCCAAAAGAGCCAAGAAAGGTAAGTGATAAAAGCACCACTTTAGACTCTTTTGAACATAAATTCAGGCATTTTAATGTGTATCTCGTTAAAGCTACATGAGTTTCCATGTAGGTTATTAATACATATTATGGCACTTGGACTTTCCTAACAGGTATTTAGTTACCTAGGACATCTAGGCTAAAAAAGAAAACCTCTGCTAAAATGAACCATTTCTGTAAGAAAAGACTTCTGTCTCAACTTTCAAACCCCTTAATTTTCCTGAAAGTTGCACCAAAATACAACTGTTGATATTTCACATTCTTTGAGTAAGGTTGTCCTTGACAAGAGAGTCACATTAACTTGTGAGTTTCGATCTCTAGTGATTTGTGAACACCAAGAGAGGCCATCTTACCCATTCTCAACAAACCAAGCTGTGTCCTGCTCCTCTGTAATTACAATATGCAGTATAGATACTTGTGGATCTAAATCTTGTCCATTTTTCTGTTGGACAAAAGTCTTAGTAATTACACACTTTGTCAGTCCAACTTTAACCAAGCTGTTTGTACTGGCAGCTTTTTCTCCATGTAAGGCATTATTCTGACATCTGCTGGCCTGCTATCCAACCGTGTGTCTTAACATTACTGCATTTGTTATTAAAAAGGAGTAGATATATTAATCCAAAGAGAACAATTTAACAAACACAAATGACACACATTTAAAACAGGCCCATGGATTTTCACAGAAATCTCACAACTCTACCAGTACTTTGGCAGGTTTCTATTGCTTTCTTAACTCATCTGAACTACTGTATATTACAAGGCTTTAATACAAGCAGCTTTGGGGAAGAAAGTTATATTTGGAAGGGAAAAAAAGTTGTGACAAGTGAAAACAAACAAAAAAAAAATCCAAGAAGCTTTTTTTTAAAAAAAACTTTACTTGTAAAATTAAGCAGCATGCTATTTTGTGGTTTATATTTGAATTTAAAAAGACTAATTAGACCGAAATAAAGACAAAAACCTAAAAATGGCAAGTCTATAAATAATGAAAATTTTGATTTCACTAGACTTCAATGAAAAACATTTGGTAATTAAATACTTGCTACTGTTCATTATGTTGATGAACTTTATTAGGGTTAAAACTGTAACAAAGTTCATCCTAAAACTTTCCGCAATGCAAAATTATTTTCACTTTAGGAGTGTCTCAAATTGAATGCTAGGAATTACAAGCAATCTTCTGGAGCAGACACTCACATTCATAAAACTTTATACATCTTTTGGAACTAAGATATTTATACTACTAAAATCAAACATGCATCACTTCCCATACATTCTGGTATCATGATTTATATTACATTATGTAACACCATTCTTCTGGACAGCAGCAGTTTATCATACGTTTGCTCCGTTCTCTTTGGATTTCTGGTCTTTCTCTTCGTTCTTCACAATGTCCTTCAAAAGGAAAAAGGGAGAGCATGAGAGGAATCTTACAAGCTGTGTTTCTCACGTGAGCTGTAAAGCAGCATGAGACACAGATACACTGTCTGTATCTTTAAAATACTATGTAAACTGGTATCCTACTCAGTTTAGTCATAACCAATTCCATTATCTCCACAATAAATTGAGGAGTGGAAATGCTCTGGAGCATTTTTTGCTTAAAACACATTTTATTGAGATGCTCCCACATACTGAAGTAGTTCAATTTTCCCTTGAAAAAGTACTCTTGACCAGTCAAACACAGGAGCAGTTTTGGACTGCTAGGGATGGACAAGATCAGGATAGGAAAACATTCAGATGGTTTGAGATCTACATTAGAATTTATACCTTTTTAAAAACATTGAAGTCAGGAAGATAGGTTGCAGGTTAACAAAAGCCACATTTTATTTCCTACCTTTAAATAATCAAACATTAAGCTTCTCCTCTATATCTGTTAAGATACTGCTGCCCTGAATGCATGTCAAAATTGTTTTTATATTGAAGTGTTTGTTCCAATAATTAGTCTACAGAACAGTTTGCCTACAATAATAAGAAATGGAATTAAACCATTCTAACCTGTTTGAGTACACTCTGTATTTCATCCATAACAGTAGCTAAATTTTTGATTGTCTTATTCAGCTGACCCTCAAATTGCAATTTTTTATCATCTGAGGTCTTCAAATTTTCTTGCAGTTGGCCAAGGTCCTTTTTCACTTCTTTGAGCTCCGCAGATAGACTTTTGTTAGAATTCTCCAGCTGTAGTATAGTTTTTTCATCCTCATCTTAGGAAGGAAAGAAACGAAAACGTCAAGTTACTTCCAGTGCTGTGTACTTTCCATCTTAATATTCTATTTGTGTGCAATACCATAATACTAATTTTTAAAGAACATTAAAAACTGCATTGAACTACCATTCGATAATAATTAATTCTGACTACATTTAACATCTTGCATTCAACTCGAATAAAATTCAGCTCGCAAATGTTACCCAAATTGATTCATCTACTTAAAAAGTCTCAGTGTCTCACACCCCTGTAAGCACTGCCTTCAAAGTCACACCCCACCTGTTTTTTCTTCTAGCAGCTGCAGCTTTTGCTCTATCTCTGCCCGCACCCTTTCGCTCTTCTCCAGCTTCTGCAGGAGGCTGCCCACGTCCACCATGGCGCCGTTGTAGACGATGAGCCCCACGTTCTCCTCCCCGGCCCGGGGCTCCTGCTTGACCGCGGGCGAGGGCAGCAGCAGGCGGTTCCCTGCATCCGGGAGCACATCAGGAAAGGATGGTCATGTCAGCCTCACACAGTTCTTCAGAGAACAAACACTGACCCCTGTTTGCTGCTCTACCCCTCACATCTCTCTCCTTGCCCTGACATCAGTTCTCTCTCCTGCCAAAAAGAAGCATGCTCTTTCAAGACATCATTCTCTGCCTCTTCCCTGCAGGAATTTGACTTTAAAGCTCAGGCTCTATTCTGCTACCTGCAGCTCTGAGCCCTCCTGACTTCAAAATTAATAATGAGAAATGATGTTCATCAATACAGAACATTAACCTCTGCAATCTTTCTTGTTCCAAGATATTAAGGTTTATCCTAAAGGTCCAAGATTATGTGTTGGAAGCACATAAAACCCTGTTACTTTTGAACTGCCGAAGATTTACTTTTCCACATTGGATCAATTAGTTTCTGTAAGAAATCAAGTTCCTCAGAACTCTCACTATAATTCACAAAGAAATAACTCTCTGGAAATTTGTGGCAAAAAACCCCCACAAAAAACCCACCTAACATATCTTCCTGTAGCTCATCAGACTCTTCTTGGTTTTCTTCATCTTTAGAAGTATCTGTTAGTCTTCTGTAAAAGCAAGATTCTCGAAGCACTACTTTATTAAGCAGCTTCTTGACCTACAACACAGCCATGGGAAGAAATAATGGCATTACTTAACACCCAGACATCCTGTTACCTAAACAAGAATGGTTTAGCTTGGAAAACTTACAAGAAATTGTATTGCTTTTTGAACTTTTAACATACTAGGGCTTAAAATGCAAACAGACTAGGAAAAGAATAAATACGATTTTGAGACAAAAGCTACATACACAGTATGGGCATATTATAAACTGCAGACTTCACCTTTTCACTCCAAGACAATTTATAAAATCTCAAAATAGTATTTCATTGTAGATATGAAGTGGCTGCATAAAAATAGGAGATCAAGTATGTAAGCAAAGACTTTAGAAGCTAAATTACATTTCTCCCACTTAAAACATTCCTGTAACATTTTTAAAGTGTTCAGTAGTATACAAAACCTGAGCACGTGACAGGTGTAGTCCAAGAGTGTAGAGGATCTCCTCCATGTCCTTCTCCAGAAGGTATCCACAATGACTTTGGTCAAAATAAACAAAAGCCATCAGGAGATCCCTGTTAACAGTGACCATCTGGGTCTTGTCCTTCTCCTACAGAAAGTCGATTATGGGATCATTAGGGAGTTAAAATATCATTCCAAAAATACACCAACTTCTCACTTAACAAATTTTTTCTCTGTTCATTTTATTGTTATTTTCAGTCAAGTAATTAATATTACGAGCATTTACCTACTTAGATCACATTATTTAAGACTAATTTAAGCTCTATAAGACAAGTAATCTTTCAATATTTAAAAGAAATACACCATAATGGACAGTAATAGCTGGTAGACATAACTTATTTTTGTTCATGCTAGTATATAAAAAATGATCATAGAATTAATTTAATGATAGAATAGGAAACATCCCTTCTGCCCTTAATCATTTACTTCACAGCTGTTTTCAAAGGGAAAAACGGGTCTTAGCATAAAAATAAAGCTAAGCTGTAATTAGGACATCTCCAACAAGGTCTATGCAGTTGTTAAGAAAGGTGTTAATTACTTTATCTTTAGACGCTCTCTCTTTACAATGTTTATTTCCCTCTCTTCTGTCCTCCCGTTTGTTCATTTCCTCTTCATCCCGATCTGCAAAAAAGAAAGAAAATTCAACATATCCAGAGCAAACCATTATATAACCATTACCAGAATACATGTGGCCACTAGAAAAGTCCACATGACCCCCAAAACATCTGCAATATACTTCCCTGAAAAATAATAAAAAAACGCATTGAAGTGAGGCCTGTTAAATTCTGATTTTTCTCTAGTCTTATTTTAACATAAGCCATTTGTAACTTTTTCCTGTCTTTGTTTCACACACAGGACAGAAGAGCTGAAACGAATGCTAACTAGGCCAAAATGAGTTCTGCCAGCATCTCCATCTATTTGAGTGGTGTGCAGGAAATTACCACAATTCTCCCTAATGAGGCTTGGCAGAGTCAGCACTCAGCTATGGTTATTCCTATTCAAATTCTGTATTATTTACTCTCAAATATTTCATCTAATAAAACCCACATACACTATGTAATTAAAACCATGTGTTCATACTCATGTTGAGTAAGAGATTACTCTTCCTATGACTTAGATGCTCCAAGAAGTTACAGACCACATCACATATTATGGTAGGTTTTTTGTCTAAAGGCAGGCAGTACAGTAAAACCAGACTGAAAGAGAGGGATGAGACAACTGCTGGGATGGATTATGGCATACAGCTCTGAACCTCATGTGCAAGTCTTGGCTCAGAGAACCATGTGCCAAGTTCAGCTTCAAGCTCACCTTCCTTGTGATGAAAACTTTGGAAAAAACTATGTATTACAGCACTTAGTCTGACCAACCCTTTTCTGAGAACCAGCTGCCTTCTCCTGCACCTCCATGGCTTGTTGGGTTTTCTCAGTAACTTTTGATTGGGAATGGCACAAGAACAGATTATGGGAAGCAGCACTACTTCTACAGAACAGACAAACCCAGGCCTTGCAGACAAATTATAAGCAAATAGAATTTATTCTGGAAACCACAGATTAGCATCAGTTTTTTAAGGCTGGTGCAGTACTCTGCCAAAAATACAACTGAAAATGCTGGGACTGCAATATCCACACAGTTCAAACCCACATCTCTAGCAAAGCCTCTCCACAGAAAGACAACTACCCCAAAGTACAACCCAAAAAGCAGGCACGATGTTTCACACCTTTCTGAATCTGGGCAGGGAAAGAGCTGCTGCCGTTGCTTACAAAGTCCTCCAGACTCTTTTCCTTGAGGGTAACACAACTCCACCCAAACAAAAACCAATTTCTTGTAACAGGGGCTAAAGAGCACCCACACTACATTCTGTCCTAGCAAAACCAGAATGACATTCCAGAACTGAGGAGTAGAAGTCAGGCACGTAAAAGTGGCTTGGTTTTTCAGAGGTGCTGAATACTCACATCTCCTACTGACTTCAATGGGAGTTGCGAGTGGTCTGCATTCTGAAAAAAATAAAACCACTTCTATATGCATGCCTTACTTGGAGCACCACAGCTAGTTTATGTTAACTACGTTCACACAAGGCCTAGCATAAAGGTACTTACATGTTAGGTAGAACTGTCAGAATTGCTAAAATAAAATTAGTTTAGTAATGTAATTTTAAATTGTCTAGTTCCAGCGTGTTCTCCAGCTTGAAAGAACAGAATCAGTGATGATAAGAAATATTTATGAAAGGTCACAAAATTCAAAGTTCAAGATACCTTCATCTTCATCTTCAGCATCTTCTGCCTCCATTGGATCATATTCTTCTTGATTATTGTCATCTTCAGTTTCTTCTTCATCTTTAGAATCATCTTTCCTTTTATCTTCCTTCTGTAACAAAAGGTCCTAAATATTTATGTAGTCAGAATCAAAAACCAGCAGAGTAAAAATTCCTTACTATCAGTTAGTCAAAATTCGCCTACATTTATGCTTAGTCACCTAAGAACAGATATAAATATGTGATACAGCTGAATGTTAAAATACTCCCAATGCACCCGTAAAATTTTCAAACTACTGAATATAATTGAGGCATATTTAAATAGATCAAAAAGTCAAATCAATTAACTAACATTTACAAGAGCTGAGTTTTTAAATGTAATAATGTAAAATGGAAATAGAAACACTTTAGTATTCATCCAGACAGGCTAGAACTGCATGTGAGCTATCTGCAGACCTTCTTTTCATCTCTCTCTTCTTTTTTGTCTTTATCATCTCCAGATTTTCTTCTCTTGGGTTTTGGATCATCTGTTTCGTCCTCTTTTTCTTCTTTTTTTTCTTTTCTCTCATCTTTTTTGCTTTTTTTGTCTTTTTTGTCCTCTCTCTCTGGGAGAGAAATCAGTGCTTTGTAAATTCTGACACCAAAATCTCTCTGAAGCATTTCATTGAAGAGTTCTGCAAACAATGATACCTGCACATAAAGAAGAAAGAAGTGACAAAAAGTTTTAAAATATGTATTAGAAATGTATATAATCATGATAAAATCACTATGCCATCTTAGCAACTTTCATCATATCAGAATTTTATGGAGTGTCAGATTTCTTACTGTCTGCTTTGAATATGGAACCCATAGACACCTTTAAAAATTTCATTCCATACCTGGAAGCCTGTGTATTCCTCTGGACACCGTGCAGTGACTATACTGCTACTGTACCATGTACCGAAGAGTTGGCAACTGAAAAACTGTCACACAAAAATGAAAAAGAAACAAGTAGCACCACTGAGTTACCTCAAAAGAATGTTCTTTATTATCTTCTAATCTGTAGTCCAGAAGAACACTCAGAGACATAATGCTGCAGTCAAACTTGCCACTCTTTGCTGCCCAGTTTGGGTGCACGATGATGGCCGGCTCATCGGGCAGGATGTAGCGTCGCTCCCGACGCTGACGTTCCAGCTCCTCCTGCCGTTTTCTTTCCTCTTCCTGGAAAGGGAGAAAAAGACAACATGGAGCATGCATATCCCAAAGCTGAAGTTTCAGCCTCTGCATTAGTTTTTAGGACTCACTGCTCTGAGGAAAGCAAAGCCTAAGCTGCTGAAAGCAACACACAGCTGTACAGCACAGTGAGCTGTTTGCTCCTTACAAAGGAAGAGAAAGGCTTCATACATCATCTCTCCAAAGATACCTGAAACAGCTCTAACAATTACCAGATGACAATTGACTTAACTCTTGATTATGGGAAATGCAAACTCTATAGATATACCTGATGCAAATGGAGTTACAAAAGGTAAAACTCCAACATCTTACTGATTGCCAAGAGACAAATACTGAAGTTTCCTGACTAGAAGAAAAGCCATGGCAGAGCTTGTGCTGTATAAAAAGCCAGCACAATCACATCTCCCCTCCAATCCTAAAGAAAGCTGTGGCAAGAAACTCAAGCTAGTTGAACTCCATCCAAGCTGTGGGAGAAGGCAGCAGCAGCTGACAGAATTAACAAGCACATGGCCTCTCCTCCCTCAACAAGGTTTACAGAGATATATAAAAACATAAAACTTCCAACCACCCCATACAGGTTAGAAGGTAACACAAAAAAAGGCAGGTTTAAAAGCAATTAAAGCACAAGCCATTCTCCAGACATTTCTGCCCCTTTTCTGTGGTTGAGCTTTGGCCTTACTGCACAGACTTTGTTTACCTCTGTGAAATAGCAAACCAGACTAAGCACTGCAACTTTGAACTGTGAGAAACTCCAATAGACAGAAATATCCAAAAGCAAAAATTAAAGCTTCATAATAAGGGAAAACAAACCCAAGTAAACCATCTGCCACATGACGAGGCTGGACTGAGAGACACAGAGGCCAACAGAAGTAAGCAACTGCTTTTCATGTATGTTTAAGGAGTTAAGGTATTGTTAAGTGTGTTCACTCATCTTGAGCATGGTTTTTCTCAGGAGGATAGGATTTATTTTTCCTTATATTTAAGGTCAAACATTAATTCAGACACCCTTAGTAGAGTTGCACATTTGAGCTGATTTGGCTGATACAAAGTAATTCAAACTGGCCAAGATCTCTACCCAATTTAGTGGCTCAAGGTACGGCAAGAGGTCTCAGCAGAGTCATCTGAGAACAACAAAATTCCAGGATAAGTAGGCACATGCCTCTACTTTTTATGCTTATATATATTTATACAAATGTTTAATATATTTATCATACACTTAGGACTTAAACCACATATGTTCAAATCCTAACCTCTTTATCATCTTCAGATTTCCTATCCTCCTCCTCTTCCTCTTCTTTCTCAGACTTCTCTAGCTCCTTTTGCTCTTCTTTTTGTTCCTCTACTTTCAGCTGCTTTGTCAGTCGAGCTATCAGCTGAGATTTCAGTCCCTTAGAGCTCAGGGTTCGACTCTCTAATTCTTTGCGAAGGTCATTTACCTGGTAGATAAAAGCTTTGTGAGTGGTATCAAGCAGTGACATCACTAAACATGTGATTATTAGAGAAAGCAGAAATCAACAGCACTGAAAAGTCAACTGTATTTTTTAAACATGTGCTGAAAAACGCTAATAGGTGATGATACAAAAAACATATTAGATTTGAAGTGCTGTTTTCCACAAAAAACTTCTTTCTGAGGAACTTTTCACAGAGGCAGGGAAAGGCTTTTGTCAGAGGAAAACAGTTTATTAGTACTATTTCTTTTGGGAAACTTTTTATTATGTCTCCTGACATAATTTAGAAAGGCAGTAATTGTATAAAAATGTATCATTTAGGTATTTTAGACCCCCTTTTTTTAATGTAAAAAGTAATCTGGCAGATTACAGCAGAACTCTCATTTTCCAGGTAATGTATCATACATGATATACTTTAATTGTATAAAGTTCAGAACAGATTCAAATAGCTGAACACACAGCTGCATTTCAGAGCACGTCTTAGAAGTGAAAAAGTACAATGGAATCAAATTTTAAGAAGTGTTTGTTACCTTCATTGTTTTTGGATCCAGTTTAGACCAGTGTGTAGGCGTAGAGATCTCTTTAGCCTCCCCGTCATCCTTTTCCTCTTCATCCTGACAAATAAAATTTAGAAATTATCATTCAGAAAGCTTGAAAGCATTTCAGTTATTTTTTTTAATTCTGTTGCTGATCTGTGCAAGGTCACAACTGTTTCAGATAGTCTTCTCCTAAAGTTATTTAGACAAGTTCACACACACATTCTACCACTTTATAAATGATCACAGTGCCACTCAGCCATACAAGCCAGATCTGTGGAACACAAAAGGGTGATAAGCAACACCACAAAGGATATTGGGGTTACACAGACACTGCTGGTCTCCAGTAACCACACAGTGGGTGATCTTCCCCCACATTTTAAATCCCCCAAATTACTCTTTGTTCAGTCAGACCTTCCCTTATTCCAAGATGTTGATCAGCCACGTGGCCTGAAATTCAGATGTTTCAGACTAGTGTTTGTTCAATTTCAAATATCACAATTAGAACTGGCCACAAGAGAGAATTTAGAAATTTCAGAAAATGGCAAAATGTTTGAAGACAGCTATTCGTAAACTGAATCTCACTCAACAACTGGTCCCAGATTCCAGCAACTACGTCTACAATAAAAAATTTTCTGCGCATCGTAAGCACAATTTAATTCCGTTTGTGATATCAGCATACACATTTAAAGTTAGTGAACTAGCTGAAATAAAAATAAAAAGCAACATTCACTACACTGCTGAAAGCTGGTTTACCAGTCATTGTTACCAGTTATGTTCCTCCTGTGTATGTATGTTGTGTAGTATGTGGTGTGCATTTTGTGCCTGTGTTCCTGTGCCTGTGAGAAGCAGAAATAGAAAAAGGGATTAGCGTTCAGTGCCTGTTCTCCATCAGCCTCCTTGCGTTCACCCTGAAGCTTCTCGACCAGCTGCTGCTTGTATCCTCGGGAGAGGGTTTCCCACTCTGAGCGGGTGGGAAGGCAATGCCAAACATCCGGGAAAAATAAAACCACTGTCTCCACATGAGCTGGAACTGTACGCCCCTTGTGGGTCTCCTCAGGGCGATGGTAGCGAATCTCTGCAAAACGGTACCTGTTGCAAGGGAAGAAGCATGTTGGAAAAAAAATTCTACAATACATTTTAAAGAGCCTAGATCACTTGTAGCACATCAAGTAAAGAAATTTTGCTGCAAGACCTTGAGGTTTATCTAAAGAAAAAAATTATGGAAGCCATATTTTCTCTTTTGGCACACTCGTAGAAAGGTATCGCAACTGAAAAGGAGGAAAACCAACAAAATGCTTTTCATAGAACTGGTTGTTTAGCCCAGGCAGATTTTATGTGCAAATAGAAGTTGTTGAAGAACTTCAAATTTAGCATACAACAGGCTTTCCTGGTATTAGGACAACTAAAGTGAGTGTTAACACAGGACAGAAACTCATCAAGAGAAAATATGGCTGTATAACAAACGGCTATTTATTTATAACAAAAGAACAATGAAATGAAGTTCTCTTGACGATCCTCTCCAGCTATGCACAAAATGAAAAATATTTTCAACGCACATTCATTAAAAAAATTACAGTATAACATGTCAAAATAAACCCACAATTTTTAATTAGTTCTTAATGCAGTATTCAGCACAGTTGGCACCAATCAAGCTGATTACCAAACAGAACATCCTTTGAGCAGATTACCTGAACTACCAAAAGCAGTTGACAAAGAAAACAGGGGTTTTCCAGCCTTTTTTTTTTTTTTTTTAAAGTCCTGGCAACAGACAAGTATTTGTTTCTAGGGTGCACTTGGCTTTGCAGTACAGTACTTACCATTGCGTGCACACACTTAAGTCAATCCCTGTAAGAGCCTTGCAACAACGAATTGCCGTCTTTATCAGCACCGAAGGGTCCTTTTCTGGATCAGGTCCATCCAGTGATGGGGACCAGTGTCCTCCAATAGCCATAGCTTCATCTTTGCCTTTCATACCCACTAAAAACTAGACAAAAAGAGTCTTCTGAATGTTCCCCTGCTAGGGGTAAAAAGTCATATTCCCAAAGTGCAAAGAATATTTCATAGCACACACACTGAAATCCGTGAGTAAACCGTCAAATTATTTTGAAATCTGAAAATGAAAATCAGTCAAGAAAGAGTTCAGTTATTTTTTTCCACAGATTATTTCAGCAATGGAATAGGTTTAAAACATCATCACTCATTCTTGCTGTCAAGATTTTCCATCAGGTTTGTTAATTGGTATAGGCTTGTTCCTTTGCAATTAAAAGCTTTCTAACCCAAAAGACAGTAACTTAAATGGTGTCTTAACTCTGATACACATTTATAGATGTGCCTGCTTAGGAGTGATGAAGAAAAGCTAGGAAAGGTGAGACCCACAAGAGCACCATACCTATAAATGAAAGTGTTCCCATGTGCCATAAGTTAGAATTTAACTGCAAAACAAGTCTGTTGTCCTGAAACACGACAGCATTTACAGCTTGTTCAGTTTAATGGTTAAGTTTCACTTAACACAGTGGCTGCTAAACTGTTACTTCATGTGTGTTCTCTTCTCAGCTGAGCTCTTACAAAACAAGCATGTGGTTGTAAAAAGCAGCTAACAAAGTTAACTGTTTGAGTTATACCTAAGTTGAACAAAGCAGTAAATGTGAAGCTCCTATAAAGTGAAAAAGAATTGACATATAAACTAGGTCTCTTCAGAGGAAATATGAAGTCATCATTCAGCTGTCTATAAGCTCCTCTTTAATTGTCAAAAATGGTAAAGCTCTACAACCAACCTTTATTGCCAAAAGTGTCTGGCATTGAAGCATATTTACCTTTACAAGTCTAGCAGGATGCTGAAATCCATCACGAAGCTCTTGGGGGTCCTCAGCCAGAGCACATGACTTGTGGTAGAGATCTTCCATGCTAGGACTAGCCATCAACATCACCTGTGGTGCAAGTCAGAGCAGTCTGGTGAAGGTCTCACTATGACTGGTAAACAATGACCACAACTTGCAAACACACATTCCAAAACTTCACGAGGTTACTCTACACCCTAAACATGAGTATGACAAAACAGGATGCTCCTTCTCAGTTACTGTTTTGAAACTCAACCTTCTAAAAGGCAGTTCCTGCACTGCACAGACTGAAAAACCAGGATGTCTGATAATTGAGCAAAGGCTTTATGGTTTCTGAACACAGAAGGCAAGTAAGTTAAGTCTATCTTTATCTGAATGTCAAAATATGCTGCATCAAGGGCTGTAATCATGTATAAAAGACCCACTTATCGAAAGAATTTCCTAAAACCTGTTCCATTTGAAGTCTGCCACTAAAACAAGTCTGAGATTTTTAGGGCAATCTGTGTAAGAAGTATTACATGTCCAATATAGATCTCAATCTACTTCAAACAAAACAATAAATATTGAGATGAATAGGAAAGAATTAAAGAAAATACCACGGAACAGAATAACACAAACTGCACAGAAAGTATCCTTGAAGGAATAAAAAGACTCTATTAACTACTCAAAATGAATTGCCTAAGAAATCATTTCTTTTGAGACCTTGCAGAAGCTGGCTTTCTTTCCTACAATTACATCACTGCAACTGGGTGCAGAGAATAGAACAGCCCTCTGTAAACACAAGATTTAGCACAGCTCTAGTAACTGAAAAACAACCTGAATTTCAGTCGTGATACTTTAAACTCTACATACTAGCTTTTTACTGAGAAGTTTAAAACATATTTTGCTCAAATGGCTGCAGAAGATTTTCAGTTCAGTTATACTCACTTTTGCACCCTATTGATAAAAAAATAAATTTGGAATGAAGAGTAGTATCAGTGGAAAAGCATACAAACCTTAGCACTGTAGAGATGATCAGCATCAGGTGGATCAAGGACAGCAGCGTTCTTATCTATAGGATCTACTTCTCTATGCATTACATAGAAATTACAGTAGTTTCCCAGCTGAAATGGTCTAGACATAGGAAAAGCATCCACCCATGTAAACTGAGCATCAAAGAAATCGCTCGGGATATACAAGTTCTGGTAACGCCTCCTCAGCTCCATCATATCACAGCTACGGCTGAAAGACACAGTGTTATTTGAAAGATACAGCAATAAACAACTATTAACAAAGTACATCATTAAGAGGTATATTAATTGGCAATACAACCATTGTGTATTTCATGCTGTATATAGAAAGTCTCAAGAACACTACATTTGAATGTTATGGATGAAGTTTAAAAACAAGTAACTATTAAACACTCTTTCAATTCAGGTGTCTGTATGTTAGGGAATATTCATTAAACAATGCTATAAAGCTATTGCATTCCAAAGTAACACAGAACTTCCAACAAGTTCATCATACAAGGTTTTTAACCATTACGTATTTGACCCTTCTTTAAAGTCAGGATCGTCTTTCCACACCCACTGACACACACGTGGGCTGACACAGCTCAGGGTAGGCTGTACCCACGATGAAGTGAACTGTAGGTAAACACGGGGCACTATGAACATACCAGTCCAAGGAAAACTTGGAGAACTGAACGGTGTAACGAGGAACGACGCGCCGGGGTCTCCGCGGTGACCTCTCCCTCTCCCGCCTGGGCGATCTCTCCCGGGAGCGTTTCCTCTGCGGAGACCTTTCCCGGGACCTGCGTCTCTCTCGCTCTCTCTCACGACTTGAAGAGCAAACACAAAATACAAATATTATTGCAGGCCGGTAACACAAAATGACTTCAAGCACAACAGAAGCCAGACCTGTCAGAGACAACTCCAAAAAGGGAAGGAGTTTCAGTACAGTCTCTCTACAAGAGAAACTGATTACACAACTCTTTGCTCTCAGGTAGATAAGAACTCTTTCCTAATTCATAAGGGTAACACTACTTGTGGGTCTTGCTGACTCACTCTGGAGCAAGCAGCTCAGCTCTTGGGTGAGAATAGGTCTTTATGGAATGCTTGGATCACAGTCTGGTCTACATACCTCCTGTCATCTTTTCGGTTTGGCATAGGGTCTCCGCCTCGGTCATTCCTCCCAGAAAATCTGGATGGTGGGTCTAGTCTTCGAGCTGGTTGTGGCTGTGAAACCAGACGGACTGGGGGCTGCAACAAACCACCTGAAACAAAACGTACAGCATCAATACAGAATAGGGGGCAACCATCCACACCTGGCAAACACCGCTCCTTACAGCTGTTCCACTTGTGTACACTTTCTAACCTAACTCTACAGTCAAATTTATCCACTATTAATACCCACCCAAAGAAACTCAAGAGACCTAAGCTTTTCTTCATGGAGGCAAATGACATTCTAGTTAAGTGAAATTGGTTTAAAAGCATCTTCTTGAGATGGAAGCTAATACAACCTAAGCACATAGAACCCATCTGAATAAATATCTAAGCCTTTTCGAAAACTTAATTTAAGATAGATATATTACCTACTCATTGAACTGAATGAAAACTGAAATCCCCATTTTCAGGCTATTCATACATGAAAATACCTGGCACCCTGAAAAATTATTCCTGAATCAATAAATCATACTGCTACATCAAGCCCTCAGCACATACTTTCTCTGTCTCAAGACATTTAACCAACTGATTTAGGTGGAGCAGATGTTACTAAACACCAATCAACAACTAGGACTAATTAGATCATAGTAAGCATTTATGCAAAACAATTCTGCTTCAGTTCTTCTACCCTTGCTTTTACTGTGGTAAGACCAGTCCTTCTATCACTGATTCCTCAGCCACTCAAAGTTCAAGAGACTTCACAACCTTTGCTTTAGAGTTCCCATGTTTGGCAGTGTTTCTTGTCTCAGATGCCAACCTGGCTAACTGAAATGAATAAGCAAAGAAATACCAGCTTTAGCAATATAACTGCGAAACATGATTTTGTGGAACACTGCAGAAGATGTTGAAGGACTGCACTGATATTAATACTTTCAACTCCCCAGCTTGTCTGTGAAAGAACAAAAATTACATCGAATTTGCTTTTGGATTACAAAATCTTAACATGAACAGGAGTTCATGGGGCTTTCATTAACCAGGAGATTTCTGAGCTACTGCAGGAAGACATGCTCAATCTGAAAACTCAACTGAGTCCCCTCCATATCATTTCAGCTATTACTTCAACCTTCTGACCAACAAAAAAAATAACCATCACCCACTAAGCACCAGAGCGACCCCCAAAAAGCTGCGCCCTGAAGGAGCACCTTTCTGCTGTGGCTGCTGCAGCAGCGGCTGAGGCTGTGTCTGGAGCAGAGGCGTGATGGAAGCTGCTGAGATCTGTGCCTGCAGCAGGGACTGCGGCTGTGGCTGCGGCTGCACCCCGAAGGTCTGCTGAGCGATGGGCTGCAGGACGGCCGGTGGCGTCTTCAGCAGCGGCTGCGCCTGGCTCTGGTTCTGACAGCAAACACAGCCAGTCGGGAGAGAGCTCCACCCACGGCCAGCCACCCCCAGGGACACTGGGCAACCCAACATACCTGGTTCGGGAGGGTCTGGATCCTTTGGGCATTCCATTTGAATGGCATGTTAGGATTGTAAGTAGCTTCTACCAAAACTCTGTCACCCACCTGAGGGGTCTTTCCTTTGACAGCACTGCAAACATTACAGAAAACGTACATGAGTCTTTTTTAGGTGGGTTTTTCGCATGTTACATTCAAAGATGGGGAAAAGTAGGTAGCGTTCATTTAAAAAAGCTTATAGGAAGAGCATCTTCCCCAAATTCAGCATTAGTACTACCTGCTTCAGTTCAGGGTAGGCACAGGAACTTAGTAAATCCCTGTCTTTGGCCCTAAGGCAAAAGTTCCCCAAACAGCACCAAGTTAAGACATACAGACAGCAGGTTTCATGCTCTTAATTACCCACAAATTCTGCAATTTCCTACTACAAGGAGCTAATAAACTCTGGGTCTCCCAGTTTTGGGCTTTGTATTAAAAAAAATTCAAAAATTCATGTGAAGTACCTCAGACTTAGCATCTATCAACCTCTCTGACTTTCACTGTTGAATGAAAACAACACACTATTGCAGGCCCTACCAGCAGAGCCACACTATTAGCTAAACCTTTGATTACTGAGAGTATCACGGAGTACATCTGCAGGTGAGCGTTCACAGCTCACCTAAGCTGAAAGAAGACATCTTCATCCACAAAGCCAAATGTATCATGTAGCTTAGTCACCACGCCAGTGAAGACACGCTGCTTTTGAGGCTGGGTTTGCTGCTGGCTGGAGCGGGGGGCCGGGTAGGAGACAGTGATCTGTGCTGCCGGCTGCGGCGTCGACAGGCTCAGGCTGGTCGGGAGCGCGACCGCGGGCTGCAAGCAGAACAAAGCCAACTCTCAGTCCTGAGAACAGCTGGCAGACTGACAGGGAACAGGTCCTTTAGCCATGGAGACAGCAGTTGAAAATGACTATAGCACCTAGAACAGACATTTTCACATGGTGGAAGCTTTTTGTGTTTTTTGTCGGGTTGTTGGGTTTTTTTGAAGATAACGTTTCTTACTTTGACTGAAGACTGGCTTTGTTTATCCTGCTTTTTTACAAGAGTCAGCTTCCCCCAAAAATGCACCTTGTCCAGAGAAAAAGCATGAAGACTGCATTATTGTCTACAGGTAACCCATACAGTGGGCCTGAAGTGGAGATAAATTCCCAACTTTGCTAGGAATAAATGCTTAAGAGGTCATTCTGCATTTATATCCCACCTGTGGTGTTAGAAGTCAGTAAAGGCTGAGGCCAACACAAACCCTTCCCTAACTCAACAGTTACTTGCCTTCTTACAAAAGCAAAACACAGTAAGATAATGAAATCAAGTCAAAAAACACTTTTACCTTTCTAAAGCCTGTTTAAAAGTTCAAGTGAAAATGGAACTAGAGCAATTTGCCATGCTTTAAATGGCTGCATGTTTTAAACCTGTTCAGCTCAGCAAGATTCTTTTTAAACCTCTTTATACACATACTGTTAATACAGGAAGTTAAACTCCTTCACAAAGAAGAGAAAGATTTTCTCCATTTGTTATTTACTGCAAAACAACCGGACACTTGAAGTTCAAACAAAAAAAAATTTAAAATACAATCAACACACATGTTCCCTTCAAGATTAAGGAAAAGTAGTTGCTGTTAATTTTTGAAACCAAGGCTATGCATATTTTAACATCTGGATGAAATAAACCTGTACCAATAAAGTCCATTCATATTAGCTCATTTTACAGATTAAAATACCAAGATGTCACAACTTTGCACTCTTGCATTATCTGTGTTTGGGGATGAAGACCAAACAATAAAACCAAACTAACCTGAGTTAAAAGGGTCTGCTGAGGTTGCTGCAACTTAAAATAAATAAAGTTATCAATTAATTTTATACGCTTAAGGAAATTGTACAATTCTACCTCCTCTTTAAAAGTAAGAGTTTTTTCTTAATCTGAGTCAGTTAATAGTCCTTTAGGGCTTGGTCACTTCAGCAGTTTGCACATGTGTAGAACTGTGCTTGTGGGGTTAATTTTAAGATTATATAATTCAGGTTTATTCAGAAAAGAGAAATGCTATTTTTTTTTAAGTGAAAGTTAATAGCAATACAAAAAAATGTTGGCAGCTGGAACAGCTTAGGCAGGTAATTCCCTTGTACTTTTATCCCTTTTTAAAGATCCTGTTAAGTTTGGAGATAATAATAAAAATCCCAAAGGGAACGTTTTTGGACAGCATCTTTCCAGCAGTTAAAATACACGGCCCTGTTTGGAGCAAAGTTCAGCAGGGAATCATTTACACACAGAACAGTATGTATTTTTAAAATTGGTTTTTGCATGAAGGTAGGCAGGTTTCCATTCTGCATGCCTTTTTCCACGTTTATGAACTTCAAGCTCTCTTTCGCTACACAAAATATTACTCAAGTTTCTTTAACAACTTCTCATATGAGGATGATTTTGGAGACAAATCCTACATGACATACAATTGACATTATTTTTTAAGTTATTTGTGACATACACAGTAAGAATCAGACAAACCTGTTGCTGTACACTATAGAGAGTCTGCTGAGGTTGTGAATATTGCTGAAACAGATAAAAGCAAAATATCTCATAAACAGGAGAATTACTGCCACAGTAACATCAAATATAAGTTATCTGCTTAGCAAGTTCTAGACAAAAACATTTAATGTTTAACAATTTTATTTTAAAAATAGCTAATAATATCAACATATATTATTTTCACAACAAATATTCTGAGCCTTTAGTGGGCCCTGACGTTCCCTTTCTAGCTAAAGTCAGCAATTTTTGTTAAGCCTGACACTTAGACGGTATTTAAGGCACATTATGAAATCATGCAAAATTCCATAAAGGATATGTAGAGCGATGGGAGATACTTGAGATTCTCAGTTTAGATGCATTAAAACTCATTCTCCCAAAAGGCTTTCCACAGCTAAAAATCAACTCCTCTATAGCCCGAAATCCCACCTTCACAGACTAACTCCACTACTGCCAGCTATAAACCCAACCTCCCCCCCATGGATAAGACAGGTTCACGCTGCAATGTTCACCATTTTCCATTCTCCTTTCCTCCTGGGTCCTTTAGCTTTACGAAGGTCGGGGAGCGCCGGCCGCTGTGTGTGCTTTACCTGCTGCAGGGCCGCGGCCGCGGCTGCCGCCTGCTGCTGGAGCGCGGCGCTCTGCGTCAGCTGGTAGTTGGTGGGGGTCTGCGTGGTCAGCCCCGCCGCCGCCAGCGCCGTCTGCTGCGTGTAGATGGTCGGGGAGGCTCCCAGCAGCGACGGCTGCTGCACGCCCAGGGCAGCTGTGGAGGGAACACGGCCGGTGAACAGCCCGCCTCACGCAGGATGGGGCGGGCAGCGCTGTACGCCCGAGTCGAGCTCACCGGGGAGATGAATAAAGTTCCAAAATTCATAATAAAGGATTGCGTCCCGCTAGCTTCTCTTCTAAATTCATCTGCCAATAGCGAGCCACAGCAGAGGAGCAGAGAGACCATTACAGTTCCTTCTCTGGAGCGGCTCAGGATTTTACGGCTCTGTAGTTGCCATCCCCACCTGCACCCACCCCCAACACACCCACCCCGTGTACTTTCTTGAAGATATTCCAGGTTCTGGATGAGCCAAATGAAGATTGCTGCTCTGCTCTGTAAAATAATACATTTCATTCTATCTGAGGGCAAGAGAAAGCTTTACTGTAACAGCATCTATGAAACAGAGGCTTACGGAACATGTCCTCTGAAATCATGCAAATTTTTGCTTCACTCAGTGCTATCTTTGTCCCCTGTGAAGTGGGGGCTGGTGGAGAAGGAACAGCCTTGTAATAACAGAGTTTAATGAGTCCCCATGTATAAGGGAACTCAAGCTCTCTCCAGCTCTTAATAGGAAGGGTTTGTGCTGCCCAGACTAAAACTGCCCAGAAGGAAAGATTAGTTTATTTTATTGTCATGCCAGCTTTTAATTCACCACAGAACATAAGCAAATCATGAGGCACGACTATGCACAGGCTATGCTTCTCAACAAGGTATGCTCAAGACATACAAACGGATCTTTTGGGTGACAAAGAGCCCTGCAAAATGCAAATCTCAGCAAAAAACTGCAAACCCTATCTGGAAACCTGCTCCCTCTATGGCAGGACTTTTTCAAAAAGTTATCGGCAGCTGCATGATCAAATATCACTTCATTAAACTATCAGTCTAGTCCACATGTTTAAATAAAACCAGAGAGAAACTCGGCAGGGAAACACTGCCAGCAAAAACAGGTCAGCCAGCCATCTTCAGAACTGAGCAACATTCAAGATTAACAAGGTTCTTCTCTCTTCCAAAGCCATCAAAGACACACAATGGAATGAGGAACAGATTTACACTATTCCTGCAGAGTTTGTGCTCCACACTGTTCTTACTGATGCCAAATGAAGATTTCATTCCTGATCCAAGCATGCAGTAAAACACTGCCTGTAGCTGCTGACTGTTACCATAATGCTGTACCCTGCTCAACAGGTCCTGAATAATGTAATCCTCCCTACCACACTGCCCTTACCAGCAGAGCAGAGTCTTTGTTGATGGCACTCATCATCTTTTAATTTTGGAACAAAACAGGAAAGAAATACATAAACAGCGCTGAAAATAATTGCTATCACTACAATCTGTATCAAATATTGTCAAATAAGCATTCCAGGAAGTAACAGTATTTTAAAAGTGAAATCATGCATTCTGCAGTGTACAGCGTTTAATTGACTTCCTCCCCTGGAAAATTCCAAAATTTGCATTTCTTTAGAAGCCAGCAAACAAAATTTGAGGCTTCTTTCATGACAGACCCTCCACTGTCTTAATCCTCTTGCTTCCTGCTTGATCACCAGCTTCAATTTGAATGTGCAGTTTGGACCGTCCAGAAGGAAACCCTCAACTAGATTCTCACCAATGTCTCACAGAACATGCCTTAAACAGACCTTTAAATATAATGCGAAAGCTTTGCTGCTGCATCCTAGGACAACTTTCATTTTTCTTGGCTGCAATACTTTGCTGGCTCAGTCGAGGCAAATAATCAATGCATTCATCTTTCTCCTCTTACTTCCACATGCTGAGCAGAAATTCCCATTAGTACAGAAATTTGCTCCACGCTGTTACCTTTGAACATCTGTGACTATGCCAGCTATTGTCATTCAGTCCGAAGTTCTACCCTAATGCTGTTCCAAGACAGGGGGATGAAGTTGGGAAGCATTACCAAAAGCAAATTTCACAAGTTTTCACCTACTTTTTGTACCAACGGTACCCACAAAAGTGCTTACTCCCAAAACCAGATCTTGGAATTACTCAGTTCTTCAGTTTCACTATGGCAGTTTCCATTTCACCATAACCCAGAATTATCTCAAGCAATCCACAGCCCATCCTAAGACCCTTATACCACTTTGTCAATGAAAGAAGAACAAGATTTTTTTTTTTTTGCCATTTCTACTGTCACTTTTTGAGCATTTAGTATTAACTGGGTATCTATCTTCTACAACACTGCAGATCAACTTACTGAGAAAGGGCAAAGACAAAAGACAGCCAAGATCCTCTCAAAGGATAACAACTGTAGTAACAAGTTTTTCAGAGCTGTATCTTGTTCCCACTGATTTGCCCTGAAATATTCCAGGACTTTCATCTGACTAACTTTCATCTGTGTACTCATTTTGGTCAAACAGGCTCCAATGAATTAAGCAAATGAGTCTGCATTACTAGTTAAAAAGAAAAAGAAAAGAACAAGAACAAAAAGGAAAAATCACACAGAAAAACAAGAGATAGAGAATGAATCAGACCGAGTCTGGAACTGACATCTGACTGCCATATTATTATTACTGGCAACAAGCATCTGCAGTGGCAAACAATAGCTTCTTAGGATTTGTAATGATCTCAGTAAGTACAGTGATGGAGATGCTTTCCTTCAAATGCAGTGCCAACAACTCCCACTGGCACCAAATACTGCATGGCACTGCCAGCTGAAAGGGCTCAGGCAGAAACTGGGGTCCTAGGCTGCAGCTCTGGGTTAGGTAATAGACATTTCTGTTGCAATAAACACAAATACAGTATTTAGTAGGCCCTCTTCCTACTCCTAAACTCTTAAGATCTCTAAAAGTTAGGGAAACATCTTCAAAATACATGGCTACATATGTCTCCTTGTAAGTGAAACAGGTTCATTAGAATTAGAGCAAAGGCGTACCCTGGGCAGGGCTTGGGACACTTCCCACAGTTGTCAAAAACTGTGAGTTTGGGTCCTTGGGCTTTCAAGTTTCTTTAAGCTTCACACACTTCTTACAACACAAACAACACAGAGCCTACTCCAAAAATACTCCTTTTAACAGGCATGCACTAGAAACCAGGCTCAGCGTATTTGTCACGGGACATCTGTTTACAGCAAGCCAGCAAACTGTGCACCAGCTACTATTCCTCAGTGGGTTGAGATTCACCACATGCTCACTCTGCTCTTACACATTGCTTTAGTCACCTCACAGGGGCCACCAGCAACAAGAAGACATTGAGCTCCAGGCACTCCAGCTCTCATCAGCTGCACCATTCTTCACACCAATGCAATTAAGTCTTGATACAGCAAAGACACCACCACCAATCAGTCAGAACACAGCACAGGCAGGACTTTCCCAGCACTACAGTTCCATAAAATCAGGCTTTCATCATAACCCTGAAAACAGCACAGGGCACACAAACCAAAGAGGTGACGAAGAGGGAGTTCTCCTTTGCAGGCATTTCAGGAGTCTGCACATCATTATGCAAGTTAAAAGTAATTTTCTGTAGTAGGCATGATTTAATTTATGCTTTGACAATGCTTAACCAGCATGGCGGGGGCTTTATTCTGGTTTTAGTCTTGTGATGCATAAAAAGCATGAGATGAGGAGTAGACAAAAATCCACTGTGTTTGTTACATGTAGGATTTCTCTTCACACATTGATCTTTGCTGGCACCTGGAATTGCCCATCTCTCTTCTAATACCACAGGCACAGAGAGTAATTAACAAGCTCTCCCAAAGGGATCACAGAACCCTTCATTACACAGCATGTCACACTACAACCAGCGTGTCACACCTTAATAACTAAGAGCTTTAACTCATTTAGTTACTTCTTCACCAGGGATGGTCAAGACAGCATCCACATCAGCAACTAAAAAAAAAAAAATCCACCAAAAAACCCCTAAACCAAAACAATGAACAACACAAACCCCCAACGCTGATATTACCTTTTCTGCAATTATCAAATTGGGTTTCTAACACCATCACTCACTGCTTCTGACAGCTTGAAAAAAACTATAAATCATGTTGCTTGTGTTACAAAAATCAAGATCTCCTTCCCTCATACCTAAGCACCTCAAAGCTCTGGAGAAGGAACCTGATACTTTGATAAAAACAGCTGGCATGCATAAATATACGTAACAGCTTTGGCCAACTCTCTGAAAACATGTTTTTAAAATGAGTTTACGAACACTGAGATCCACAAGGGTAAGCCAACATGCACAATTTCTTGGGTGCAACACAGGTGAGCAGCAGATGAGGCAGGTCAGCACACCTGAGCACTGACAGCACCTCTCCTTAGGAAAACAGCCTCTCTGGAAGGTCACAACTTCAGATTGAAAGGGGCAAGTTCAACCAGAAACACAGGGCCAAAGAGCACTGCTTGCCTTCCAAAAGATGCTTCCTGTGCTCTGTATTATAAATCAAAAGAGCCAATTAAAAAAGCAGGGGAACAAGTATGTACTAAAACAGCAGCTGGGCAGAAGAATCCCAGGGACTGGATTTGACAGAGCACACAGGGAAGAAAGGGGATGCAAATGTGATGACTGTACATTGCAGCAGCAATGGGGGGAGGTTTGGTTTATAGCAAAGGACACTACAACGTGAAGAGGACACTAGGAACTAGGAACAAGAAGGGACGTAGAGCTAGCACAGGAGGAAGGTAAAAGTGCAACCAAATGGTAGATCTTTAATGGCTCTCATATTTGAGTCAGGTGCTGCCAGGGTAGATGAATGGCTATAAATCCCTGCAGAAACTGTCCTCATTGAGCAGGTGAAAAACCTCTCACAGCAACTGAGGTTGACCAATCCTATCCCAGCTACATTTGCACTTCATTTAATTTAAGGAGGCTCAGAAGTAGGCTGGCCCAGGCAGTCATGAGCATAAGAAAATGGGTGAGAGGCTGATGTATGCTCCATCCACCCCTCCTCCAGGGCCCCCCTCCTGTTTCCACCTCAGAAGCTCTAAGATGACTTGCCAGCTCCTCCCCTTGGCAGGTTCTGTGCAGCTTTCTCTCTGAAACAGGGCATGGAGCTGGTCCTCCACCTTCCACCACTATTTTTGATGCATCAGCTGTCACATCAGCCAACACATCCAACAGTCCAGCCCAGGTGCTCCCACTCTTTCACTGCTCCAACATCTCACCCAGTCTGATATGAGAACCAAAAGCAAAGTTTGTCTTTCCCACATTCCCAACCCTTTCCAGTTGTAAGGGATTTTCTTATGGAAGGAGAAAGTGTCATTTGGACAAGGGAAGTGTGAGCTACTCTGAGAAACAGCAAAATACTGCCTGTGGGCAGCTGCTTAGAGACAGCAACAGTTTAGGCAGGGAATGGAGCAGAACGGGCACGGAGGAAAAGGCAGGCTGGGACAAAGTGCTGTGAAGCACAAGGTGGGCGGTCACTCCCTGAGGATACACAGTATGACTGGATCAGAGCCCAGGGGAAAAACTGGAGAGAGAGGATTCACTTTGGGAAAGAAAACTGAGTCGGGAGAGGAGAAAGATTCCCACCCCAGACATGCACCCCCAAAGAACGTCACACAAGCCATGGACAAAGGAGGCGTGACAATGAAGTTCAGATCAAATCAGAATTGCAGAAACCACACATCCTGAGCCCCCCGAGTGCCACAGCTCTGCTGAAGCCTCTTCACATTGCACAACTTTACTACAACATTTCTTTAACAAACTGTATGGATCCAGAAAACCAAAAGGCACTCCAGAACTCGAAATGGAAGCACCAAAATTCATCATGCATCAAGCCTCACATTCTTGCCTCAAGCCTTTTGTGCTGTAAACCAACATGAAAATGGAGCCAGCTAGGGTTTTAAACAGTGGCTTGCAATTTATAACACTTCTTAGCTAAATTAAAGGAAACTCTCTACCATTATTAGGGCAATACCTCTGGTTATAGGGACCTTTAAATTCTGATATAGCATTAAAAAATAAAGACACCCATTCTCATCCAAGGAACAAATTTCAGAGACCTTTCCACTATGTGGATTATGTATAATCTAGTAAAAAAAAAAAATAAAAAATTTGTAAGCATTGATTCAGGCTGCCCAGGAAATGAAACTTGGAGAGCACTTAAAAAATGTGTAAAGCCTTACTTGAGCTGATATGATTTAATCTAGAAACATGTAATTTAATAAGAGGTAATTTGATTTACCCATCTTTGGAGATGAATAACTTGATACATTATTTATTGACTGAAACAATCAATACAAATTCACCTGGGATTTTACTCACACCCTTTAAGAAAACCAAATAACAAACAAAACCAACAGTACTGGGTAACAACTTTTAAAGTCTCTATTGTGGGAAAAAACTCCCGACTTAAACCACTTAAATAGACTTTAAGTAAGTTAGTTAGCATCGTGCCACTCTGAAGTGCATACCCAAGAATGGAATCTCCAGATCTACTAGATGTCAGGGTTCAAACATTGAGTGTAAACTGACCTGGCTGAGACACCGCAGTGGCTGTAAACTGAGTAGCCCAAGGGGGATTTTTCTGTCCTCCGAACTGAGCCATGGCAGAAGGTAGAATCTCCTGGGTGTCTATCTTCTGTAACTGCAACCTAGTAAAATAAAGCGCAGCTGCAATCTTCGAAACAAATACCGTCAGGCTATTTTAACTCTGAGCCAAAAAACAAACAAACAAACAACGCAGCCAAAACCATAAAAAAACTCCCTCAAAACCAGAAAAAGAAAAAAAAAATAAAGAGTCACGAAATATTAGTTTTACATCCCTAAAGGCTGGTGGGCAACACGCGTCGCGTACGGGAAACACAGAAAGTTCTAAGGGAAGTTATTTTATTTTCCTAAGGCGCAATCCCGATTTCCCACTTCTTAACAATGGGACGAACGCGATTCAAAACGCAAAAAACGCATTCCCATTTCCAGGAAGATTAAGGTTAAGGTGACTGCGGAGCCAAGCATTTAATATTTATTTTCCGGGGCCGCGCTGGGCGGCCGGGGGAAGCGCCGGCCGCAGGACGCCGCACGCGCTGGCCCGCGCCCGTTTCCGTCGGGGCGCACAAGGGCACGGCCGGCCCGGGAACACGCCGGCCCGCCCGGGCCGCGCACCGGCCGCGCCGCCTCCCTGCGGCCCTCGGCCCGCGCCCGCCGGGGACTGCTCGCCCCCGGGACCCGCGCGAGCTCCTTTACCGCCTCGGCGGCCTCCGTTCCCGGCCGCGAGCCCGGGCCCCGCCGCCGGGCGGAAAGCGCCGCACGGGAGAAAGGCAAAGGGAGGCGGCGGCGGCGCCGGGCCGTGCGGGCGGGAAGCGGGGCCTTCCCGCCCCCTCCTCCTCCTCCTCTTCCTCCTTCTTCTCCTTCCTCCTCCCCCGCCGCCCCCTGTCCGCAGCGGAGGCCCCGGCCCAGCCCGGCCCCGCTCCGGGGCAGCCGCGGAGCCCGCGCGCCCCCGGCCCCTCGCGCCGCGCCCGCGGTACCTGCGCGGGACCGCGCCGCCGCCATCGCCGCCCGCCCCGGCCGCCCGCCCCGCGCTACGTCACGGCTGCGACCGCGCGAGACGGCGCGCGCCCGGCCCTGCCGCGTGCAGGGCTCGCGCGGCTCGGGGGAGGGGCCCCGCCGCCATCTTGGGCGAGGCGGGCGCGGGCGGGGCCGCGGAGCCGCCATCTTGCGGCGGGGCCGCCCTGAGGGAGCCGCGGGCGTTCGGGCGATGCCGTGAGGGGGACAGGGGTCATCTGAGGTGAAGGCAGAGCAGACGCACCTGAGACGGATCAGAGCTCTTAAGATGCTTTGAAACGGAAATTGTAGCCAGGATCAGTGCGGTGACTATTTCAGGAGTTCTGGGAAAGAGTAATTTCTCTTCTTTCTTAGTCTGAGTTGGAAGGGACTTAGAAGGATCGTCAAGCTTTTTAAGTGAGTGGCCGATTCATGTAGGCATTGATCGAGCCCATGACCTTGGCGTTGTTACAAAAAGCTTTCCATCCCATAAATAGTTTCTTACACGAGTTTGTTTTAAAGTGAAATAGACACATGAATTCCTACCTACATTTGAGAGTAAGTCAGCAAGACGCACTTTTTCATTCGTAAATGAAAATAGGACTTTGAAGTGTTATATTGTCATTAGAAACAGAAGTTGGTGATGGAGTAAAATCCTGAGAAGCAGCAACATCAAACTCCCTTGCAGTGAGGTGGATTATATTGTAGGAGGGCATCTAGATAAAGAAGCAGAAGATCATCATGAGCAAGTAAATTTCTGCCAGCGTTTGGTAGTTAAGAATATATAAAGACAGATCTGCCCTTGCTTTTTAAAATAAGTTTCAAATTAGATGAGGGTTTAGACGTTTCACACTCAGAAGCATAGCTCTTACTTTTTAAGTCTACACATTTTAAACCTTATCTCTTCCTGGCATAACTCCGTCCAGCTCAGTCAGTTGACTAAAGCCGAATCTGTACCCTCTAACCTGGAGATAAGATTAAATGTTAAAACAGTTGCAGAACTTTCTCCCACCCTGTATGTGAGAAGGACAATGGCAAAATTGTATTAAAGTGGGAAGCAATTGTCAGTGAATGTCAGAGTATTGTGAAGTAGCTTTGTTCTGCTGGACTTTTATATCAGATGATAAAGGCTCTCAAAGCCTCAGAATCTCACAGGAACCACAAGCCTGGTTTCCTCAAGCAGAACATTTAATGTTCTTTCTCCTTTCCAGATACATACTGCTACCATTACCTGGCAGATTTTGCCATTTTTAGTACACTAAGGACTCCTTTTGGATTGTTTAGGTCTCTGTATCATCTACTCAAGGCAAACCACGCCGTTGTGATGAAAAATAGTGGTCATGGAAGTGGCAGTGAAAAAATACGTGCACTTCTAGTCTTGTTTCTTAAAATAATTCTAGACTCCCAAACTATCTTTCAAGTGCATTGGACAATTTAATCTAAAATGGATAAGAAGATATGAGAAGTCTGAAATGCATGAGATTTCTACAAATTGCCTTAAAATAATGAGGTAGGTTAAGAGAAAGATACAAATTAGAAGGCCAAATGCCTAAGGGAAATTGTTGCTTGCAGCTTTCTGGGTGGCTACAGGAGTTAAGAATCTGCTGGGGATATTGTGGGTAGAAATGGTAATTTTTAGAGCTTATAATCAAAGAACATCACGAATGTTTTTGCACAATCAGTACATTTAACAAAGATGACTGGAAAAGCACAAAGAAGAGGACTTAGTGCCAGCTGCAGTTCAAAGAGGGAATAGTCTGGATGTCTGCCCTTTGCTCAGGGAATCCATAAGAACAGAGTGCTTCACCACTAACTCATCTCTGTACGTTATTGACCCTGTGTAGAGAAGTCAATACACTCAAGGCACTCTGACTGGACACTTGTTAGAGAGTGTCCTTTACACAAAAATTAAGCACCAAGCAGTTGTCCCTGTGCAGCAGCAGCAGAACCACTGTGATGTTTCCCTGCATCAGGCAGAATGGAACGAGTTCCAGATATCTTAGCTGTCTGCTATGAAACAAAACTGTGAAAGGAAATGTGGAAAAGGCTTATTTTTGGTTAGAAAAAAACCCCACTCCCCCAAACATCTAATTGTATTTGTATTGTGCATTTCAGGGACAGAACTGGAAGAGATTGTCTAATGAACAGACTCTTGATAATCTGTGCCATTGATAAGACACAGAAACCAGTGTGTCGTACCTAGCATGGGGCTACTCGACAAAAAGTGAATAAAGACGCTCTCTGTCCAGCTAAATGCCACTTACAGGGAGATGGTTATTTCACTCACTTTTGATGATGATGAATCATTACAATTTTTTCTATATTCTTGTTGGAAATACACTTCCATGCATCCTGTTCAGTTTCTGAATTAATTTGCAGATCCAAATCTGTCCCTACTGGAACCTGCTTTTTGCAGCTCTCGATGGGGTTGTTTATTTATTCTCTTCAGAAGGCCAGAAGAGATCATCCAGAGAGAATCAAACACATTTTCACCTTTCTAGGTACCCAGGAATGGTAGCAACAGTCCAGTTCATGGTTTTTTTTGAAGCTTAAATTATGATAAAGTGCAGCATGTAAGCATCCAAGCAAATTATCGCGGATTTTTTGGTGCACAAAAATTTCTCTTGTAGTCTTTTTGACTACAGCCATATGTACTTCACACTTTGCCAAGCGTGTGACACACTCAGTTCTGAAATTTAATAATAATTTAATAATACACACTCAATACTGAAATTTAATAAATGATCTTTATTACGTACTGCTGTACAAAGTATTTGACAGAACTGTTTCTGAACTGGCCAGACCACTCAAGAATACAGGAAGGACACAATAGTATTAAACCAACCTGCTCACGTTTAGCTGATTGCAAATGTTTGTTTGTTTGTTTGTTTGTTTGTTTGTTTGTTTGTTTGTTTTAAGAGTCCCAGGGTAAGGACAGAAAAGGTTTTGTGGTCTGCTATATTGCAATAAAAATTAAATGCATTGAGAACAGCCTTCTGACAAAGTTTTAAATGAGTAAAAAAGTCATAGCATAAATGAAGTAATTCTTAATTATTTTGCAGG
Source organism: Cyanoderma ruficeps (assembly GCA_008694505.1). Taxonomy (NCBI): domain Eukaryota; kingdom Metazoa; phylum Chordata; class Aves; order Passeriformes; family Timaliidae; genus Cyanoderma; species Cyanoderma ruficeps. The sequence goes on along the minus strand of VZDJ01000146.1, from coordinate 1,461,704 downwards.
TCATAGACACCAGAAGCACAGGGAAAATTTTTCATCTTGATAAAAGAGAGAAAGTTTTTTCAGTTAGAGCAATTGAGAGAGTCCCCATCACTGAAGTTCTCCAGACACAGCTGGGCAGGGTGCTAGAAAATCCCACCTGGGCTTTCTATTGCACAAAAGGTGGGAGTGGGTGATGGTTTGAGGTCCCTACCAACCTGGGGTGCTCTGTGAACATCACATAAAAAAAGAGATGTAATTCACCTTGCCCAGGAGCCACAAGAACTTTCATAAAGTCGTTAGTTTGAAGAATTCCTTTTTTCTTACCCAGTTTGAGTTGCATTCACGTCCCCAGTACCTTCAGGAAGGCCCTGATTTTGTTTTTCTAGGTGTGTTGGGTCTGACCGCACACACAGAGAAGATCCCTCAGCTCTCTCCTTACAACCCTGGGTCATGCAGCCGTATGGAAGCCAGAGTAAAGGCACAGCTAGAGACAGGCAAGAAAGAAAAGCAGCGAGAAGAAAAATCCTGACCACCTTTAAAGTCTCAGTTCCATTGCTTGGGAAGCAGGAGATGGAGAGCTGCAAAGCCATTTCCCTTCCACCACTGCCTGCAGTGCTCAGCCTCTTCCCCCAGCAGGGCCCAGGCTTGTGTCTGATGTGCAGGACAGCCGAGTGCAGACTGAGGTGTAACTCAGGCTGCCATGTGCAGGAAGAGCCGGGGGCACCCTGGGAATTCTGTGCACAGCACGAGCCCAAGGACGGACTCGTGCAGCGGGAGACGGCAAAGGGGCACGGCTCAACTCCCAGTGCTGCCCTGCTGGCTCACTGCAACAGCAGTGGCATGTTAAGGGAATAGTTGCCTGTATTCTTTGGGGTTCCAGAGCTCTGGTCCTTGACTGGCTTGCTGGTGAGCACTCCACACACCACACCCTTGGGGTTTCTTTCTTTTTTTGTGAGTACCTCCCCTAGGCCAAGCCAAGAATCCACAAATCCCACCCTTAAAATCTGTAGGAGCCATAATCCAGGTGAGTCCTTCCAAGGCTTTCTGCTGTTGTGGAAGTGAGTTAGTCTAGCACCGTGTTTGCTTCATGAAGCACTGGCCTACTGCTTCATTTCCCTGAAGGGATCCCTCAAGTGAAGGGAGTCAGTCATCCTCATGCAAAAACAGTTGATGTGTAAAACAAAGCAGTCACAAGAAACTGAACTGCTGACTTTTTACACCATAGGAAACAAAGGTTTTGCTGTTCTGAGCTGGAAAAAAGGTTGTGTCATGCCTTTAGCAGCAACTTAGGACGCCTTTAGGACCAAACAGCATGAAAGGATTACCCAGCTATGTTACAAATGAAGGTGTACACATGCTACAGCAGGATTGCAAGTAATTTTTGGCCTGGTGTAAAAAGACATGGACATTTTCAAGAATGAAAAGCGCTAAGAATGTCAGGATTTTATATCAGTGGTATATATCACAAAAGAGTATCCAGAAGCAAATAGACTGGACATGGAATTGGAGGCCCATCTTGGGAATCGTGCTCTAGCCCATGGTTATTGAAATAGCTGGGTTTAAATTTCCACATTTTAAATACTTTTTCAGTTTGTCTAAGATTGAAAACACAGATGGGGATTGCTGGTATTTTATTTTAGACTATCTAGGCCACGTCCTGGACCAAAACACTAATTGAAGCATTATCTTGCTTGTGTTTAAATGGCATTGGAGTATGTTGCTTGTTCTGACAGAGTGCACAGAAACCCCAATATTTTGATGAATACCTTTTTGAATGTAAACTAATACTCTGTGTTCAACATTAACTATCAACAGCAGTAATAAACATTAGCACTGTGCAACAGCAAATCCTGGTGTTCTATGATATGTAGCAGTGTAGGAGTACTACAGAAAACTTAAATGTAGCACCAGCAAAAAAGCTTATTTTGCAACTTAATTAATTGTTAACAACATCATTTTAGTAGGCATTGCAATCTAAGGCTTAAGAATTTAAAAGCAACCAACTGTGCTACATCAATATTCTATTACCTTGTATAATGGATAGCAGAAATCCAGGCTATAAAACAGCACTAAACCATCTCCTGGTGGTAAACTCACTTTTGGGCACAGGAATTCCGGGGCAGGTAAATCTGGTTTGGTTTTGTTCCCGTGAGGTGGAGGTGAAGCTGTGTTTTAATTCCTCTCTGTGTAACACTCCATAATCTATATGAAATCCAGCTCTGCCTGGGCTCACTCTGCCCGCTGGGAATGCTGGGGGAGGCAATAGCAGGTGCCTGGAAGGACCTTAAAGGGCCCTGGGAAATGTTTCTCATCGCTGGCTCTTCCTCAGGAATGATGTTCTTGGGTCTGGCCCAAGGCTTGCAGTGCCTTTCAAAATCCATGTGCTTTCTTAAGACACCTGTGTCAGGGCTTCCTGACTAATATCGAGCCCTGCAACAGTGGGACTGTTGAACAAGGACTGAACAGTGCAGTTCAGAGAGGGCCTGGGGCAGCCTGGGAGACATTGCTGTAAATCCCCAGCAGTGATTATCCTCTAAAAGAGCATCTTACATGGGAGGGTCAAGGCCTCCCTGTTGGATGATCGCATCTATCCCCCAGGAATTAGATGTACTGTATCACACAATGCCGTTTCCTTCCAGGGCATCAGTGAAGCCAGAGGATACTAGCATTTTTCTGCTCTCTAGGAGATTCCAGTTACCTGGAAGATTATTTTTGCTTATTATTTTGCTGCTGCATGTACTGGAGAAGGAAAAGAAGCCAAGTATGAGCAGCGCTGTACTCCTCGTTGCATTCCGATGTAACCGACAGGGATTCTGTGCAGTATTGTTGTGCACCACAATGTCAGTACAGCAGGCTAGTGCTGACGTCTGTTTTGAGGAAAAACCCAGCCGTACCCTCAGATTGGCAGCAAATAAAAGCTGAAATGTTTCCGGTGGCTGGCAATTAAATGCCACCGTAACGATTCCCATAAGCTTGCTCTGCCAGACAGGCAGCAGAGAGGTTCCCAAACTGTTTTGTCCTTTCTGGTCAGAAACCAAAGTTCTGATTTTCTGGCTGCTCCTCTCGCTTCTCTGGACCTGGGCACAGGTGAGTCCAGCCTGAAGCAGAGGCAGACTGAGAACAGGGACTGGATTTATGCCTGTCCCTCTCCAGGACAGAAACCTGCTGACTTTTTGGGTGAAGCCCCTGTAGGTCCTATTAATAATTAACAAATACACTTCTACACGTGCTGGTGGTTATTATTGCTACAAGCAGGAAAGAAAAATTAGACGACTAAGTGCAAAATAGAAGTATAAAATTTATTTAAAACCACCCACAAAGTTCTGTGTAATCAGGAATGATACAATTTGTAATAGTCTTTTTAAAAACTCATGACAAGATTTAAAATATATTTTCAATTACAGTATTCATTTAGCCTTATTCAGTTAGGACAATAAAAAAAAAAGAAAGTTTACGTTCTAAACAGATGAGACACACAAGAAAAATAGAACAGAACAGACAATTTCCACAACGACAATTTTTACATGTATGTTTCAATACTAGTATCAACATTTCAATGCATCTTGCTACATAAACATGAAATCATGTACAACAACTGCTTGCACCAAAAAACATAGCTTAATTAGATCTTTCAAGTAACATGCAGTCACAACTCACAAGTCTTCAAGTACTGCTGGTAAGGGTTCCCTTGTCTGCAAAGAAGATTTTAAGGTTCAGTTTCTCAGCTAGCATAACTCTGCCCAGCTCCACCAGCCTCAGGGAGCTTTGCTCAGTTAGACTAGGAAAGAATCAGGCCCAAATGTTTTTTTCAGAAAAGAAGTAATTTTTACACTTTCTCCTGTAAATACTGTGACATAATGAAGTGCTTTTTCTTTCTGATTTTTTTCTCCCTGTACATAATTTTTTGCTTTAAAAATATTAGTTTTATGTTCCAGATTTCAATACAGTATGTTGGTAACTGGGAATAAAACCTCAAATTCTAAGTTGAAAAATAAATATCAAATGCATCCCAAGGAAAGAAAGAAAGATTGAAAAGAAGAAGGAGAGGAGGAAAAAAACCCCATGCCTTTTTTATTCTTTTGCTTTGGCATATTGTTAATCTTTTATCTTCCCAAAGCAGGAAGGAATTCATTAGCCATAGCATTTCAGTACAGCGTGTCCTTACATATTTATGTTCTTTCCTAATGACAGTAAATTCTGATCAGTACTTGTGACCTGGCGTGATATTGTCACATTATGAAGAGCTGTCTCTTCCAAACTGAACAAATAATCGTAGAATAATTCACTGGTAAAGACTGAAATGTATCTGAATGCTTGCATTGGTTAGAACTGGCTTTCTTTTAGCAGTACTGGGACGTCCCATTTGTTCTTCTTGACTACAATTATTTTTTCATTTAGAAGACAAGAGCTTCATGAAGTTCAGCTGCTGCCTTTTGATTGCATGGATTAGAACAGGCATTCACAAAGTTGGTATAAAATCTGTTCTCATTAGGCTCTGCAGTATCACTGCACTGTAAAAATTTAAGAAGGAAAGTATATTTCCTTTTCCTCAAACTTTTTTTGAACCAGAAATTTGCATTGCATAACTGCAATGTAGCAGGGCTGTTGTTTACATAAAACTTCCATGGGCAGCAAGGGGAGCTCTGCAGGACTCAGACATGCAGAGCAATGCCGGGGTTTTCCCTGGCAAGTAGCACCACAGTCAGGGAAGGCAGAAGGTGTTGGCTTTAACTTTGTGTCCCCAAATTCACTGTCACACTCAGAGTGTGACAACAGCACACAGCACTGCACACTGCTGGGTGTGAAGTCAGGGCAGAAGGGAGTTCAGTAGATTGTCACAACCCCAGTTTATATCATCAAGTAAAAGGGATCCAAGTTATGATAAAGGGTAGCAAGTATTTTAAGAAAAACTACTGTAAAAATAGCATTTTTGACAATTTTGTGGGATTTCTGGGCTGGCCATTACCTAGAGGTACAAATCTTTTGCCACATTGTCCTTGTAGATAGTGCTGGGCAAAGGACAGCCAATAAAAGCAAATATTTAAAACCTGGTAAAACCCAAGCAGGTCTCTTTTCAACCTGTATTTCTAAATCAAGAACAATGCTGATGTTACTGGCCAGTATGTGCACAGTACGGGTACCACGACTGACTGCACAAATCAGTCATTTGGTAACTGCTTTTATTTAGCCTGCTGACCTTTTACACTGAGCGGTGTGATGGGATTCTCCAAAGGATGGAAGCTACAGTGACATCCAGATAAGGCCCCTTTATCCTTCCAATGCAATGGAAAGGGCAATAGTATAAATGACAACCAGGGCCTCCATTTTTACTTTAAGATAACTCCCAAACCCTAGACCCTTTTTCCATTACACTATAATAAAAATACAGATATACATGTAAAATACTGATCATGTCACAAAACTTTCCACGACAGCATTAAAACGTTCTGTGGCAACAACTGCACTACTGAACATCAAAACTAGCAGTTCCCTTGCTCCGCTGCAGCAGCACTTCTTTGGAACACAGTTCCTCTGCTGGAACTGGTGACTCTGTGGTTTAAGTGCCAAACCTGCCCTCCCTACATAGGTAGTCTTTGAGGAGTACAAAACCTGCCCTCAGTGGCTTTGTGAGGAATGTGTGTAAGGTGTGCAAAGCGTTGAAAAAAGCACCATTGATCAGTCACACCAAAGCAAGTCACTTGCACGTTATTTAGCACCCCAGCCTTGCACTCACTGCAAGTGTGCTGTTGGAAGAGTCTGGCATTTGAACAGAAGTGTGTGTGGGAAAATGCCATATATAATGGCCCAGCAGAAGAAGGAAAATACACTGTCTGGAAGAATTAAGGATACAGCATCAAGAAGCATCTTGTATCTTTTAAAACTGAAGCGTAGCAGTACATGGTTAAACACCATGAGCAACTGTTGGGATGGTGCACTGGGGAACTGGATTGGAAAAAGAATACTAAAGTCTTTATTCTTAGAAAGACAAAGAAACAGCGATGCTGACACCTCAGTACCCTTTAATAAAAGGCAGTAACCACCTTAATTATTTTCTTCTCAAGCTTCTTCAACTCCATTTTTTTCCACAGATGAGTAACATCTTTTTTCCAAGCAGTCCTATGTTAGTTCAGGCATTTAACTTACTTAATACTTGGATATCTCACAAAGACTGATCTATGATTTAAAGAAGATATAAAGAAACACTCCTGCTCTTGCAATCATGCAGGGGCTGCAGCAGCTGTCTGATGTCAGGAATTGAGCAGAGCTGTTAAGTGTGACTCAAAAGACAGAGGACACAGAGATGCTACCACCATGAAAAAATCCTGTACTCTGAGAAGGAATGACTTTTCCTTCTCAGGGGATGATGGTTTTCTGGTCTTGCAAAGTCTCTTTCGTTTGGCTACTTGCAGATACAAGAACAGATTGTAGCTACATTTAAAAAAATAAATCTGAAAATTAACTGGAAAGCTGATTATTTGATTAAAAAAGGAAACAGTGATTGTGACAGATTGTGAATTGTCCCTCTCTACTGGACTTCAAAAAAAATCCTAACTGTAATATTCTAGGCTCTGTATGAGAAGAGGTGAAGTAAAAGCCCTAGAACTGTCACATTTAGAATGTAAGAACAAGGAATCAGACTGGTTTGGGTTGGCAAGGACCTTAAAGCTCACCTTCCAACCCCCTGTGCCCCCCTTCCACTACACCAGGTTACTTCACGCCCCATCTAACCTGGCCTGGGACACTTCCAGGGATGGGGCACATCCACAAGCTCCCTGGGCAGCCTGTTCCAGGTGAGTGAAGGAAATGGATTTTAGGGGGAGAGTCCCAAGGAGAACAGCTTCATAGGACATTCCTGAGATGAGGATGGCTGATTTCCATAGAAAGCAGGACAGTGTGCAGGGGGACTCCCAGGCAGGCTGGCAGCCGTGCTGCTGATGCCGAGTGCTGAAGCAGATCTCAAAGGGAAAATCTTCTGGAGTAGCTGCAAGCACTGAAAGCATCCAGCAGCAGGTGACAAAGTGAGCCAGCACTGACTGACCACAGCCAAGCACAGCTGATGATCCAGAAAGACCTCGGAGTGAGAAAGGTGGCCGGAGTACCCAGTGCCACCTGTACAGAACAGAAAGTGATAACTACTAATCAACACCAGCCGTAATTGTTTTTCAGGGAGACAACACAGCATCACATACAACTAAGTCTCCAGAATTTTGTCAAGTATGTGACAGTATTAAAAAGTTTGGCCTATTCTGTAAAAGAACCAAAAAAGTTTTAACAGGGAAGAAATAAACACAGCATTTATTCAACCACTCCTTAGAGGATGTGATCCATACATATCCTGGTGCCTGATCAGGTTCTACTGTTAGAAATCCTTGGTCTTTCAGGAAACCTTGAAGGTGAAACTCTTTCCTTTATGGAATTATAATTTTGTAGCACCATCTTAAAGCAGCATGTAGACAACTTGTGAAGACTGACTAAACATCAGATAATCCCAGAAGAGACTGAAACCACTTCTTGAACTGTTAAGAGCAAGTAGCCACATCCTCCAGACTTTTGACACTGGTCACTCTGTTTTAGATCCAAGGAGAATGTAAGTGTGTCACAAACTAAATAAAAGAAGCTACTGAATTTAAAGTCAGATGGACCAAAAGAAGTGTTAGTATAAAACAGTACCATGGCAACTACAGGGATGTAGAAGGTCGAATCAAAAACCAATTGTGCCTTCACAACTTAGCCTGTCATTTACTTATGCTGTGCAGAGAATCATTAAGGTTGGAAAAGACCTTAAAGACCATCAAGTCCAACCAGCATCCCATCAGCTTTCTATGTCCTCCACCTTGGTGGTGGCAAAGGCCAGCAGGCTGCCGATGACAGCAGTGCTTGCTGCCTTGTTGGTCTACGCATATCAAGAAAGGAGGCCAACTCTCTCCCTGCTTTGGTATTGTTCTTCAACCAGTATATGCAGGCAGAGACCAAAGGAGAGATTTCTGCCTGTGGAAAAAAGTGTGGAAAGAGGTGGATTTGTACATAATACCCACAATGAAACATCCCACTTGTTAGAGCAGTGCTGTGACACAGACATTGCAGCACAGTGCTGTGGTGTCACAACAATCGATGGAGAGGTATTCCCTCCACACTTCCTCCTGCAAATCAGATCAAAACCTGATAAAGCAGGAATTCCCAAATGTGATTGGACTGTTCCTCATCTCTAATTGCTATTGAAGAGCAGATTGTCACAGGTCACAGCTTGGCAGACAGCTTCCAGACAAGAAATAAAGCACAACTTTATGGAGCAGACGTCACAAAAACCCTAATCTGAATTTCAGGGACCACAATAAGCCTGAAAGTTTGTCCCACATTGCCTGAATGTGACTGGTGTTAACATACACGAAGCATGGAAATGGCCATGCAATTGAGTTTTTCATACATCTGACAGCACAGCTATTTCCTTCTGATAGCCTAGAAATGACAGGATTTCTATGGAAAAGAAACAAACATATATATAAATGGATTAAAAAGCTGATGACTGCTTGATAAATGGAGTTAATTTCAACATCAGAGAAGCTGCATGGGAAGTGAAAGAGCAAGACTGACTTCTGAGTTGGCACAGATGTTGGTCAACTGTTGTCCATATTGATCCACTTAAAAATGGAAATTGCAGGGAAACTTGATGAATGAGCACTATGCAGTCAGCAGGGCTGCAGCAGTGTGAACTGGACCCAAATTTAATCCACCATATTTAGATAACACTGCAATGAAATAAAAAAGGTCTTTAAAAAAACCCCATACAGTTGTATGCTAGAAAGAATCTTAAGTATTAGACAAGTTGTCATTTATCCATGCTTAACATAAAACGTTATTTCCTGTGCTACATCTAGAGGAGCACTGTCATAGGCAACACAAGGACTTTCACCAGCAGTTAAGATTCTTAGAAAGTCCTTAAAAAAGTCTGAACACAACTGTTACAAGTTGGAAGCTGCAAGTATTTGTAAGTACTTACAAAGCTTCTTGGATCTTGTGACTGAAATATTTATAGAAATATTTCTATTTCCTGCAGTACACTAGCATGTGAAAAATCAGTGAATTCACTGTTTAATTGGACACAACTGCAGTGACTCACACAGGGAGTCAAATGGATCTGGCCCTGCAACAAGCCCTGCTCCTCCCCTCCTTTGCAGAGACGGAGTCATGGTACTGGACCCAGTGGACGAAGGGATGAGACACATTTCTTCTGGGAGGTCAGAGGTGTCCTGTGCTGGATCATGACAGTTTTTCCTGGCATACTGTAAAAAATGATCCAAAGACAAGCACTGCCAGCCCACACCCAAATCCATGGGCTGGTTTTTCACCCAGAACTTTGCGCCAGCTGATGGAAACCAAATAAAACATGCAGGTCTGACCCAGCCAGCCACCTTAATTTTCAATCCAGCTCCTGGTCTGGCTATACAAGAAGGACTTGGGTTAAAACCTAAGAGCAAATTACAAGTGGTTGTGTGGGCTGCAAAGGAAAGAACAGACCTAGAGAGTTGAAGATTTGAACAGATAAATACTGTTATATAATGATAACCTTACTGAAAACAATGCATTTTGTGTACAGGACAGGTAAATATCCTGAAGTGTTACAAGAAATAGCACAGAATTGAGAAACCAGTAAATAGTTGCATTTTCTATACTGCAGTACAGCAATGGAAAGGATCAGCTTCTCAAATCACAACCCACTACACGTCCAGCAGAAGTGGAAGTGGCCAACCTGCCAGGTAGGACGTGTAGAAAAAGCAGTTTAAGTGAAAGACAGCCAAGGAAAGAGCACCGTGGGTGATATGTTATTGTATAGATGATACATTTCTCTCTTGTAAGTAATATTAATGAAGTAGTAACTGTGAGTTTAGCACCTATCAGTTAATAGTATTAATTATGTTAAAATACACATTTCCTTGTTGAATTGCCTTTTCAAAAAAAGGTCGACCTGGGCTACCTGTTTGAAGGGATCCTTTTAGATCCATCTTCCAGTGCCTGACTTCTTAGAGGGAAGCTGCTGGTTTTTCAATGGAACATTTTTATCTGAAGTTTCCAGTAAGTTAAATGTGAGCATTTGTAGGAGAAGATTCAAGTAAAAATGATCCACTTTAATGGTATGAATATTTTAAAAGGTAAAGAGATGGCTCTGTAGCTTACCAATTTTGTGTAGAAAATTTATCACGTGAGAGTGCTGAATTACAGCACTACAGAAACTGAAGCTGTCAGGGCTATCGGTGAAACCCAAAAATGAATCTCTACGTGGTGGGACAAACACATGACTGGAACAGCTACGGAATGTACAGTACTACTGACTGTATGGACAGCTGCAATTCCTACTAATCTTTAGCTCACCAAAAATATACGAGTTTTAAAATGGAAATCTAAGGCACACAAAATACCATAATGATTTGATGTATACTGTATATTACATAGTCAATAAGCATAAAACTGCTGGTACAAAACAACGGCATAATATTGGTTCTGCTTTCTCATTATTTACAATCCCTTCATATCCTCTATTTGAACTAACATTAAGCTTTGAACTAAAATTTGCAGCATACCCGGTTTTTACAGGTTTTACTTGAAATAGGTAAGATACAAAGAACTGGTTCAGTTCCTCCATCCTCTGCCGTTAATAGCTTTGTTAACTTGAACGGGATTTTGCAGAACTGAACCCAGGATCATTACATAGTGATTGCTACTTCAGACCTGGCTCCTGCACACACTGCACGTGGCTGCAGGAGAAGAGTCTCATGGATCTACAGCCGCACCAAAGGATTTGTAGCACCAAGGTCCTGACTGGCACTATGTGTTCCAAACACCACTGATGTAGTTTTCGTACCAAAACTAAATAGAGTTTTTGCACCTCAGTTTCTCAAGGAAAAAGCACCTTGTCTTTAAATAAAGCAGATCCAGATAGCTCATATTCCTCTACACAGCACCACTACAGTATAATACTATCAAGTATATTATTAGTATGTTTTCCCACTGGAAAAGTGACTTCATTCTAGCTCCAGGTTCCCCAGCCAGGGTGCCAAGGCAGGAGGGGACAGCTTTGTCTGCGAGGCAGCGCTCGGACCCCAGGGAGTCCCGGAGTCAGCTCCTCCTGCCTCCAGCCACCTCCCATGGAAGAAGCTGCAGGATGAGGTCAGTCCTTAGCTAACGTTGTCATTTGGTAATTTGTTTAAATAAATAAGTTTAAACAAGAAATACACAGGAGAGGAGAATCAGAAAGAAGAGTGGGATGCTACAGTGTTTAAAAGCAATGGAGTGTCTGTTTTTCCTCTGGTTTAGCAAATACTTGTTTTGTGATATGTCACTTTCTCAACAGAAACGAAGAACATAAATTTCAAGGAGGGATACAACCCTTTCCATGTGAAATGTATAAATTGTTTCAAAAAGTTACAAAACATTTTTGTATAAAAACTGAACTCAGAAAGTTGGTGAATATTACAGATAGGTTATTCTTAACAAAAACTTTGCTGCTAAATATTAGAAATTTGATCGTTTTCCAACACTGCCTTTGTATTTTTCCCAAATTATTATTTTTTATCAGAATAGAATAAGGCAACTCTAGGGGGTATTTTTTATCCCAAAACAATCCTACCCCTGAGGCATTAGGAACATTTGGTCGCCATGTTAACTTAGAACGCTGCAAACAAATGAGACTGATGCACCTACTGCTCAAAGAAACCATAACAAATGCTGCCTTTGAAAAATACAGATAATATTCCTAACTCCCAATAGCAATACATGTATTGACCAGACATCTCCTCATTTCATGTTTGTACACTCTCTTGAAAAAGAATAAAAAGGCTCTATATTTCTTAACTGTTTATATGCAACATAAAATCTTCAATGAAAAAGGGCAAGTTAAAAACAACCACATATGCTATCAGCATACATCCTGCAGCTGCAACATCATGAAACTCTGCACAGCAAGAACAAAATCATTTCTTCTGTAGAGTATGCACAAACCTTAGACAATATGATCCTTATACTATACTATTTCAAGTTAATTTTAAAAATAGAAAGTGCTTTTAAAATATATATTTACAGCTTAGAAACAACTTCCAGCCATCATTACCAATAATTTCATTCTACTGACGAATCTAAAGAACAAAATCAATTGGTTTTCTAAAAGATTTGTCTGTAATTTGGACTATATAGCAATGGTTGGAAGTTGTTAAAGCAATGGCACCATGAAGTAATAATTCAGCTTATTTATTTTTAACTGTTTGATGTGGTTAAGCACCAAGAGCTGTGTAGAGCTATAACTGTATAACTTGATTTAACACCATAAAATGTGAACCTGTTAAAATACCTATAAATGATTTTTGTAGTAAACAGACGATTTAAAGCACCAAAATATAAATTCCTAAAGGTAATAAACTGAATGATTCAATCAAGGTTAATAACCTAAACAAAATCTTTTTTTAGAATGTATTAAAACTATACAGTTTGTTGTTTTTTTTTTTGCTTAAAATGTGCTTGAGCACCACCAAACGTTAAAGTCACAGTTTAAGAAGAAATCCCCCCCCTTGTTTTTGTTTTTTACCTCAGCCTTAAAATGGTTGAGATGAGCAAAGAGTAAACGACACGAGACTTGTTCTTTAACAGCACCTTAAAGAAAGGCCGTGTAACTGCACCAGGAGGGGCACACCACGCCTACGCCCAATGGTTGTAGGGCCCCGCCACTCGTGTCAGGGCGTAGGAGGAGACTGTGATCACGTTGTCCTTGGTTACTGTTAATGCTCTGCGGGATGGAATTTGGTTGAACTCGTTGTCTTCATAAAAAATATCTCTGTTTTCACTTGGTTGCTTTGCTTTTCTGTTGTTGGAGTTCAGTTCAGGATTCTCCGTTCCTAATCGTTCCGCTTCTTTTTCTTTTTCTCTCGCCCTCTCGGCCATCTTTGCTTCCCACATGGCTAAACCATGTTTTGGCTCATTTAAATTTTTGTGTTGGTAAAAAACTAAAGAAATTCTTGTGGGATGATTGCGGTTGGGTTTTTTAATTGGCGTGGTAGCGTGGAGTTCACGTCTTGCACATTCAATTAAGATAGAACCGTGAGAAGGTGCCACAGCAACCCCACCAATGTCATCATCCAAAAAATTGTGCTCGCTGTCTGACCACAATTCCTCAGCCTTTTCTTCGGAATCAGCCGGTTGTCCCAGTGCACTGTTTTGCTTCTCGTCCACACAGTCAAAGTCACAGATCTGTCCTCGATGGGAGCTGCCCTTTTCCACGGGGCACCCGTGGGAGCAGTCAGCTTCGGTTCCGACGGCGTCCTTGGCCGAAGAGCTTAGCGGCGCTGAGGAGTCACAAGAGCTGATCATCTCTGAGGAAGGAGAATTCTCCAGCTGAAGTTGACAATTCTGTTTGTCCGGCTGATGTTCAAGTACAGTGGGCGGGGGCTCTGTGTGGGCCGGGGGGCCTGGAGCGGTGACCTCGGGAAGAATCGGTGGCACGCCATTCACCTTATCCTTCAGCAGAATTCCAGTATAATCTTTGACTGACACATCAAAGCTCTTGCAATTAACATAAGGTGTCACGTGAGGTTGCTTGGTACTGCATTCAAAATACCCGTAGGGAACTGAAAAATCTTGTTGAATGTTAGTCACTGCAGTTAGGCCAGACTTATGTGCGAGAGACGGATAAGGATGTAAACTATCCACCTTAAAGGGGGAGGAGGCCGTGTACTGTTTTAATAAGGAGCAATTTTTAGTAGTATTTGAAGTATGTTTCATGGCATAAAGGTGGTTGGAAGGCTCCATTTTTATTCCAGGTTTTAAAGCATCTGTTTTGTTCCCTAGAAGAAATGTACATCAAAGTGTAAATACTTCTCAATCAATAAAACACCTCTCTTATATTTTCATACTTGCTTTCTAACATGAAAAATGCACGTGGACTACAGATTTTTCAAAATTATTATTTTTAGCTTTCTAGGAATATCTCTATGGTGAAAATACATATATACACACACACACACACAAACAATCTTGCTCAATTAATGCCTTAACCTTTTCCAGTCAGGCTGCTGGTACATAAAATAGAAAGCTATTTCACAGAGGGATGAAGAAAATAAACACATAAAATGAAATAACCACTGAATCTCAATTCACACAGCCCAGTCCTACAGAAATTCTTCCCAGCAGCTGACTGCTGGCCTTTGGTTTTTGCATCATTGATGAAATTCAGTCTGAAATTCAGCCTGTGAATCAGTCAAAATTCTGACCTGCCTTAACCCCATGTTCTGATCAAAGGAAAAAGCATGTTTATGGATCTTGACCATCACAGCAAAAACAGTTACTGAATTACATTCCAATACTGACTCAGCAATTGCCTTTAAAAAAAAAATCTGGCAACGTGCTCCAGGTAAACCCATCCTTACAAAATGGATTTTGAGTCACGTGATTTGGCTGTCTTGCATCTTTCCATCTAATTGCCTCATTATTTCAGATCTGTGTGCAGACATCCTTGTTCAGTTTCTGTCCAATTTCCTTAACCAATTCCTTAACCAATTTCTAGCCATGCTGCTGGGCTTGACTGGGGAAAGGCTCCTCACATGACTGATTCTCAACAGCCCAGAGTCCATGGCAGTAATGGGAAAGAATTCCATTGACTTTGATGGGCTTTGCATCATGCTCTGCAATGGCTTTAACATGTGTTTTGCTGGCAGACTGGCACCCCACAGAGAGCTCTTGCTTACTCTCACAGACAACTGTCAGTGTTTCTTCTTTATTTATATATAAACACACAGAATGGTTAATTTGCCTTACACAGTGTAGAAGCATTATTCTTTCTTCTACTCTGTCTCTTAGTAATTTACAAATTAGTGATGAATTAAAAACATTCCTCCAATAGGAACGCGAAAAAGTCAAAGTGAGATAATGACAGGCACAATAGTTAGTATGCAAAAAAGAAAGCTGGAGAGGGACATGAAGAGGCCACATCAATGCTTTAAAAATCTGTTCTGTAAAATAAAACGCAAAGTGTTTAATAATTATGACAGCCCCCACCCCAGAGCAAGGCCTTTGCCCTGAAGATTTTAAACACAGCATTTGAGAATTGTGTCCTCCATCACCTCAGGAGAGAGACGCGTGTCCTGTGAAAAACAGTTTTAAGAAGCCTCGGCACTCAATTACAGAAGTGTAGCAAATGGATTGTTATTTGTTTTTTAAATGTTATCCCTCCAAAACGCAGATATTCTTCAAAACACATTTACCTGTTATTCCTCCCCTTAAATCTGCTATATAGGTCTGGATGTCTCTCATGAAATAAAATTCACAACTAGAGCAGTTGGGCTAATTTTCCTCTCTTCTTCCTAACAGGCTGTGCTTTAATTTTATTTATTTTTCACCTGCTAATCAGAGAATTTAAGTCCATGGCTTCTTCCACCTCTTCCTTCTTTTCTGCCTCTCATTAGTGTCCAGTCCCATGGGACAGTGCTGCCCCGTGGAGGCCCGGCCCCAGCTCTGGCAGCAGGTACCACAGCGCAGAGCACCGGTGCCCAGGCACAGCTCTGTGAGCTCTGTGCTGCCCACACGGCCTCCCCAGCACCTGCTGCTGACTGACTCCACTGCCCTGCTCCTTGCCAGCATCCTGCAAAGGACAATTTGCACTGTCATTTGATAAAACCTGGGGCATTTTACAAATCTCTTGCTGTGCAGCAGTGTTCATGCCATTGACAGGAAAGAATCACAGCTCAGATTCTGAGAAAGCCATTATCTGCCATAGGAAGTGGAGAACACAGTTCTTGTACTTTAAAGTGACAAGAAATTCAAGTTGCTTATTTAGGTAAACATTCCAACGTTCTTTCAAGATGGTCAAACTGCCATTATTTATTAGAATAAGGGAACTTGGAAGTACTTCACAGGTGTTCACAGACCAACAAACTATTTTTGGGTGATAACCTGGGTTTTTTTCTGCCCCAGGAGACAACACTGGCTACAGTGCTCATTAACCCCTAAAACGCAGGATGCAGTGTTCAGTAATGCCTAAAATGCAGAACATACATGTGGTTTATTTTAAAGGAGCTTTTTCCTCCCATCAGATGTGTAACAGAACACAGAATCAGAACAGACTGGCAGAATTTCGTAAGCGTCACTCACCTAAACAATGCAAAGTGTTGCCGAGATTTTCTGGGGCTTCAGTTTTCAGTTTTACTGGTGTTGAATATTTTTTATCTATTAACGGCTGCTTGTCAGTCGGGGTCCTCCTTGTGTCTGGTTTCCTTTTCTTGGTAGCCCTGAGAGGCTCAGCCAACATCCTCACTTCTCTGGGGAACGCTGTGAGCACCTGTATGGCTCCGGCTTTTATCTTGGCTTCCAGGCCCTCTTCAGTGCCAAACTCATCCGTTTGTGAGATTTTGTAAAGAGGCAACACATGGAGCTGTTCGTCGCTTGGAATCACCCCCACTGTCCGGTTATCTTCCTTCGTCAGGGTACAGACCTGGCAGGAGCAGAATCAGTTACAAACCAACCACACACACCCCAGGAGTTACAGAGAGGCCCAGGCAGTCATCCCAGGCTCCACTGCTTACTCTGTTCCAGGGCCTAAACACTATGGGGCTTTCAAATGCAAACATCTGACAAATCAGTGTTTGATCCATGATAACACAGAATAACTATGGCTACTTTAAGATCAAGGCACATGTCTTGGATGGGAAAGTGAAATTTTGTCTCAGCTTACAGAATCCACAAATATATGCCAACCTTGGTAAATATCTCAGCTGTAAATATATTGTCAAGTTCCTAAATGTTCCTATTATTTTTTTTACTACATAAGTACATCTTTGATGTTCAGATTCATTTTTAAGGACTACAAAATATGAAGGATTATTTTTGCATTAAACAAGAAGTGTCTATGATTTGAAATTTATTCTGTGACTTGGAATTTTTGGTTTTTGTTTTGGCTGGTAAATGAAAAAAAGCCCAAACCAGCGCAAACAGTCATTCATACTGCTCTATATGTTTGTCAAATCTCAGCTCTAACTCCCTCCCTCTCTCAACACTTTAAATTAACACCCCACTGTAATTAACTCACAGGACCCAGGAAATGTTCTCTCAGGCACTGCCCTACTTCCTGTTATTCTGTGTTGTGAGATGCTGGAGCCCAGAGGAGACTGCTGGTTATATCCAGTTTGAGGAACACACATCAGAAATGGGAATAAATATTCCAACTTATTGCAATTGTTTTCTTATTGTCATTATAAATGCTGAACATTTCCAGCACTCCTTGAGTTGCAGTTGTTACTAACACCAACCCTTCCCCTTGAAAGCAGCGCTGACACTGGCACTCTGATCCCTGGTGTCATTCCCAGGGGACAGGACAGCTCTGTGTGCCTGAGCACGTGTACAAACATTCACCCTTCTGCAGTTTTGTCACTTCCATTCCCAAGGCACTGCTACATGCCTAGAAAGCCATACACAGATCTCATGGCTTAGGGAAGCTGTCCTTTCACAGGAGTTGCTAACTATACACATAAACCAACAGGAGCACCATCCAAGGATGAGATGACAGTCCCTAAATGGAAGTGTGTCATTCCATCATTCTGCAGGCTGACCCTGATGCCTATCATAAACAGTCAATCCAATTTCCCAGAATCTTGTCACCACACCTAACATTCCAGGGGAGTAGAATGTTATTATTTAGGGGGTGAAAGAAAAAATCAAACATTTCTTTTATAGCACAGCTTTTGGATAAAGGCGTCACACAATTATTTTCAGAAAAACAGAATTATAGGAACACAAGCTAAAAAATCCGGAGCCAAACACCTGGTGGCTTGGGCTTTATTAACAGCTCTATGCAAAGCCTGGCAGTTGCAGAGCAGCAAAAGGAGGAAATCTGAGAGGCAGAGACAAGGAAGAGCTTTTCGGGAGGCAGTTGAAAGGGATGGAGAGGGGGCTCTAAGGCACTTAGCAGCTGCTTTGTATCGCTCACTGAGGCGCAGCTCCATGCGTACTCACCTCCTCTGGGCAGTCTCTGCACCAGCAGGCAGGTTTAGAAAAAACAACAAGTTGTTCTGTGAGCAGAGATTGGCACCTCGCTTCCCGAGGGCGGCTCCGCCCCGCGCTCCCACAGCCCCAGCCCCAGCGACCCCTGCCCCCAGCCCCGCTGGGCACTGGCCGGGCTCGGGGCCACCTCCTCCCTGGATCCAGCTCCCCTCACTCACAGCGACATCTCACAACTCACAAGAGCTGAAAAAACCTCCCAAGACAAGTCAGCTTTTGCCACCTTCAGTGACATCTGGGTGGAACTGGGCAGCAGATGCCAAACTACCAGCAAGGGTGAGAGAGGGTTGGACATACGGAGAGCACGATTATGTGTGAGTGATGTTCTCAGAAAGCCCAGTGCACTCTCCCCTCCTGAGTTACAGACAAAAGCAGTAATAAAGTCAGCACGGAGGGGCCTGGCTCCCATTTGTTTTCATCGGAACTGGGCAGTGGTCTTTTAGAATATCAAGTTCAGCCCGTGTCTGGCCCATTCACTAGTCTGAAAGAAGTCGTGAAGATTCAATCCATAATATTTATTATTTTGAAATTTGAGGCCCTGGTCCAATTTACAATTATACATTTCCATGAAAAAGCCAACATCCTCTGAACAAGAAAGATGAAGAACTGTTTTGAAACAAGATGAGGGCTGCAGTATATTGACAGCACTATGGTGAAAGTACTGCCAACTCCAGCACACCCTGTGTGTGAAACACTGAGTTCAAACACATATTAGGAAGCTAATGTACATCCAAAAATTAATGCAGATCTGAAAACCAGTACATCTACAGCCTATATACCACAAGACCAATTTTAATACATGTATACTTTCACGGTCAGTGTCTCCTTAATATGTTTCAACATAAAAGTGAAGGCACTATGGCAAACAGATAACTGAAAATAATGAAATGGGAAAACCAGCATAAATTAAGGCTGTACAGATAAGCTAAAAACTTACAGCTAAAGGTGGTAATTCATCAAAACAGAAATATCTGCTTAAAAAAATACTCCAATATTCAAATCTGTGCAAAATATTCCATTAAGGAACTCAGAAGCTATTGCTGAGAAGTGAAAAGCAGTATTTTCCATTGGTTCTGACACTGCTGCAAACTGACCAAAATGGAACACAAACATGAGAAAACCATCAAGTCTGTTAAAGGCCATTTACAGCATGAAGCTGCGTATCCTGCTACTCTGCTTTTTCCAGAACAGGCAGCTAAGTCATCCAGGATGCTCAAAGGCCAAAGAAACATTGGCCAAATGGTTTGTTTAGGTTTCCAATGTGCTTGGTGATCAAACCCATTACTTATTCTGGGTTTAGTGATGTCATGGTAAAAGTTGCACGTCTATGAAACTTTATTATTATTATTATTCCCTTATTTTAAACTTAAAGTGCACCAGGAACTCAATGCAATTCCCTCCAGACATCCATCTGTAGCCACACAGCTTCCAATGTGTTATTCTGTGTCTCTTTGATCTGCCTGTGTTCTCTTGAACCTCACATGTAGAAATGATGGAACCTTTTCCACTGCTTTGTAATAACATGTTTCACATTCAAGTTTCAGCAGAACAGAATCAGCCTTTCTAAACCTGAGAGATGGAATCAGGTTTCCTACACAGCCCTCCCTGTGCAGCTGGAGACAGAGTGGGTGCCACTCAGGTGCTGCTGCAGCCTTGCCCACCATCACACACAAAACATCTTTGCTTCTCCTTTGCTGCCAAGACAAACCACATTGTTCTGTTGGCCTGATCTACCCTGAACAAGTGTGTGCAGGTCAAAACTAGAGAAGGGAACCCCAAACTCATTTTCTTTTTGCCCACTTCACGCCTGCAGGCTGTGCCATCAGACAGCTGACACAGCTATGGCACAGGAACCTCTCTCTGGGAGCTCACAGGTTAGCAGAGCGAACCTCTCGTGTTTCTCCATTTGCACAATATAAAAACCTAACAGAAATCCTTCCTTTACAGGCCCAGGGGTTCATCTTTCCTCCTCTCTGTTATAAGCTGAGGCACCAATTTAAGCACTTGGTACTGCTGCACGTCCCAAAGCGAGCGGGGGGTGCAGAATGTGGAGTAACCCTGCACAGACATCCTGTCAGCTACTGCACAGGCCTGGAGCCCTGGGCAGGGGTGTGCCAGATGGACTGTGCCTGCAGAAATACAGAAAGGTGCTGCAAAAGGAGAGGCTTTGGGGGCTTTATCTGAACCAGGAGGAGTTTGTGGATAGGCTGGTGATTGTCACGACTTAGTTCTACTGCCAGTAATAAATTACATATTGTAGCTGCCCTCAAAGCACAGATTTATCTTCCTGTCCTTCTTCCCAGTGTCTGCTGCAGACTGTGTGGCACCAGGGATTACACAAAACTGCTGCTGGTCTTTCTCCTTCCTCGGCCCCAGCAAAAAGGGCCCTGTGCCCCCTTGGATGAAGAACACCCACATAAAAGCTGCAGAACCAGTGACAGCCTTTTTGTCCCTTTTAAACCTCAAAAAGAATACTGACAGTGCCTTAAGTGGCTTTCCACAGGTATGAAGGATGTGACTCTTCACAGCTAATCCAATAAAGAAACAAAAATACTTGTATTTCACAGACTCCATCAGTAACTATAAAGTTTTTATCTGTGTTGCTCATTTAACTTCATATCCATAAGGAACATGCACCCTAACACTGCAGCTGTAATACACATCAGTGGCCCTTAGGAGAATATTAAGAGATGACAAAAGAGCCTAAGTAAAAATGAATGGTATATTTATTGCCTTAAACGTTTAAGTCCTTAAAACTCTTATGTTTTTAAAACTCAAAAAACTCAATTTGTAACAGAAATTATTTTTGCTTCTTTCAGACAAACACATTAGTTTACATCTCTGTAGAACTGTCATTCTACTACAGAGCAAGCAGTCAGTGTTTGCTTTTAGCTTTCTACCAGAAGCAGTGTAAATTCAGAGCCTGACTCTGCTAGCCAGGAACAATGTTCAGCAACTCAGATCTCCAGTGATAATCCCCATGTAATGATCCCCATGTAATCCCCAATTTGTGTAAGGTAAGATGTACATTCTCTCTTGTATCTCCAGAGGGCATTTTCAAGATACTCCCACTGCTAACACAAACTTTACAGAATGATTTATGTTCAGAGTCACATACAAATAGTGCAGCTGATCAAACACATGTACTGAGAAAAATGCAAGAATGTTTTAAAATTTATCCTTTTAAGTGTACAGTAAACTTATTCCTTATTATTAATCTCATTTAACTCCTTCGCTGAACTTATGTCTGTGCCTGGTTTAAATAATTTGAATAGACTCTGGTTTTCCTTTACTTTGGGTAATGCAGAATTCCTGTCAAACTTGCAGTAAAAGTGATTTACCAACCATGAAGGGAGAAAACGAGAAGGCACCACACTAACAGCCAGCAGCATTTGCAATTATCAACTTACAAAGTATTTACTTTAACCTTTTTAGCCTAGAAGAACTTTAGATTTTGTAAATAAAGATTTTGTGTTTGCGTAAGGAGAAAGGGAAGAAATCTTAACAACACTAACAAGGGCCAAGATGACAAGTACACTGTGTACGGGCTTTAAAATGTAAGGCGTGACAAGTTCAAGAAACAAGTGAAAAATAGTAAAGTCATGGATGCTGGAGGTTTTTAGCACAGTGCAAATTGTTCTCATTCTGTTCATTACCACATGAGCAGAAAGCAATCTCCGTGAGAGCTGTCACCTCAGAATTGTACTTGGACTCAGCACATTTTACAGACAAAATACATCAACAGTTATGTAAATAACCCCTCCATCATTATGATCAGTGATTTGTAAGAAATCATCATGTATTTTAAGCTAAGTAGGCAGCCACACAGCACCTTCTGGAATTAGACAGGAATGCAGGCGGTGCTGGTATCACATGCACTAATTTCTTTTTGAGTCCTTACCACTAGATTTCCTATGGTATAACAAGACTTGGGTACAAGCCAAAATTAACAACCCTAATTTTCATTGTCATGAAAATCTGGACTGAAGCAAGTCCTGTTTGTAAAAACCAACATTTTTTGCTTTGGGCTTCCAGTTTGTGTGACTGTAATTTGCACAGACATGGAACAGCAAACAC
The DNA here is from genome assembly GCA_008694505.1 of Cyanoderma ruficeps. NCBI lineage: Eukaryota > Metazoa > Chordata > Aves > Passeriformes > Timaliidae > Cyanoderma > Cyanoderma ruficeps. Next base: position 1,439,618 of record VZDJ01000146.1, on the reverse strand, counting down.
TGTGTGTCCTGTGACCACAGGCACAGCTCCTCACTGGGGAGGCTGCACAGAGACCACGAGGTAACTCCCACCTCCAATTCACCTTCATAAAGTCCCAATTCAAGCAGGTAAACTTGAGTGTTTATATTTACAGCTGTTTTCTATTTACAAATAGCCCCTGGCTGCAAGTATACTAAAATAAAGAGAAATCCTATCTAAATAAAGAGAACACAGGAATGCAGTATTTGTGAGTGAGCTACCCATGAAAACCAGATTGCAAGGCAGAGTTTTCAGCAGTTACAATCATTTGGTCATGTTCTGCAAAACTGAAAAAAAAACTGGCAGAACTTTCTAGAAAGTGACAGTGATAAGTTCTGGTCCATACAATGACCTTCCACGAGTTGTAATGTTCTGTGCTTCTGAGACTTGGACTTGCAAACACACCACATACAACAATCCCTAAGGTATCAACACCAGCAAGGATAATGTGAAGCTGAAATGGCATCAGCTTCTTACAGATAAATGCAGCTGTAGAACTACCCCCAATACATTCCTCAAAAAAAAGGTATAATTGTCCCTCCAGGTGATTCTGGCCATAACTTACGATTTTTTGGGGGATCCAGTATGGCAAAGTGAGTAGCAGACTCAGCTGCCATTTTGTTTTCAATTTAAGAGGTAATGGAGCACTTAAACTATTCTTTTCAGAAGATCTAAACTAAATTTCATCAAAAAGTACATTGTGTAGTTTGTCTGACAAGGAGGTCTCATTTTCAAGTCTAGAATCTTTAAGGGCATCAAATTCCTATGCTTCAGAGGCAATTTCGCAATGCATACTTCCAACACAAAGCAAAAAGAATAGTCTATTGAGGACTGGCACTCCTGGTGGATTCCCAGAGTTGCTTCCATACTTTGAAGGAACAGACATTTGCTCACCTTACAAGCACAAAATTAACATTAAATAACTGTACCAGTCACTTCATTGGTGTCACATATAAATGCTCTATGTAAAGTATGGGTGTAAATTCAACACTTTATTGAATCACAGCAACACAATAATTCCATTTGCATTAAAAAATATTCTGGAATAAGCAGCAGAGATTTTAGATAGATTTTTTTGCCTGTATATGCAACTTTTGATAGAAAAGTTACTCTTGTTACCTGTGCTGCCTGAAGTCACCCTCGCTATTCAGAGCCCTGTGATGCTCCAACTGCTCAAAGAACACTGCCAGTTTTATCTTTTCTGCTTTGAGCTTGTCCTTCTTCAACACTATGGTCTTAATTTCTAGAAGATCACTTAATTGAGTAATTCCCAACCAATTTTCTCACTGGCAATCCATCAAGGTATTTCATACAACAGCCACATCAGTCTGTGGGTTTTCCTTTCATACTGAGATTTAAAGACTGTAACAATCCCCTGGCTCCACCACCATCCATACTGTCTGTTCCTGACCTGTAACTACATAAACATGAAGCCTGGAAAGTGCCCAGTGCAAGAAAGTGAATCTGATGAGCCTGGGGGAGGTAAGTTAGTAATGAATTAGTTTCCTTTAGCTCTTTCTCTGCAGAAGTCTGTATGGCTCCTTGGTTAGAGAACTATTTGCCTTTAACACCAGCCAGGAATAACTCATCTGCCCTCTGGCCAGGCCTCTCCACAGAATGGAGGTATTTTGTAGGAAGGATCACTCCCATCCCCTTTTTGATGTATTCTGCAATAAGATGAACTCATGCCCTCTGCAGACAGTAACAAATATATGCAAATAACACAGGCATCGATAAACAGCAACATGCAGTTAATTTTGAAGCAACTTCAAAAAACCTTGATGCAAATGAACCCACGAGCAGCACTTTGGAGCTGGCAGTAATCCCAGTGAAGAGCAGGAGTGAGAGGATGCTGTGTACATACCACAGTGCTCCCGTTGTGCATGTTGTGTGTATCCTTGTGGGCGTGGGCACAGAAATCGATGCACGCCGTGACACCGGAGAAGGGCCGGCCGTCCTTGGAGCCCAGCCGGCAGTCAGGGCCCATGTGCTCATTTTCCACCTGGAAGGAAAACAAACTACAGACACTGGGCACTCAAAGAGTGGGTTTGCAACCCCAGGAGCAGCCAGCAGCTTTGTGACAGAATTAAGGCAGCCAGGCAGACTCAGTGATTCATATTTTCCTATGAAACATGTAGCATTTGTGGCTGTATACCAACAAAATAATCAGGTCAGCCACAATCAAAACGTCTGGGATAGTAAAGACATTTTATTGACAGTATTATCTTGAAGCATTTTTCACATATAAAAGTATGGTGCTACTTAAGCACCAGTTGAAGTGAAGAAGTGCAGGGTATGGAAACCCCCAAATGCACTGGGATTCACAGCTGCCATGAGGGCTGCAGCTCCACCCAGGAACACACTCTGGGGCAGCTTCTTGGATTGAAACTGTGCTGCTGTTCAGAGCTGGATGTCACACACCCACCTGGTTCTGGAAAGCTTCAGGAGCAAGCTTCTTATAAACCGGAGCCACATCAGTCGCTAACATCTGCAAATTATTTTCCAGAAGTTCCTCCTGCAGGGAAAGACAACATTTGGTGCTGCAGTTTGCTTTAAAAGAATCTCAGCCAGTTTAGAGAGGCCCAATAGGTCAGTTTGTACCTCATATTTCATTAAACTGACTTCTGTTCTGCTGCCCTTTGTCACCAACAATAAAAGTCTGCTTTTGCATGACTAGACCACCAAAGCTGTTAATCAGGAATCAGCCAAAAAACAATAGAGGATACCTGCTAGGTCAAGGGAACCCAGCACACAGGAACTACCAATTTCTTCATCATTTTCCACACACAGTCAAGGAGTGAGGTATGCTGCACACAAAACCACGGAAGTAACATCCAGAGGAGAAAAATCATACCCCAAGCTGAGTGGGGATGGAAGGCCACGTCTTCTGTTAGTGTTTTGCTTATGGGGCCTTAGCCTGTGCTCACACGCCATGTGAGACACTCCTAACAGCATTTAACTTCAGCTCTTAAGTCTCTCAGGTACTCTTATATTGCAGCAGAACTTCTAACAGGAACATTTGTTAACTATTCTGTTCTTTGGCGGGGCAAAAATCAGAACTTAATGGAAATAACAACTAGATTCAGAAATAATATTCCCTTCCTTAGGCTAAGCCATGTAAACATAGAATTAGTAAGGTGGGCTTCTATGCAGTATCATATTTAAGCTCTTATTTGTAGAAACAATCCCTAAATTCTTATCCTAAGATTTTGCTTTTCCAGGAAAATCATCAACCAACTGGGAAAGCAGAGGCCAGTGAAAGACTCCCTATTTTCTTTTCCTCCAAAGACCAGGCTTTGAGAGACAACTGCAGCTTCAGTTTCTCACAGTGTATGGTGGCAAAAACCAGCAGGTTGCTTCATTTTGTTTAAAAAACCCACTTATCACCACACACTGTAAACACCAACATACATAAACACCAGGAGACTTCATTTTTTTCAATGGCATGTTACATTACAAGACCATACTGCATTTTTAACTTGTACTAAACCCAGTTTTATCAGGTGTAAATGGGTACCACAAGGTTTTCTGAACCACACTGAAGGTAACCTATCCTTAATTATCCATCCTACCAGGAGGATATCTATCCTAGGAACCATTCTTTCTTCAGTATATTACACCCTTAACCTCATCTCACTCAACATCAGAAATCTACAGAGAAAATGGATGCACAGAATGCTCCATGCATAGCACTATACAGGGGGAGAGCCTAAACATACAGGGAGTGGCAAAGGACAGAGAAGGAACAGGATCCCTAAAATGAATGAATGCCCAATAAATATATTTTCCTATAAACTGAAAGTTTATAAAACAAATTCCCTCTTGAGACAAACAGGGCTGGTGCTGGCCTTTAGTGCCTCAGGCTGGTGCTCAGTGAGGAGGGCAGGGTGCGCTCTGCTGAGAGCAGAAGCCCCGCCCTGGGCCCTCATGAGGTTTCTGAATTCCCACAGTGAAACGGGAGGCTCGCAGGAGACCAGGGTCTGCCTTCATGTGCATGAGCAACACTTCATCAGCTCTTTTAGGACAAAAAGGAGCTGGCAGGAGTATTTAGCTGCAGTCAATCAAGTGACATCCATCAGGAAAGAAGGGATGTTTCACACTGTGTATACACAGAAAGATCACTGGCAGCATAACCCCAACAGAGAACCAGGTGCTGAGTGCCCAACAGTGCCTCAAAACACGTCAGCTATGCTAGGAAATAGTGGTGCTTTCACCTAGGAGTTCCATAGGGAAGTGGGGCTGCAGACACCTACAGTCAGAGCAAAAGGCACTTTGGAGTCACCCTGAAAAGTCTCTTTTCACCAGGCAGTGGTTATCAGCTTACAACACCTTTATTCCATCTTCAGGAAAATATTTTCAGTGTAAAGTAATTAATGTGGTTGGATTTTTTTTTAGAGGTTTGTTACTTCACATAATCCATCACTGTTTTCTGTGCTGCCTCACCTTTATGGCAGCACTAACACTCATAAGCAGCAATTATGGTGTAACTTCACTGCATTGCATTTTAGTGCATTCATTTCTTCAAAACTACTTCAAAAGCACACAGTCCACAGAAAAACAACAGTTTTTTCAACAGTTTATTGGTGACAGAGGGGAGCCCAGGCTGTCAGCTGGTCCTACAGCAGTGGGAAAGCAGGGCAACCCCAAGGCACAAAACCTCTGTGCCAAGGCAAAAGGCCTGAAACCCCAAGCTACAGGCTTGGCCCTTAGAAAAAAGCCTTCACTTACAAAGAATTAAAATATCACAGAGATTTACAGAGTGAGCTAAATATGCATGCAGAAAAGCATTAAGAATAGTGTTATGGTCTATAAATACATAATAATTTTTCCATTGAGTGAAATCTCAGTGTCATTTATTCTAAATACTACAGTTACAAAAACTTTGTTGGGTGTGAGTCTGTGGTAAGTTATGCATACATGTGGGGGAAGGAAGGGGTGGGAGAATGTCAAGTTCTGAAAATCATCAGAAAAGGCATTTTGAGAAAAAAGAGAAATAAATCTTACTTGCTTAGGGTCATCAGTGAGCAGCCTAAATTTCCTGGGGTTTTTGCTCCTGGCAAACTTACAGCCATTGAAATACATACTCCATGAACAGCCAAATGAGAATGATGCTCCACAAGTTTCTGGGTCAAGTCCTTGACATGCACAAGTACGACTACAAAAGGAAATAAAGACACATCAGGTCAGCTGGCAACACAGCTCTTGGGTCTGAGGTTTTTTTTTAGGTCAGTGCTATTTTGCTATTTCTTTTATAATACAGAGCAAAGGAATAAAAGCATAACAAAGGAACTTGTAAAATTCATGGCTTAACCAGGTATTTTCTATTAAGAAAATACTCATGTGCAGAGGGCTGACTTTTCTCCATGAAGACAGTCTCAATTTCCCCAACACCCAATTTTGGGACAGAAACAGAAACACTTAGTTATAACTATATAAATACACCCATGCACTCATTTTGACTTCTCCAGTTGGATAACATCTTCAACCAAGAAAGTAGCCTTGCTATTTAAGGTTACCCCAAATCCAATAGTTCTTGTGTTATGTGCAGCAAAACCATGAACTCCAAATTGATTTGACTTTCTGAGTAGACCCTTTAAGAACACAAGCATTAGATTCAGGTCCCCATACGAGCCCCCAGAGCCTGTTAAATGTGGGCTACACAGAAATCAGCGCACAGGCAGCACTACGGTTGCTGCAACATATTCTCTAATCAATTGAACTAAATTCCTCTCAGAGGCACAAAGAAGAACCTAGTTTGGAGTGTTCAACCTCATGTCTACTTTACAAAGTCACAGCCCCCCTTCTCGGCAGCTGTGTCAGCCGTGCTGTGTGTGCACAGGGCACGCCGGTGCTGTTTGGGCAGAGTGCACAGAGCCCCTGCCTTGGGCATGGCACATGCAGCTCCCATGGAGGCGGGAAGGAGGCGTTGCCTCTGCAATGGCAGCCGGCGGTTTGGCGTTGAGCTGAACTCCAGCGCGGGGCTGCGGGGCAGGGCAGGCACTCACTCCTCGTTGAGGGCGCAGCGGCGGCTGGTGGGACAGCCGTACTTGCGCAGGCTCTGCGTCAGCTCCTTGTACAGCGTGTCTGCCAGCAGGTGCGGGATGCCCTCCCAGGCCAGGATCAGGATCACGATCACGGCTGTCTGGCAGTGGTGCCCCGCGCGCTGACGGACCAGGCACAGCAGCTTCTCCTCGTCGCTGCTTCTCCGGATCACCTGCAACAGTCATTGGGGTTACTCTTTGCTAAGCACAGGCACTGCCCAATGAGCTGCTCTTCCCTGGGACAAGGGAGGCCTGGAAAAGCAAGAAATGCTGCTCAAGAGTGTCCACGGCAAGCAGGACTGGGACAGCATCGCACACTCACCTCTGGTGTAGAACATGATTTTGTGTGGCTTTTTTCCCTGCAGTAGAAATAGCAGTACGCTTTACAGGAGGAGTAATATTTTAGGTGCCGTACACGAACAATGAACAAGATGCATTACAAGGAAAATAACCTCCTGAAGGACAACAGAACCCCTGAGAACCTAACATTACCTTGAAAATATGACAGAAAACATAGTGCCAAACACTCCAGAAGGCAGGTACATGAAAACACTCCAAAAGCACACACACGCATGTGCTAGGGCAGCTACCAGGGTTACAGATCAGCATCTAAGATGGTTCCCACCTTGCAAAGAAAAATTAGAAGAAAACGATGAAACAGACTGTGCTCTTAGTGAGGGAAGGAATGGGTTTTTTCAGAACATATCCCTAGACTACCTATATTAAACTTAGAGTACTGAAGCTTTTACTAACTTGTATGATACACAGGGCAACCTTATTCCTCACACAGACTAACCAGTATGGAACAGTACAGTACACCACTGAATAAAAATGGGAAAAAATTATAGTCCTACTCCCACATATTTAGGTTTTTTGCCACAATCTGAAACAGTTTAAGCCTTTAAGACCACCAGAAATGCATTAAATCTAGGTAATACTGGAACATAGTCTTTGAAAACAGGTTTATTTATTCATCCAATGTGTTTTAGCCAGCACAGCCTGCACAAAGCCTCCAGCAGAGGTGTCGACTTTGCAGTGTGAAGCTTCAAACACCACAGGCCTGGCCCTCTCTAAGGCAGCAGGTGCTCCATCCTCCTCAGCCCTGTCCTACACAGGCTGGGGACCCACGGGGCTCTGCTGTGTGTGCCCAAGCCCTGCACTATGGAACTATGGATCTCTCTGCCAGCTCCACTGCAGTCCACCTGCTCTGGGCATGCAGCTGCACAGCCTGGCCTTCACCCAGCACCCTCTCCATCAGCAGAGCTCCCACAGGTAACAGACAACAGCACTGGGCATGGACCAGAAAAGCAGGAAGGTAGTTTACTTGCTCCTTCAATACCTCCAAATATCTGAGCATTCAGACAGATTTCCTACTGGATTGATGTCAGATGTACAGCTGTCATTCATATGTGACCCCCTAGCCTGATCACCTCTGAATATCTAAGTCATTTGGACTCATTAAAAGCAGGGACCAAAGCACACTTGCAATTCATCTGCAAATGAAAAGGTTTGCAACAGATGAACACTTGGAGAGAGCATCTGTGCAGGCTGAGCAGGAAGCAACAAGCTTAAAGTTTATTTGTGTCAAGAGATAAAAGAATGGCCCTTCTAAAGTTAATTATATACTCTTACAATCAGCCTTAAGCTTACTGAGAATATGAGTAAATGCCCCTGATAGACCATTCCTCAAAAGGAGTCTTGGTTGTGACTCTCCAACAGTTCAGTATGTTTTAAAAAGAAAGAAAAATAATCCATCGCATTTACATTTAGGTGAGGTTTACAGAGATGTGTTATGGCTGATATACAATACACATTACTCATGTCAGTGTGAGTTTCACATTCCTAAGGCAGCACAGTTCCTTTAAGCCAGAACAACTTTATTTTTTTTGCTCAGTGTAAAATTATGCTTTTACTTTTCTTTCTAATTTTTTTAAAAGATTATTTGTAGGCTGTAACTTCAATAGCACAGTCTGGTACTGTACAACATCAGGTTGCCCTTTTAAAGTTCTTTTACAGCTATAAACTAGAAACAGAGTCCAGGAAAAATGACAAGTGAACATAAAGAAAATTTATCATTTCCTTTAAACCAAGACCATACTTTCTTGGAGTTCAATGTAGCTGGAATTTGCTTCATTATGTATATAAAAGAGAATTGAATACACTTATTGGACCCCAAAACATCTCAGAGTCCATCAGCTCTGAGGCCACAAAGGCAGCAAAGGGATTTATACGTTGTGTGATTTCATTTCTGCGGGTCGGGTTACACCACATGCTCACCCAGCTCCACAGCACTCCCTCCCTCTGTTCCCAGAGATCAGGCACTTCTCCCACCTGTCCCAGGCTCGGAAGAGCCCACTCTGCCCCGAGCAGAGCCACAGCCAGGGACAGTGCAGCCAGAGCTGGAGCTGAGCTGCTTTCCCCGAGGAACTGAGGATTCCCTCCACACCCCACCCCGACATGCTCACAGAAGTAATGAACTGCATCTCTCTTGTGTAATGATAAATCTGCAGCAAAGCCACACTCAAGGTACAGAAAAGCAGTTTTGAGTGGGACTACTGACTCTGGAATGTTTCCTCAGGCTGGGAACAATGCAGAAATCAGTTGGCAAACCTTGTGTCCAAAGGTTTTTGGGATTACTCATGATTTCTGTGATGTAGTTAGCAACAGTAATAAAGTAAATAATTTAATACTTCAGTTTGTTTAATTTTGGTCCCTAATGCATTTAAAAGGCATGAGAAAGTAATCATTTGTTAAGTGAGGGAACTTAAAATCTAGGTTTTCAAAATGGGAAAATAAAAACCTTTCTCCTGCAATTGCTTTTCCACACAAGCTAACCATGACTGTCTGACTCACACTGAAAAAATAACATAATCAACAAAACAGACTTGTAACAAGTTTGTGAAGCATTACATAACACTCAAATGCAACAAGCAATAGCACCAGCCTCAAGTTGCCCTTCCTCAGGGAAGGTTTAGATTGGATAGTAGGATCAATTTCTTCACAGAAGGTACTGTCAAGCCTTGACACAGGCTGCCCAGGGCCGTGGGGCAGTCTCCATCCCTGGAGGAATTTCAAAGACCGTGCAGATGTAGTGTTTAGGAATGTGGTTTAATGGTGGGCTTGGCAGTGCTGGGTTAACGATGAGACCCAGTGATCCTAGAGGGCTTTTCCAGCTTAAATGTTTCTGTGATGCCATGGTCAGCTTCTTGGAAGTACGCAGGGCCAGATCACCCTTGAGCTCATTTCAGCAAGCACTCAATGTCATCAGTGCTAAGGATCCACCAAGACTCCCACATTAACAATGAATCATCTGTTTCAGCTGCAACACAGAACTTCTGGAAAGAACAAAACCTAACAAACTTCTCCACAAAGCTCAACTGATCCCCACTGGCCCCGCTCTGCAATCAGGGCATGAAGTGACAGGCTACCCACTCCCCCACCTGTATGCAAACATGACCATGCCTGGGACAAAAGGAAACACTGACGCGGGACACAGCCCCTTCCACAGAGCTTCCCTGGAGCACCCACATATGGACACACAGTGCCATCAGTACCATCCTTGCAGGTTGCTAATTTGGGCAGGATGCTCCGTTATTTTGACCATCTTTAACCCCAGTTTTGTCCATCCCTCTGGTGCTGCAGTTGTGCACCCAGCACTACCATGTTCAGCATTCCTACAGCTATCCAGGTGTCCTTGTTAATGTGTGCATCCCAAGGAAGACAGCAATTCAAGTAACTCATTTTATCAGCTAGCCCAGATAGTCTCAGACAGCAGAACCTGAGAATATGAGCAAGCCTACAAGGTGAGCCACAGCCAACTCAGACACAATCAACAGCTCTTATGCCAGCATACCACAGCTACACCTGTCTCTACAGCCACAAAGGTCTAGGCTTACCCAATTTTCTTGCCAGAAAGAATGAGCCAAAAACTACAACATATTTACTGAAGAGGTGTCTTATGCAGCAGAATTTGCTCCAGCAATGTAGCAACAAGTTATGGGATAAACAAGAGAAGTTAAAATTTTTCACATCTTTGCATAAAAGGAGAGTCAAGAGACAGAAAGAGATTCTAAAAATTGAGGAGTACAAGAACGAGGTCAGAGCAGCAGATTGTCCTGTCCAGCCTTATCCTGACTCTGAGTTTGAATGACAGCAGCTGCCTATGGATGAGCAGCAAAAAAGGCACTAGGATGTGGAGATGGTTCTCAGTGAAGCCAGGCACCTTCCAGCCACCCAGCAGCAGCTCAGGGGATGTGCTCTCCCAGCTTTGCAAGGATTTGCCTTTTCTGCATTTCTCCACTCGTTTTTAAATCTGTGCAGCAAATCACCACTCACTGCATCACCAGGAAAGCTTAATTGCAGATTATGTGAAAGAAAAAAAATTGCCTTTTCTTCCTGCAGAGCTCACTCCCTGCCAGTGCCCTCTAGGTTTTGGCCATGATGAGACTGGGTAAGACATTGCTGTTCGGCTGTCCATGCCACTGGAGACTTGAGAGAGCCCTGCTTTCTTCTCCCCTTCCCTCCCTGCCAGGCTGGCAGTGTGCACCTGCTTTTCCCAGTTCTGCTGTGCTTTCTGGAGATGGGGGACCAGACACGGCCAGCCTGAGCGGCAACACACTTTCTCACAGAGGCAGAACTATGTTCCATGATTTCTTTGTTCCTCCCCAATAATTCTCACCAGTTTCTTTTGCTGTTTCCATCACAGCTGAACAAGTTGATGTCTAATGAACCATCATCTTGAGCATGAAAAGCCCAGTGTCCATCACTGCGTGTATGAAACCACAACACTGCTTTTTGTGTGACTTTATCAAATGACTTCTGGCTATTATTTTAATGGCCATTTGTTCTGATTGGAAGTCCTTCCTGCTCTTCATGATGCCTGTCCCTCCCCTTCATTATCCCAAACAGCTTTTTATCATCAGCAGTTTGGCTCCTGTCTCCCACTTTTTTCAAACAATTTCTAAATGGTTTGCAATGAACAGCATCGGTAAAGTTACACTATCAATAAAACCTGCTTCATCTGTCCAAATGCTCAAGTTCTACTTCCTTGGCAGATGCTCTAGAACAAGGAATAAGTACAGTGTGAATAAAAATGTCCCGAGACATAAGCCAGTGTGTCTAGATTAGCACGTACACCACTTATGAGAGTAGCTGAGAGTCAGCCTGCAGAAGCTCAGTGCACCAGATGCTGAATTACCACATGGATGAGAAATTACTTTCCAATTACCATCACCAGAAGAGCTGTGTTAACTTTAACATGATAGAAACCAGACACCACTAGCAAAGAGCACGAAGTTTTAACTGCGTTAAATACACTCCTCTAAATTACTGCATAAACCACACCCCCCCCAAACAACAGAACCAACAAAAAGGTCTTTTTTAGGGTTTTTTTCACCTCCATGTGGTTCCACTGCAGTATTCCCTCCAGCCCATTCTGAATTTCATCAGTAAAATAAACTATGTCTGCTTTGCAGGGTATAAGTAATTGATTTGAAAGTGAGAACATACTTAACTGTTCCCTGTAATTTCCTGAAATAGGAAACTCATTTACAACACTGTGGCTCCAAGTTTTCTAACCTGCAGATTTTGTCTCTGTACAGAGCCCATGTACACAGGACAAGACTCTGCTATGTTACAATTCCTTAACAATCCACCAGTGCAAGGTGCTGTGCAAACCTGCTGCTGTTCTGGCAGGCGGTGCTGTGGCAGACAGCAGGACAAACAACCCAGCGTGTCACAGAAGTGAGTCTGCCCTCCCTTTTCCCAACTGACCCTTAGACACACACTAAATCACGTTAAAACTCTTTTCTTACTGGAAAATGTTACATCCTTTTATTCTCAGCATGTCTAAGAGATATTACAATGGAGATAAGTTTCACTTTGCCGAAGTCTCTCTTCTTGGTGCTAGCAGACTACATCAAAGGAGTCAGCTCTGAACAGCTGCAGTCAATCCAATCCTGTAAAAGTTCCTTAGCCATTTCTGCAGGACTATCACTGATGTGCCATATCTGAAACCATCTGCAAACGCTTCTTTTGCAGTTGCTCCTGGTGCCAGTGCTGCAGTGGTTACAGCTGAGCAGATTGCAGCATATACAGGGTAAGAGATTCTTCTGCAATCACGCCACCAGCACTGCAGAAATGAGAACAAAATCCATGTCTCAGCTCCCAGTGTCCTTCCTCTCCTCACTCCCTCAAGGTTCCCCTTCTGCCAGACTGCAGCCATGGAAAGCTGCACTTGGTTTGGTAGGGATGTTTGTTCACAGGTCACATTGCTTTAAATAAAGTAGTGATAATACCACAATTCTTGCTTGTTAGTAATACTTAATTGTGTTTACCTTAACGCAGCTTTTCTCCTTCATTTTTACTTTATTACTTAAAGAACAGCTTTACTTTGGATAATGTTACAAACATTTCTGCCCAAAATAAACGCCTCTAGTTCTGTATTTAGCCAACAGTGAAAGCAGTGCCTGCACAGCTACACACGCTATCATAATGTGGTGCAACACCACAGCAAGGAAGTGATGCCCAAATAAAACACTATTGAAAAAAGTGAACAAAACCCCCACCAACCACCCTCTCCATGTGCTAAAAATAATTGCCTTGAAGACTTCTCCTATAGAGAACATCACTTAATCATAAAGACAGTTCAACAAATGAAATAAAAGCACAAAGTACAGTAGGCTGCTTAAAGCAGAATGGAGCTGCATATCCCACTTATGCCTGTGTCTAGGAGACAGTCAGTCCAGCAGAATTTAAAGTCTTTGTCAAATCTGTTTTAAAAATTCCCCATTCACGTTCCAAATTACACGACAGCTTCACCATCCCCTACCAGGCAGGGCTGCACCAGAACTCCTGGCCTGCAAACTGCCAAGCAGGAACAGAAAATAACCATCACAGAGCCATTTTCCTTTAATGGATTACACATCTCTTCTAATACTAACTGAGAGAGGGCACCAAAGCAGGAGTAACTTCTCCATTTCCTCACTTCGAATGACTTTCCCAACTCAAACTAAACTAGCAAATTGAAAAAGAAAAACTTCTCTGCACAGAACAGTTTATTGTTATTAAGGCTCACTCAGCACTTCACAAAATCTAGTTTCTGGCATTTAGTTACAAATTCCTACTGGTTCAGTGATCTAGAAAATCTTGATTATAACCGTGGGCTAAGCATTGCTCTAAAAACATTATTTTTAGTAGCTAATATCAGGTTTGTGTTTGTACAGGACTGTACTGAGGATTTTTATCTGTTTTTATTCCACTCCTATTTTTTTATTGATTATACAGCCTAATAATGAACAGCCAACATGAAGAACCTAAGGATCTCTGAAGTTATAAATAAAAAAATCATAAAAGGCAAACAGCAAACAGTACACAAGTGAAAGAGTCTAAGAAACAACTTCCAAAAGGCATTAAAAAAGCACCATAAGATCGTATTTTCAAAGAAATTAGGGCTACCACCAGGATAACAGAATCTAAAAGGACAACAGACCATCCAATTGCTAATAAAAAATCCAAAAGACAAAACTAACTAAACAAAAAAACCAGGGGAAAAAAAAAGGCATTCAGAGAAGATAAGGCTCAGATGTTCACAAACAAGAAGTTTGGAAAGATTTCCATGTCACAAAAGCTTCACAGGGGACACCCAAGAATTTTTTTTCTGCAGTTAAAGCCCTGACAGAAGTGGTTAGAGGAAAATCATAAAAAACAAACAAATAAACACACAAAAACCCCAACCCCCCATTCTCTGTCCCCAAAAAGTAGGACTTTGCAAAGTTCAGATGATACCCATAAAAGAAACTCAAGCATAAAACAACTGCAGTATTAAATGTGATGTGCACTGTGTTATTTTTAATACATTATTACCAGAGGGTCAGGGGGCTCCCAAGAGGACCCAGCTCTGTAAAAAGTCCCTGGAAGAAACTGGTTGATCCCATGATGGCATCAGCCTGGTGTCTGCGTGGGCAAGGCAGGGATCACCCAGGAAAGCTGATGCACAGGGAGAGCTCAAACTTCTCAAATCACAGCTCAGTGTTTCTGTGGGTCTGTTTTTGGATAGAGATGGACTCAGAGCTGGGCATTACCATGCAGGAATGAGAATCCGGCATAATGATCGAAAGCTTTATGGAAATGCCAAATCACTGCTCTGCAACAGTGAAAAGGCAAAAACAACTGCAAGGAATTACTGGGAATGGAGCACAGGGCTGAAATTATTATTGCCAGCATTTTAACTTCCAGCATAAGGGAATAGGAAGGAAAGGGAGAACATGATGACATTTATGAAAGGCAACTGAACTCAAAAACACTGCCTCCAGCTCTGGGAAGCACAAAGCTGTGAATTACTGCAAACCAAGTGAGTCTTCTGGGAGGCAACTGCCCTGCTCTTCCATCTTTGTGCTATTGATCAGCCACAGAGATACAATATTGGCAAAAAGAACCTTGGCCTGACCTGGAAGGTTTTGTCATTTCTTCTCCCTCTTTTTTTCTTCCAGAGCCGGAGCCTTAAAAGTTGCATTGTAACTACAAATGAAGGCAAAAGATAGCAATGATACCTTAGGTGATCCAAGTCAACATCCACTGAAACCAGGATAAGAAACCCACAGGAAGTGGATTTAATCCAAAACCACCAAGATCCAAATCTCAACCCCCTCAGAGATCAGCACTGATGTGCCTTTGGCTTCAGTGCTTCAGGATAATGCCTACAGTGAGCTACTCGTGAACCACTCACAAATTCATCAACCCTTTCACTCCAATTGAGGCAATTGTAATTCACCATTGCCCAGGGCAGGAGAAAACCAAACCACAACACATGGTTTTTACCAGCTAAAGCTCTGATCAAACAGTTTGAGTGAGTCCAGTCACCACTAGCTGGTTCTAGGGATGCACAGTAACGTGAAACCTTTCATTACACCAACAGGCTGCTGGGAGTGACAGGCCACTCATTTCAGCACTCCAAAGCTTTCTTTTCTTTAACATACTACAAAACAGTATGGTGACTTGGACTAACCAAAAGAAATCCAAACAGAAAAGAAGGAAAAACACATTCAGCCCAGCAAGTGTCCCAGGATGGTAAGTTACTTTCTGACCACACACCTTTCGCCTACACAGATATCCACACACTGGGAATCTGTGGCAGAACTCTATTAATTGTTTTGACAAATGAATGAGATAACACAAGTTGATGGAGAGAAGAAAAAACCCCAGAGTTCAAGCAATGTTGCTGTTGCCTCATGCAGTGAAAACAATCACAAGCTCATCTCCCCAGTTCATGTGGGTGTCAGTCTGAGACCTACACATAGAACAGGCACAGGGTTTCCAATCCTGGGCAGTATTGACTGAAAATGTTTAACTAATATGAGCATTCTTGTTCATGTCCAGAGGGGCAAAGTATCACCCTAAAATATAGTATATTAAAAAAATACAGAAGAGATGCTTATTATTAAGAGAGTGAAAGAGAAATAATTCTGCAAGTTTATGACAACCTGAAATCTAAGAAAGAAAGCTGTCCCAGGAGTTGTTTAACACACCAGGTGCATCTTGGGAGTCACTTAAGAGCAAATAACTTGGGAGACAATCACTATTATGGAATGCAGTCACTAACAGAGGAATGTATGGACACAGGTATTTCAGAAAGCCTCCTTTAGTTTTAAAATGCTTCTAATAAACCAAAAAGATAAAATAACCTAGTGAAAATAGGGAAAATTAATTGGGAAAAAATCGTTCAATGTGATCAACAGGTAAGTTCCATTCTTCTACCCAGTTTGCTTCAGCAGAGCTCCATCCCAGTGCTCTCAAGCAGCAAGTCCCTGGGGAGCCCTAGGGGCAAGAGCATGTCCATCTGCAAAGCAGAAATGAGTCTGTTCCAAAGGACACTGGAAATGAGTAAGTGAAAGTCCCTGTGCAGCTACAGACCTCATGGCTGCAAGTATCAAAGAGCACAGCAAACTTTTTCCAGATGCTTTCAAACAAATCACACCATTCAGTTTCTTTGGTTATAGCCAAACCCCAAATATGCTCCATAAAAGGATTAAATGTAGCACTGCCCATGAAAAATTACTGCAACACATTGAGAACATCAACCCAAAAAATGCATCTTATAAAGGATGAAGGAGTTCTACAGGAGATGTCAGGGATTCCCTTCCCTCCCTTGTCCTGAACAGTCACATAGCAACAGCAGACTTGGAAAAACATTCTTCCTCTTTAGGTGTGAACTCACACAAAAGAAAGTCACTGCTCCCTGGGACTTCAGTTAAAGGAACATTAAAGCTGCGTCTCACAAACATTTTACATCCAGGAAGGTGAAAATGTAACTGCAGAGCAGGTCCCCATACAAACCAGCCCTCTCCATAGGCACCCCAGGGCTTTCTGACTCCTCTGGGACACCTCCAGCCATGCCCAGAGAGCAGAAATGCTGCCGTTTCTGCCTTACACAAAACACAGTATGCTGATACTGGCAACAGAAAAATCAAGGTTAAGAGTTAGTTGTAAATGCCTTCTTCCTTCTAGCTGCTCACAGCTGCTTCTATGGTAAAAATTTAGCTCCAGTCCTCTGTTAAAACTAAGTGCTTTACTTAGATGAAACACTGAAAAGTCTTTCCATTCTTTTTGGGTCAGTTGGTTATGAAATTACTTTTAAATTTTTTTTCTTGGATACTGGATTTGTTATTAAATATTATCTGAAGCACAAGCACATATGTGATTCCCTTCTGAAAAACGGTTTATATATTGGAGTATAAAAAACACATTTTGACAGTTCCAAGCACAAGCAGTAAATGTTTAACATGCAAATTCACTCACATACAATATGCAATAACTGTATTTTTGGCATGTAGTTACAAACACTACCCTACCAACTGTACAGTTACCTTCACAGTTTTTTCAATCAAGCCTGAAATTCCTAAATACTGCAATACATTTTCTTTCTTTTAACAACCAAGTTCTTTTATTATTTTCCAAAACTCAGTTTACAAGATTTCCAGTCTACTTTTCACTTCCCTCAGTGGTTTCAGCAAAGATTAAGGACAATCAATTCTTTCCAAGCTCTCTCCTGGAGCTTGTGTCTGTTACCTCAGTTCCTGGCTCCTATGAAGCAATGTGAGACAAGACTTTGGTGAAACCTATCATCATAGCATTTACATTTTCAAATACTGAGCTCAGTTTCTCAAAAATAGTAATGAACTCCTTGGCATATGAGACTGAAATTCTTCCATCACTCTCTTTTCTTCAAGTGGTCGCACAACTGAGAAACATTTTTAAAAACGTTCCTGGATAGTTTTCCAATTCCCTCAACCAACCAACCAAC